>CM042160.1:63865772-63933272 GCA_023376005.1 Doryteuthis pealeii | reverse complement strand
AAGAGCTTAGCAAATAAAGTTAGCTAAAATAAGGGTATCAATGAAATACGTTGGCCAAAGCGAAATGTCAATGGATGGCACAAGGTGATGAGGAGGGTCAAGAATGGATGTTCCGAGTCAGCTAAGCACAGAAAGAGCTTGCAAATTTAGCAAAAAATAGTTAGCCAAAATAAGGGCGCCAAGGTAATACGATGTCCTAAGGGTAATTCCCTGTCAAATCATCCAGGCCATCAGTTCAAATTTTGCAAATCAGAAATCATTAATAACTTAAAATTGGTTAACTTTAAGACTTTTTAATAGCATTTTTGGATTCCTTGAGTCAAAATGCTTTTATAAACCAATTTTTAGGAGTAGGGAAGCTCTAGAACTCATTTTTACTTTTTTCTGAGTGATTTACATGGAATTACCCCAAAGTGAGATGTCAGTGGATGTGACAAGGTGATAAGGAGGGTCAAGAATGGGTGTTCTGAGTCAGGCTGCGTTTGCTGATGGAGTCAGCTAAGCACAGAAAGAGTTTAGCAAATTTAGAAAATAAAGTTAGCAAGAAAAAGGGCACCACGGAAATACGTTGGCCAAAGCGAGATGTAAATTGATGACGCAAGCTTCCTAACAACGGGGGTGTAGTCAGTTGATAAGTCCACCAAATTCCTCATTCCAAGCACCTTCAACACTTCGCAGTGCCATCCCCAGGGGCAGATGTAATTGGGTCGATTGCTGGTCCTTTTTAAACACAGAAAGTGGTAAAATTGTCGAAGCTCTTTACATTAAGCAAGGGAAGCCCACTTGGGATAAGATTAAATTTGAATATAGCAGCCGCTTCCTCAAGTCTCTATAAATCATTTCCCGAGTGGAGTACTAGCAAAAGTATGTGCCCACTTGGCGCAGGTATTTAAGTTTAATGTAATAAAATATTATATTAAATTATAAAGACTAACGAAACTAAATAAGAACGAATATAAAAATATCACACTTATTTTAATGTTATTTTGATTGAAAATCATACATCCGATTGCTTTTAATACATTTGAGAATAACATGATAGTATTAGAAATAAGTAACAGCAAATAATTATTTATTAACCCCAGATTTGTTAAAATCATTATACAAATTATTCCCACAATATACTATGTAAATCTTTATTTCTTAGATATATTGTTGTGGGGTTTTAAGGGGTCAAATAAGAACAAAACGACGGTAACAAATTAGGAAAATGTATTACAAAAGAGTAGACAATTACAGTAAGAGAAGTGGGAAATACGTCCGACAATAGAGTTATGAGCTGACTCGCATTGGCTTACTGTAAAGCCATAATTGTTCCTGTTACTTATAGTAACCGTCAGCGCATTCCATTAGTCTATAGGGTATATCACCCATAACATATATATAACACATATTTCAGGATTTTAGATGCATTAATAATATGGACAGATTTACGGCAAATTTAACTTAGACTTTAATAGAGACATCGTTAATAAATAAGATGCTAATTAAGATTAATTAATGGCTATTTCATAATCATTGAGAATACAACTTAAAAACTAAGGAAATCATGATGTCAGTGGTGACGTTGTTTCGGTTACAGAAAGACAGTTATATAATCTCCATTATAATAAGATATAAGAAAGATTCTATTAGTGGTGACGTTGTTTCGTTAACAAACAGATAATTACGTAATCTCTATTATAATAAGATTTCTATGGCCCACGGGGAGAATTGAACCCACATTGAAAGGTTTATGTAAGTACATCATTAACCACTGCGCAAGTGATCAAATGATAGATTATCGATCATGCACCAAAAAGAGAGCGACCTTCATTCGTTTGGCACCAAATTGAATGAGGGTTGACAGTGAGAAGTTTGAAGAACAGTTGTGGTTTTTCTTTCATTCATAGATCTGTGAAATCAGAAACCTCTCTGTCAGATCCGATTTCCAAATTTGACATTCACAAAGAACGCATCGAATCTTCAGTTTTATATATATATATATATATATATATATAAAATGAATTTATAAATAAAACTGTACTCGGTTAACTACTGGGAAAGTTAGAAAGAACATTTTTATTTCTGAGAAGAGACAATATGTAGAAGATTCCTTGGTACAATTGATGGTCTGTCCACACACACACACACACACACACACACACATATATATATATATATATATATATATAGGTGTGTCAAAAAAAGTATCGAGATTTTTTGTACTTTTTAACACAACTTGTATTCCGAAAAAAAAAAAATAACGTTCCATTCATTAATTTTTTTTCAGAATACAACGTGTGTCAAAAAAGTACCAAGCTTAAAGCAATATTTACCAAGATAGAAATGAAGAATGAATGAAACGTTATTTTTTTTTTTCAGAATACAAGGGGTGTCAAAAAGTACAAAAGATTTCGATACTTTTTTGACACCATGTATGTATGTTGTATATATATATAATATATATATATATATATATATATATATATATACATATATATATATATATATGTATAGTAGATAACATGGATGCTGTATTTGAAAGTAGACAGTGCTCAATGTCATTGATAGATCATTTATACTGAAGTTAAAGTAGCGTTGATATTTTTTTCAAATCTTATTATAATGGTGATTCGGTGTCTATCTGTAACCTAAACAACGTCACTACTTACATCACAATACCCTCAGGAATTTCCAAGTTTATCAATGAGTATTTAATTTATAGTTAAAATCATCAATACATAATATAAATTTTATTTATTAACG
Source organism: Doryteuthis pealeii (assembly GCA_023376005.1). Classification (NCBI taxonomy): domain Eukaryota; kingdom Metazoa; phylum Mollusca; class Cephalopoda; order Myopsida; family Loliginidae; genus Doryteuthis; species Doryteuthis pealeii. The sequence goes on along the minus strand of CM042160.1, from coordinate 63,930,524 downwards.
ATGTCTCTATGAAAATCTGAGTTAGATGTGCCTCAAAACAGCACATGTTATTAGTGCATTTAAAATCCTACAATGCGTCTTATATATCACTAAGAAATAAAGGTTTAGATACTTTATGGTGGGGTTAATTTGCATACTGGTTTTAACAAAACTGGGGTTAATAAATAATTACATGGTGTTATTGATCTCTAATATTCTTGTTTATTTCTCCAACGTATTAAAATAAATCGTAAGGGGCCGGGTTAGCTCAGTCGGTAAAGCGTTCGGCTAGAAACCACAAGGTTCCTAGTTCGATACCGGTCCTCGCCAACTCAGCGTATGAGTAGCATAGGGATCTGTGCGGTAAAGCAAGGAGTTGATGGCAGGTGTGATGCTCCACCTCAGACGCTAAAATAATCTCTTTGGTCTAGCGCAAGTGAAAAGGGGATAGACTCCTTCGCTGATTAGCTGATGCCGACTTTAGGCCGCCCCGACAACTTTATATAGAAACAAATTAAGATATAATCAAAATAACTGTAATATCTTTATATGCGTTCTTATTTAATTTCGTTAGTCTTTCTAATTTAATATATTAAATTACATTAAAACTTAGATACACCCGGAAGGGTCATATCCTTGCTAGAATAAATAATAGAAAATGTTTGTTTATTTGTTCAATGGCATATCAATCAACAAGGGTTGACGTGCCTTAAAAACCAACCAACCAAACATTTCTGCTGTAGTACGATGTGGGGAGGTAGTTCTGACAATCGCCTTAAAAGTTCATGTAATCACGTCATATCCGCTGTTGGTGTCTTTTTTACCAATGGGATCCAAGCGCTGCAACACCGATGGAAGAAGTGTGTGGATCGGAAGGGGCACTATGTAGAAAAAATAAACCTCATTTTGTCACATACCATGAGAATATCTTGATCAGTCTCTGAACATTTAAGCCGCCTGCCGTATTTCCGTGACAATAGAAGAGGATGGGGGGTCGCTTGACTGGGGAGAGGTACGTGCAATGTTCCCAGAGCGCATAACATGAAAAGATAAGTGACTGAATAGATAGTTGAAAACCAGTTTTTTGTTGGAAACCTATATATATATATATATAATATATATATATATATATATATATATATATGAACAAAAAGTGATAAGACAAACGAATATTTTTTTATGTTATTTACTAGGTTAGAAGCCGTTCTAGTATGTATCTTTTTTTCTTTTCTTTTCTCTCTCTCTCTCTCTCTTTCTTTCTTTCTTTCTTTCCTTCGTTGTTTCTTTCTCTTGCCCTTGCTTACGTTTTAGTTCATTTTCATTTCCTTTCTGTCTCTTTTTTTCCCTTTTTTATTCTCCCCCTCTCACACACACACACACACACACACACACAACACTCTCTCTCTCTCGTCTCTCTCTCTCTCTCTCTCTCTCTCTCTCACACATACACACACACACACACACACACTCTCTCTCTCTCTCTCTCCCTCCTTTTCCTTTCCTTTCTTTTTTCTTTTTCTTTCTGTTCTTTTTTCTTCTTTCTTTCTTTCTTCTTTCCTTTCTCATTCATTTTCTTTTCCTTTCCTTCTATACTTTTTTCTTTCTTTTATTATTTTGCTTGTTTTCCTTCTTTTTCCTTTCTGTTCTTTTTCCTTTCTTTCTTTCTTTTTTTCTCCTTTCTTTTCTTTTCTATAGGGTGACAATTAAGCTACTCTCTGCTACCGTAAGCTTTGGGTCAGAGTGGACCTAGGAGTAATAGCAATGAAGTGGTACTTCACATACCCAGATCTAGAGAATTGGAGCCTCACCATCAGATTTAGTATCATATCTAGGATACCGATATATGTTTAAATATTGTTTATGCAGACAAGTATTCCAAAAGATTATTTATCCCCGTTTTGAAGTTGAGAACCAGAGATAAGAACAAGACTTTCTCTTTCAGCATGTTGCTGTTTCATTGTTTTTAATCAAATTGAGGACGACATTAACCGCTGATTGGTTTAAATCTAATCAATGCTATTATAGAATTGAGCACTATTTCGGATCTGCAAACCTGAATTTTGGATTCCCAAGTTTTAATTACTGCGATTATTTGAAACCAAGTTCTGTAAAAACATAGACAATGATAGGATAAATGGAACCGAGAGATAGACAGGCGCTGGGTCAGTAAAATGGTAATTCCGGGTGGACATGAGTCAAATAGGGTTATCTTCCATTGCTGCATTTGTTCGCCGATAGGTGGCTAGAGTATTTAGGCAGCAGCCCGGGAATTCTGAGTTCTCTTCCTCTGAGACCGGCAAAGACTTCACATGGTTTAGACGCCTCTTACTCTTAAGTGTGTGTGTAGCTATCAGTAAGTGATATTCATACAGAAACTCTGCCTTAGCTCTTTATGGACGTAGGTCCTACAATCTTCATATATATGTTTATGTATCTGTTGTCTATATATCGCCTATACCTTTTGTGATGAGTATATGTATTCCTGTCTTGAATGTATTCCTCTATGTGCTCACGTATTAAAGTATATATAACTTCTCTGTCGGAGTAATTTATGTACACATATGTACCCACGTTGGATGGTTACTCTGAGCCCTCCAACATTATAAGAACTTTGTATCTTATAAAGGCATCAGAAAACCTGTATGTTAAGTCGGGATTAATCCTAAAATTTTTAATTAAAAGAAACAAAAATTTAAAAAATACAGAATATCTCTGAGGATCGACAATTAAAAAAAACTCTTAAAAGTAGAAAAAAAAGATGTATTGAAAGTGTGTGAAAGATAAAAAAAAATTAGCAACCGAAATGATTGCATCATGCGCTAGTTTCATTCGAGTATCCATTCTTTTTTGTTGATTCAGTTATGTCATTTTCTGAGAACAGGGACTATCTATATAATAATACTCGTGTTCCTACAAAATACGACCGTTATCATCTTGCAACACACTCATGATATACTATGTATTAATGTCAGTATTGCCTTGGTGGGAAGGTTAGTCATGGGTGAGTGGTTTATCGAATTCTTACTTCCTCACCCCATCAATTGTCGTCTCGATGTCACTAAAGTGATATGTTAACAAGAGATCTGATGACAGGATAGAACGAATGTAAGTGGATCCATGCCTAAACATGGATGATAGCAATTGGAAAATCGTATAGCGAGAAACTGACAGTTACTAAGCGTTGTTGACGTTATGTCTTAGTACGACGTTACTTATATATACATGCTCTATCAATGATATTGAACACTCTTTACTAATACTCCCAATGGGCCTCCCGTTGTCTGTGACTGGCGATCCATGATGCTTAAAGATAGAATCTGATGGCTCAGCAGTCCATGACCTGCTTTGAACACTCCACTTTGGCCCTTACTTAGGCTAGACAGGCGGTCGGAGAGGCCCCCTCCGATCATTCGGATGGTCACGTCAAGTCCTGATACGTATATTATTGTCCCGACCCTATTCTCCTTACAGCAAACTCTTAATCCTTCTATCAATATGTGTTAGAATGATTGGGCTATTTAACCTTGGTTGAACTCCGCTTAAGAAATTGACCTTGTGTCACATCCTGCTCGTACGGAGAGGTTGGTATATATATATATATATATATATGTGCTTAATTGGAGTCGGACCTAATTTTGAAAATTAATTAATAATAATGAATTAGGCGGGATACCTATTAAATGTATGGCTAAACAAATCATAAAATCTAAGAGTCCGTTTAGTGTAGAGGTTATGGGATCGGCCTGTCAGCTTGGCAGTCCGGTTTCAAATCACGCACAGGGCGGTCTTCCGATCTATAGCTCTGCTGATGAGGCCTAATAGGCCGAAATGTACATACAGAGATTGATTTTTCTCGATTTGTTTAGCCATACATTTAATAGGTATTCCCGCCTAATTCATTATTAATTAATTAATTTTCAAATTAGGTCCGACTCCAATTAAGCACTTATTCTCCCAAAAATTATCGGCAAAAAGCCATTCTAAACAAACCTTGTTTACATATATATATATATATTATATAATATATATATATATATATATTAATAAAAAGAAGGTTCGCAAAATGTATTATGTTTTCAGAAAAAAAAATTTGTATTCTTTTTATCTTACATATGCAACACGTGTTTCAGATCTTCTGGTATCTTCTTCAGGCTTTGATTGATAATATGAAAATGAATTCTTACATGCGTGTATATGTATATATATATACATGAGTATTTCACTTTCCTCATCCTGTTTGGTGGGAGTGGAATATAAAGGAATTTCATTTTTAATATTAGTCTTTTAAACAGGTGTTTTTGTTTTCTGGGTGGCTTAGTAATAAATTCATTAACTGAGCTTTTAAGACTAATGTTAAAAGTGAAATTCCTTTCTATTCCACTCCCACCAAACAGGATGAGGGAAGTGAAATACTCATGTATATATATATATATATATATATATATATATATATATATATATATATATATACGCATGTAAGAATTCATTTTCATATTATCAATCAAAGCCTGAAGAAGATACCAGAAGATCTGAAACACGTGTTGCATATGTAAGATAAAAAGAATTTTTTAAAATTTTTCTGAAAACATAATACATTTTGCGGACATTCTTTTTTATAAAATATTGAATTTTCTCCCGTTAGAACCAGAATAACATTATAATATATATATATATATATATATATATATATATATATATATATATATATATATATATATATGGAGAAAAGTAGACAAACACGGGATGAATTTTTGAGAATTTCCATCATTGGAGTAAGAACTATATCCAAGTCCTGAAGATGGTCTAATAAGAGACCGAAACGTTGCACCATCGACAATAAACATCAAGTTTCCATAACATCCCGTGTTTGTCTACTTTTCTCCACATACTGTCGGATTAACCTCCTCACATTTCTACCATATATATATATATATATATATATAATATTATATGTGTGTGTGTGTGTGTGTGTGTGTGTGTGTGTGTGCTAGCATGTAGGTGAGTGAGGGTCTCAGCGTCCTGGGTATGACGTTAAACTGCATCTACTGGTGAAGTTCAAATGTTAGAGCTGGGGAGTATGGATTACTCCTTTATCACCATTAATCCCTGACCCACTCTGAACCGGGCTGGTAGAACTGTCAGGATTCCATCTATGGGTTAAATCGAGAAAAAAAAGTTCTAAGAATATGTATAAAAAGCTTTTTTGAAAAATTGAATACTCAACTAGTTAGAATGAATAAAACAAAACGTCTTCGGCATAAAATGACACAAGGGTTAACATGTCATAAAATCTAACCAACCAACCAACCAACTAATATTTAGTAATAAATATAGCAGACTATATATATATATATATATATATATATATATATATATATATATATATAAGCTTGATATCTTTATTAATAAAAAAAGATAAAAATCTCCGTTTTCAGTATTAATATTTTAGTCGATCTTAATGAGAATCAATACCATGCTGTAGTAATCACTCCACCATGACGAAGAGTCCAAATCTCAGGTTAGTATGACACAAAATCACAAGTGTACAGTAGCACTCAGTGAGGGTCGAACTCACTACGGTAGCAACCATCTGTGATACAACATTGCTAATGCTAACTTTTGGTCCTCAACTAGGTTCCCTATAGCGATTTAATTAATAAGTTTAACCTATTTATGCCCAAGACCAAAAACTAGTGTAGGGCATTGGGGCAACCCCGCCCTGTCGGTGGGGGTGTCGAGAATACCCCCCTCCACCCATCAACCGTCGTTACCATAGTGATAAGCTAACAAGAGATCTGATAAGATACAGAGAATGAATGTGGATTCATGCCTTTTCCCAAGGACATTTAGGGATCAGTGAACATGGATCAATTGGAATTAGAACTATTTCATCAGGATCGTCACAGATGTGGTCGTAAATACAACAAAGTAATTATATATATATATATATATATATATATATATATATATATATATATATATATATATATAAGTTCATAAACGAGTAATATTTATTTTTGCGAAATAAACATTACTCGTTTATGAACTTGTGTTTTTTTTCAATTTTTCATAATATCACACACACACACACACACACACACACACACACACACACACATATATATATATATATATATATATATATAATATATATTATATATATATTTGGTATTGCAATCTCGGAAGACTATATAACTATATAATTTTTGTGTCTCTGAAGTTACAGCACCTTCTGTGACTGTGAAGTCCAATGTTCAAAAAACAGCCTCAACCACAGATGTTGCATGTGAAGGCTGTCTCTTCATGTGTTGATGTACCGGTGCTTTGTTGTCGCTTTCTTCTTAACCTCTTGGCTTCATGGTGTTGCGCCAGGGTGACTTCAGATATGAACAGTCCGCTACAGAGAGCCTGTCGCTACCGAGGGCGGTCCTGAGACAAATTTTCCCAGTTGGAAGAGGTAATGCAAAAGCCCTGGAGATCATTCTTGCAGGAATCCTTAAAACACAGCTTGGGGCGACCAATCTTTCTCTTACAAATAAAAATTAAATGAAAACATTTTTATCAATATTTTTTAACGAATACTTTCATATTTTTTAGAATAAAATATATCCATTTTTAATCAGTGAAATTTTTGCAAAAAACTATTCATAGAATAAAGAAATTAATATGCGAAATATTCCTACAAATAAGCTAAGGTTTTAGCTTCTTTGTTACTTTTGTTTTAGGGCTCAAAAAAGAAATAAATTACAATGTTACATTTTATTAGTTACTCAACAAGCAATTAAAAATTGAATTTAAAATTGTCTTACGTACGAAAAAGTTTTAGAAAAAATTATTTAAAACATTCACAAGTTACTTTTTAAAATATTATTCTCAATGTAAACAAACAATTCGAAAAAAAAGGGGATATAAAAAACACATTATTACGGGATTGGAAACTGAACCATTGACTTTTTCATCGAAACTTTTGGTAGACAACAGTATTCTATTTACAACATAACACTTGCTGAGCATTGGTGTATTATACAAAATATATTATTAGAGACATCCAGTCTGCCGGGTTAAATTTACCACAATGAAACTTGAATAAAGGTTAATATTATCTTCAAAGATTTTGGACCATTCAAAAAAAGAAACATTAAAAAACCTCCTGACGATTTTAAAAAAAATTTTCAGCTCACGGAAATAATGAAAATTATGAACGAAAACAATGTTTACATTTTCGCACCATTAAATCAATTGAAATTTAAAGTAACCAAAAACAAATTATGACTACCTGTTTTTTTTTTTAATTCTATGAAAAGTCAAAAGAGTCACATTTTCACGAAATTTTCGGTAATTATTCATCTGTTGATGAAAATATGTTTGAAATAGTTTTTTTTATTATGTTAGGGGAATACTTTACGAGGTCTCCCCTCCCCCTATTATATTTTATGAAATCTGAAAAAAAATGAACAGATAAAAAACGATTTTTATTTTATTTTCCTATAAAGATAAGAGTCTGAATAAATATATCAGAACATTTTTATAAGTTTTATAGGGATATTTTTTAGTAAAAAAAAAAAAAACAAATTCTGCTAAAAAATGTCAATATTATATTTTTAGCAGAATTCAGAAGAAAAAAAAAAAAAGAAAGAAAAAATCCCTAAAATAAACAAACACTGTAAAACACACATTTTCGGTGATTTATTTTATTCTATTTTTGGGAACACCCATTGGTGTCCCTAAAAATGTTTTCGTCCGGTCATGGACCGGGTACTTTTGCTAGTATATATATATATATATATATATATATATATATATATATATATATATATATATAGATATGAGGGTGGGGTTCTTCGTGAAAGAAGATTTATGATTATGTGCATCATAAATGAAGCACTTTTGAAATCAAATAATTTTTATTGTTCATATTGGCTCACACATTGCGCATGCGCAAACACACACACACACACACACACACACACGTAGACACACACGAACACACACATCCGCTTCTAAGAGTGGACACATATTGAATATTAATTCTTTCCAGTCAAGCAATGTCCAAACGTGTGAAAAATATTAAATTAAAATATATATGCATTATTTACAATAAACCTGGAGACTGCACGCTTAATATATATATATATATATATATATATATATATATATATATATATACTAGACGAAACATGACCCATTAGGTCACCCATTCAGCTCTGGGTAGATATTTGAGATTAGAGAAAAGGGAGTTAGCAATGGGGATAATTTTTTTTTAAATAAATACGTTCGGATGAAACTTTAAAATCATTTTGTTAGCTTCCTAAGAAAGGAAATGTTTGACCTCATCTAAGCTACAGGTTGCTGGTTGTAAAATTTAACATTTTATTTAAAATTCTCTCTCTCTCTCTCTCTCTCTCTCTCTCTCTCTCTCTCTCTCTCTCTCTCTCTCTCTCTCTCTCTCTCTCTCCCAGACAAACTAACATTATATAACGAGGAGGTAGTCAAGAGATACATAGAGGGGAAGAAAGAGATAGACACAGAGTAAAGTAAGAGATTGGTCGGTTTTTAACTTAACTGCAAATTATGACTAATTAGAACCAATTATAACAGATTTTTTTCGAACATAATTCAATCCTAAAAGTAAGGAATAATATAGTATAATTTTTGTGTGATTAAACTCAATAGTAAAAAGGCCTTTAGGAAGCAACAGTTGATTAACTCAGCTTTAGTATAATATATATATATATATATATATATATATATATATATATATATATATATATATATATATATTGTGTATGTTGGCAGCAAGTTATTATTTAGGCATGTATTGTTAAAGATTTTCTTCTTTATGATCTTCAGTTGTAGACGTTCAAGTCTTCTCGTCATTTTTTGTAGATCGGTGGAGAAATTGTCCCATATTCTCCTCCAAGCGCTTTCAACCATTTCGCTGTTCGTCCTCAGGGGATTGTCGGTGTTTATTCATTCATTTATTTATTCATTGTTTATTCAATTAGGAGAGTATGAAAACCCTTGGATAAAAAAATTGGGACAATTTCTCCAATCTGATCCCAATCTACAAAAAATACTAGAAGACTTGAAAGTCTATGGACTCGTCGACCCCAGTTTCTGTTTGCATTTCACATAGCGCTAATACCCTTGGAAAAGGTATGCATCCAACTACTCTCCCTTCATCTATGGGTAAATAGTAGAGCAGACTGGGCTTTTTAACCTTGGTTATAAGAAGAATAAACTCTGAATGCAAACCTGTTAAACTCCGCTTCAGAAATTGACCTTGTGTCGCATCCTGCTCCTACGGAGGAGTTGGTATGTATATGACCCACATACCTACACCCAATTCAGACCCCACCAATGAAGATGTCATCTGAAGCTCAAGGCAGGCCGGAAATTCGACATTCCTGATCCATAAAAACGCCAGCGACCACAGCAGTCAACCAATCTATAAAAAAAATCCTTTAAAAGAGGAATCATTTCCTCGAAATATCGGATGAAATAAAATGAAACTTTTAGCACATTACTCAGTTTCTCATTTATTTAACACTTTATCCATGCTTCACACTAAATCCAAATATATATTATAAACACACACACACACACACACACACACACACACACACATATATATATATATATATATATATATATATATATATATATATATGTGTGTGAAGAAAAGGAAGTGAATCCGACGGTATGTAGAAAAAATTTTAAAACACAGGTTTAAATATGTTAAGTGGTAAGTTTATTGACCGATGATGCAGTGTTTCGTTCTATCAATTAGATCATCTTCAGGGCATTTGTTGGTATTCTGTGATAAAATTTTTTATCACCTTCCATATACCAACAAATGCCCTGAAGATGATCTAATTAATATATCGAAACACTGCAGCGTCGGCCAATAAACTTACCACTTAACTTATTTAAACCTATGTTTTTTCAATTTTTTCTTAATATACTACACACACACACACACACACACACACATATATATATATATATATATATATATATATATATGACACCTATATACAAATATGATATACACATTGAAAATTAGACTTACCATATATATATATATATATATATTATATATATATATATATATAATATCAAAGTCAAGGAAAAGTCCGACACAAAACCTATGCTGCCTTTCAAGGAAAGGCTAGGGGAGTAAGCCCCGAAAACAAATCAGGAGTCGGAGTCCCTAAGGTGGTGTAATGCTGAAATCCAGTGCTACCCATCAACTCCTGCGACACTACTGCATTGGAAGCTTACCAATCCTTTGGATCACAGCGGCAGCGTGGAGAGGGGGATTTGCTGCATGGGCAACAGCTTATCCTCCATATGAACCCGCCCAGGCTATGTAGTTCAAGAAAAAAACAAAAAAACTTGACACTACTCCATCGTCTCTCGTAGACGGAAGGCTGCCAACCAATATATATATATATATATATATATATATGTATATATATATATATATATATATATTGTCGATATGGTGTTATTTGAAATCTGAATATTAATCTTGAATAATGTATGTATGTGTGTGTATGCGAATATGTTCTCGCCTGAGAACCACTCTATACATTTTTGTTTTTTGAATGTAGTGGTTCTGTTTCTATGTCTACGGTACAGCGGTGATATACAAACAGTTTAGTACAATACATACTTGTTTTAAAAAAAGATACCTCTATAACCGTCTACCATAGACTTATTTCCGTTTCAGTCGGGTTTGGGGGTTGGTTTTATATATGGAAAACATATAAAACGGCTTTTGTTCGGGACTTTTTTTTTTTTGACAAGTTTTGCTTACGTTAAAAGATTCTCTATAAATAAACGAGATGAAGGCGAAGGATGGGGTGGGGGTGATTTTGAAGCGAATTCCGGGGTGGGGGAGATAATGAAAGCCGAAAAAGGCCAGTAGTTGTAGACCAACTCGGCAAGCAAAAAACTAATTTAAAAAAAATAAAACATTCACACACACACACACACACACACACACATATATATATATGTCCAATTTGTCGAAAAACCCGTATTTTTACAAAACAAATTCAACCCCCCCCCCCGTTTGAAAAGATTTTACCAAAATCAGGGAATTATCCGATTTTAATGAAATTTTCAGTGTTGATTTATCAATAAATAAATTTTATAATGCATCTGTTATTCAATTTATCATAGCAGAAATACCTAATTAAATCAGAAAATCTTTAAATAAAAGAACCGATGCATTATAAAATTAATTCATTGATAAATCAATACTGAAAATTTCATTAAAATCGGATAATTACCTGATTTTTGGTGAATTTTTTTTCAATCGGGAGGGTTAAATGTTTAATATTATTTTTCTTTTTTTTTCTTTTTTTTTTTTTTGACTGATGCTCATTATGTTACTACTTCTCGACTTAGACAAAAATTTGACCTTGAATAATCGATTTAATTAATTTCAATTCATTTTTAAAATGAAAAGCAGACAAAAAATTGGGTATACCTAATATATATATATATATATATATGAGACGTAAACAAACAGACGATGTTTGTGATATGGCTATTTTCAGCCGACAATATTTGGGAGAATATGTGCTTAAATGAAGTCGAACCTATTTTTTGAAATTTAATTCATTAATAATTAATTAGGCGGGATTAAACTATTTAAATGTAAGGCTAAACAAATCGAGAAAAATCAATCTCTGTATGTACATTTCGGCCTATTAGGCCTCATCAACATCTCGATTTGTTTAGCCTTACATTTAAATAGTTTAATCCCGCCTAATTAATTATTAATGAATTAAATTTCAAAAAATAGGTTCGACTTCATTTAAGCACATATTCTCCCAAATATTGTCGGCTGAAAATAGCCATATCACAAACATCGTCTGTTTGTTTACGTCTCGTAAGTTCGTGTAGAGGTCACTTAAGAGGAATATAAATACTACTACTTAACAAAGCGAAGAAAATCTTGCTAAGTCCGTTTGGTGTGGAGGTAAGACACTTGCCTGCTAATTTGACAGACAGGTTTCGAATCACACACGGGGCGGTCTTCGTATCTATAGCTCTGCTGATGAGGCCTAATAGGCCGAAATGTACATACAGAGATTGATTTTTCTCGATTTGTTTAGCCTTACATTAAATAGTTTAATCCCGCCTAATTAATTATTAATGAATTAAATTTCAAAAAAATAGGTTCGACTTCATTTAAGCACATATTCTCCCCAAATATATATATATATATATATATATATATATATATATATATATATCGGTTCATGACATAGGTAAAGTCAGAAATCTGATAGCTATAGATTGAGTGATATTCTCAAATGCTTCAGTGATAATAAAGACATGCTAGTACGTGATTTTCAATACATCAAAAACATCTAACAAAGATCCAACTTAGTTATAAACTTGACCTTCCGAAATATGAAGCGCCCTAACGATTGAGGCTGTAGAATACACCGACTGCACCTCTACAGAGGGGTAATACCCCAATGAGGTGACTTGTGATGCTTAACGACGGAATCCTGGTGGCTTAGCTGTCCATGACATGCAACACTCTACTTAGGCCCTTAGTTTGGCTAGACGGTCGATCGGAGAGGCCCTCTCTGATCAATCGGCTGGTCACGTCAAACCCTAGCACCTATATGGTTGCCCCGGCCCTATAGATCTTATGACTTCCCGGAACCTTTTTCATCATATATGTGCCAGAAAATGGAAGGTGGAAACGTGTGGTGTAATGGTTAAAGTCATGGGAAATGGACTCGTCGCCCCGAGTTCAAATCCTGGATGTGGTAATTGCATTTCACTTAGCACTAATACCCTTGGGAAAGGTATGAATCTTACTCTCCCTCCAGCTATATATAAATAGTAGAGCAGACTGGGCTCTCCAACCTTGGTTAGGCAACCGGTCTAGGAGAAAGAAAACTCTGAATTCAAACCCGTTGAACTCAGGTTAAGAAATTGACCTTGTGTCACTTCCTGCTCGTGCGGAGGGGTTGGTAAATATATATATATATATATATATATATATATATATATATATATTTGTGTGTGTGTGTGTGTGTGTGTGTGCTAGAAAATAAATATTACCATTCGTTCCATTCATATGAACCTTGAGAGTAACAATTCATATACCTAATTAATAGATAAATTCATTAAAAATATAAATCGCTTAATCTTAAGTTTTAAATTTCATATTTTTAGATTCTAAAAACAAATATTTATTTGATAAAAAAACCTACTTTAGTATGGTCATCTAATAATCTTTGAAACACTCAATTGAAAAATTAGGTCACCTACTCTTTTAAACAGAACGAATATCGATGTATAATTTTTTTCACTGAAGTTAAAAATGCAATCCAGCCTTTTCCCTGTCGATCGTCTGACTGACTGATCTCAATTGGAGTAAACGTCCTAATTTGACATTTAAAATCAAGTCAAACAAGATCTTTCGGGAATTCCAATTCTCTTTTGTCGGCGTTCACTTGAAATATGCAAGTTTTTCAGTGCAAATATTCAACGACCATGACATCTTTCATTTGATATTTTTTCGACATTACATATTTTACCAAATCGACCAAATAATGTCAAGCTATAAAGAGCCGGTTTAGCTCAGTCGGTAGAGCGTTCGGCTAGGAATCACGAGGTTCCTGGTTCGATACCAGCCCTCGCCAACTCAGCGTTATGAGTAGCACAGGGATCTGTGCGGTAAAGTGAGGAGCTGATGGTAGGTGTGGCGCTCCACCTCAGACGCCAAAATAATCTCCTTGGTCTAGCGCAAGTGAAAAGGGGATAGACTCCCTCGCTGCCTGGTTGATACCAATTTTAGCACCCCCCGACGAATTTACTGAAGGATTGCAGTACTTACATTAGAAGCATCGGGACTTCTTAACAGTCACGGTATTCCTACCTTTCATTAACGATAATACGCGTGTGTGTGTCTGTGGGGGGGGGGGTCTGAAAAGTTCATAGTCTGAAAGGGTTATTTCCTATAACTCCAACCTAAACAAAGGGGAACCACTCTGGACTGATAAATTATTTATTCATTTTCCTATTAAACTAACCCTAACCCTAAACCTAACCCTAAACCCTAACCCTAACCCCGTCTTCCTTTTTCCGAGTAGATCAATAAATAAATAAATAAATAATTTATCAGTCAAGAGTGGTTCCCCTTTGTTTAGGTTGGAGTTATAGGAAATAACCCTGAAAAGTTTATATGAAAACGTCATAGCTGCTGTGTTGATGACCCTTTTGACAAATGGGATCCAAGCACAGCAACTACACCAAGTCGATGTCATTACTTAGTTAAACTTTGTTAAACTTAGATAAGCTATGGCCGAATGATTATAGAAATTCGTTGCAAGCTTCGGGACTTCTTAACAGCCACAGTTGGTTGGTTGGTTGGTTGGTTGGATTTTAAGGCATGTCAACCCTTGTTGGGTTATTTTATGCCAAAGACGTTTTTGTTTTATTCTGTCTTGATGGCTACTCAATTTTTCTTCTGAACTCAATTTTTAAACACATTTCTTAAAACTCTTTCTATTCAACCCATAGATGGGACCTTAACAGGTACTACCACTTCGGGTCAGAGTGGATCTGGGAGTAATGTTAATGAAAAGATACTCCACATTCCCCAGAGCTCCAGAACTGGAACTTCACCATCAGATAGAGTTTAACGTCATACACAGGACAATAAAGACTCTCAGCCACCACCTTCTAGCACATGTATGATAAAAAGGGTTGGGGCTTGCCATAAGGGCAATAGGGTTGGGACAATCATATAGGTGCTAGGGCTTGACGTGAACAGCCGACCGTCTAGCCTAAGTAAGGATCAAAGAGTGTTGTATATCATGGACTGCTCTGCCGCCAGGGTTCCATCCTTAAACACCCCGAGTCGCCACTCAGGGCCAACAGGTGGCCTCATTTAGGGGGAGGCGTCTTACACCTCAGCAGAGGTGCACTCGGTGTATTCGAAAGCCCCACCGACAGGGCTAAACAGTTACGGTCTTCTACTTGGAGGTGGTGTTCATTAACGATGATATAAGAGTGAGCTGAAAAGTTAATTGAAAAGTTTATATGAAGGTGTCATAGCTTCTGTTGAAGAACTTTTTGGCAATTGGGTTCCAAGCACTGCAACACTACTTTTTCCGTCGACAGGGCGGGCAATTGTGAGCATATAATAGTATGTATGTATGTATGTATATTTACCTCTCAAGGGGCTGGTCACATCAAGCCCTAGGGGGCAAGCGGGTGCTAGAAGGCACCCCAGCACACGGGTCAATCAATCTACCCCCGCCCGCCTGGGGTAATCAAGGGACAGGTGTTGCTTGGAAGGATGCCCCCCTGGGATCAACGATGTTAACTTATGCTGTCCAGGGCCGAAGCCACTGGACCCCCATCCCCCACCCCCACCGGTCGAATGTCGTTGAATGTGTGTGTGCTTGAGTAGAGGGGATGCGTATGGGGGATGCGTGTGGGGATGCGTGTGGGATGCGTGTGGGGATGCGTGGGGGAATGCGTGGGGTGCCTTCGGACACTTGTTTGAAAGTTTTGCTACTTGACTGTCTATTGAATGTTGAATGAAAACAGAAGGAATATTTTGTTAATAACCACCCGCATCCAAATTTGAAAAGGGAGTAAAACACGTTGGTCCCTCGACCCATCCGACTGGGGTGGAGAGGGGAGGTGGCTAAGTTGTCAGGTGAGACGGTGGAATGAGAACACGTGGCATTCCAGTGCACTACACCACGCCGCCCCCTCCATACACCTAAGTCCACTCCCAAACACCCTTTATAAGTAAAAGACCAGAGAGAGAGAGAGAGAGAGAGAGAGAGAGAGAGAGAGAGAGAGAGAGAGAGAGAGAGAGAGAGAGTGTGTGTGTGTGGACACGGATTAATTCCTACTCCATGGCTTCTCGCATTTCTCTCCTTTCTTTTCTCTTTCTTTTCTTTCTTTCTTTCTTTCTTTCTTTCTTTCTTTCTTTTCTTTCTTTCTTTCTTTCTTTCTTTCATTCTTTCTTTCTTTCTTTTCTTTCTTTTCTTTCTTTCTTTCTTTTCTTTTTTTCTTTCTTTCTTTATTGTTTCTTTCTTTCTTCATTGTTTCTTTTCTTTCTTTCTTTCTTTCTTTCTCTTTCTTTCTTTCTTTTCTTTCTTTCTTTCTTTCTTTCATTCTTTCTTTCTTTCTTTTCTTTTCTTTCATTCTTTCTTTCTTTTCTTTCTTTCTTTCTTCTTTCTTCTTTCTTTCTTTCTTTTCTTTTTTCTTTCTTTCTTTTTCTTTTTTCTTTCTTTCTTTCTTTCTTCTTTCTTTCTTTCTTTTCTTTCTTTCTTTCTTTCTTTCTTTCTCTTTCTTCTTTCTTTTCTTTTCTTTCTTTCTTTCTTTTTCTTTCTTTCTTTCTTTTTTTCTTCTTCTTTTTCTTCTTTTCTTCTCTTTCTTTCTTTCTTTCTTTTCTTTCTTTCTTTCTTCTTTCTTTTTCTTTCTTTCTTTCTTTCTTTCTTTCTTTCTTTCTTTCTTTCTTTCTTTCTTTCTTTCTTTCTTTCTTTTCTTTCTTTCTTTCTTTCATTCATTTGTTTATTTGGTACTTCCTTCTTTCTTTTTTCCTTTTGAGTGTTTCCTTCCTTCCTCCCTTCCTTCCTTCATTCATTCATTCCCCCCTTCCCCTCCGATCAATCGACTGTTCACGTCAAGCCCTAGCACCTATATGATTGTCCCAACCCAATAGTCCTCATGGCAAATTCCCAACCTTTTTTTTATCATATACGTGTTATAAGGCAGTAACTGAGGGTCTTAGTGTCCTGAGTATGACGTTCAACTCTATCTAATAAAGTTTAATTCTGGATCTCTGGGGAATGTAGAGTACCGCTTCATCGCCATTACTCCTAGGTTCACCCTGACCAGGAGTGGTAGTACCTGTTAGGGTCACATCTATGTGTTAAATAGAAAAAAATAAGTTTAAAAATGTGTTTTTAAAAAATTGAGTACCCATCAGAAATAAAACAAAACGTCTTCGGCATAAAATGACCCAACAAGGATTGATATGCCGTAAAATCAATCTAATCATCTTTTTTTTTCTTATATTCTTTCTTTCTTTTATTGGATTAGTTTGTTCTTCTTTCTTTTCTTTCTTTCTTTTTTCTATCCACCATTTCTTCCGGGTTTTTTTCTTTTTCATTTTCCTTCCTTTCTTGTCTTTCCTTCTTTTAATTCATTTTTTTTTGTATTTCCTTTTTTTCCTTCTTTCCCTTTTCTTCTTCTTTCCTTCCAAATTTCTTTCTTTTTCTTTTTCTCTCTTTCTATTTTCCCGCCCTCGCGGTGGGGCGTTAGAATGTATCGACTGCACCTCTGCAGAGGGGTAAGACTCCCCCAATGGGGCCACCTGTTGGCCGTGGGTGGTGACCAGTGATGCTTACGGATAGAACCCAGGTGGATGAGCAGTTCATGACTTGCAATACTCCACTTTGGCCCTTTCTTGGGCTAGACGGGCGGTCGGAGAGGCCCCCTTCGATCAATCGGCTGGTCACGTCAAGCCCTGGCACCTATATGATTTTCCCAACCCTTTTTATCATATGGGTGCTAGAAGGCGGTGGCTGCGGGTCTACATGTCCTGGGAATGACGTTAAACTATTTGATGGTGAGGTTCCAGTTTTGGAGGTTTGGGGAATGTGGAGCACCCCTTCATCACCATTGCTCCCTGGTCCACTCTGGCCCGGAGTGGTAGTACCTGTTAGGGTCCCATCTATGGGTTAAATAGAAAAATGTATTTATAAAAAAATTGTATTAACCATTAAAAATTGATTTATTTCAAAACTTTATCGGCATTAAATGACCCACTGAGGTTGATATGCCGTAAAACAAAACAAAACCAAACCAAATCTTTCTATTTTCATTTCTTTAATTTTTCTTCTTTTTCTTTCATTCCTTTGCATTCTCTCTTTCCTTCATTTTCCCTTTATTTTCTTTCTTTTTTCTCTTCATTTCCATTTGTGTGATTGGAGGTAAGTGGCCGTACAGCTGCTTAAAATAAGCCCTTGTTGAGAGCGGCA
Source organism: Doryteuthis pealeii (assembly GCA_023376005.1). Taxonomy (NCBI): domain Eukaryota; kingdom Metazoa; phylum Mollusca; class Cephalopoda; order Myopsida; family Loliginidae; genus Doryteuthis; species Doryteuthis pealeii. The sequence continues at coordinate 63,912,498 of CM042160.1, read as the reverse complement.
GATAGACGAAAGAAATAAGCATTCTTCACAATCGCACAATGCGACGCAAAGACTTGAAAATAAGCCCTAGTGTTATATTTCGGAGTGAAAATTAATATAAACCCTGTTTTATTTTCGGGGAAACATTGCACATAGATGACATATTCTTTATTCATGCAGGAGTTTCAAAATTAAAGTCGGCAGATTGACCTATTGTCAGTATCATCCAGACAGCGAGGAAGCCTAACCCTTTTTACACTATCCCTAGACCAGGGAGATTGTTTTTGCCTCTGAGGTGGAGTGCCACACCTACCGTCAGTTCCCCTTATTTTCTGTATTTCTTTCTCTTAGTAAAGTGAAGTCTGCGGAGTTGCCTATTGTCGGTATAAACCGAACGGCGAGGAAGTCTATCCCCTTTTCGCTAGTGCTAGACCAGGGAGATTGTTTTTGCTGAAGTGGTGCGTATTTACCGTTCATATAAGATTACGCTTGTTGGGCTACTCTTGCACTGAGTTGGGTTGACGGGGACCGGTATCGAACCCGGAACCTTGCGATTATCAAGGTGGATGCTCTACCGACTGCGCTAAACCGGCACCTTCTTTCATAGGTAATAAACGTCAACTTGATAGATTATGTACTTTAAAGAAACTATGCTAACTATCGAATAACTTAGCCCAAATAATCTGTCTAATTGAATTCAATATTCTCCATTTGAAATAACAATATAAGATTTTTATCCTTTGTAGTTTGTCTCAAAGGAAACGTGGTAGGTCTTAAGGATCCCAGCTGGACAGTCTAAACTAGAGGAACCTAAATCCACCCTTTAACCACCCAATCTGTTATTTATGGGTGTTCAAAATACACTCATAAAGCTACTCACATCTCTCCGCCGGGTGCCTCTTGTTCAGTCAGGTGTAAATCCCATTGACGTTTTATTCTACCTTGAAAGCAGATCGTCTATTTCCTGTTCAATCTGGTTCAACCCATGTAATAAGATTTCGTTCAATGTGAACGATTTCGACCACAAATTGTTTCCGAAAAATGTGTCGGTCTTTTGAGGAGATTCTAATTCTTTGGGGGGGGGGCATTCCTGAATTTGATTCCTGGATGAAATCGATTGAAAGAAACATTTTTTTAATGTTCTTCCTAGTTGGTTGGTTAGTTGGTGGGTCGGATTTTTCCGGCATGTCAACACTTGTTGGGTTATTTTCTGTCGAAGACGTTTTGTTTTATCCATTCTTGATGGGTACTCAAATATCTTTAAAAACATTTTTTTTAAATATTTTTTGAATATCTTTTTTTCTTCTATTTAACCCATAGATGTGACCCTAACAGGTACTACCAGTCAGGGTCAAGGTGGACCTGGGAGTAATGGTGATGAAGAGATACTTTTGATTCCTGGTTAAAATCTATTGAAAGAAACATTTTAATAATGTTTTTTTATAATGTTCTTTCTGGTTAGTTGGTTGTTTGGTTGGATTTTATGGCAATCAACCCTTGTTGGGTCATTTTATGCCAGGACTTAGGAGATTGGCTTAAGTGGTAGAGAAGAGGACAGAAGATTAAAAGGTTTGATTTATTGATGGTTGGCAGGTTGGTTGGTTAGATTTTACGGCATGTTAACCCTTGTTGGCTTATTTTATGCCGAAGACGTTTTGTTTTGTTCATTCTTGATGGGTACTCAATCATTTGTTTTTAATTAAAATTTTTCAAAACATTTTTAGGAACTCATTTTTTCTTCTATTTAACCTATAGATGTGACCCTAACAGGTACTACCACTTCGGCTTAAGTTGGACCGGGGAGTAATGTTGATGAAGGTGTACTCTTGGTTAAAATCGATTGAAAGAAACATTTTTTATAATATTATTTCTGTATGGTTCACGTAATATGACAGTTCCCTCTACAGAGGCGCAGTCGGTGTATTCTACAACCCAAACCCACAGGGCGAAGAGAAATAAGAAGTGAAAATCATTTTGATGAAGTAGTTATATATCGATTAGGAAATTTCAATCTGTTAAAAGCTTCATCAGGTAATTATATAGAAAAAAGAATTCAGCAAAATATGTTGGAAAACGTTGTCAGTGCTCAATACGTAAGTAGAGCGGATTTAGTATTATAATGTGTACAGAAATAACCTACTCGAGTTTCACTATAAGGATCTTCAGGGATAAATCCACTGCATTAATCAAGATATTGATCCCACAATTAAGTGTAATTAATCAATATCTTGATTAATTCAGTGGATTTAACCCTGAATATCCTTATGGTGAAACTCGAGTAGGTTATTTCTGTACACATTATATAATATATATATATATATATATATATATATATATATGGGAGTATTTATATATGGGAGTATATATATATATATATATATATATATATATATATATATATATATATATATATATTATCATTTGCTCTACTATCGTATTGAGCACTTTATATTAGTTATATCGCTGTCTTAACATTGTGAAACTTGCATCAACTAAACATTGTGACCATTTTCACCGGTAAGTCCCCTTTTCCACAAATACCATATATATATATATATATATATATATATATATATATACGAGGTGGCGTCAATATGTCCATATTCTGACAGTTGTTAGATGAATTTTTATCTGACATTTTCCGTATAAACTTTGATCTATATGACATATGGAGATGCGAAATTCATTAACAATGAAAGAGATTATGTTGAAAAAGAAATATTTGTTGTGTAACATTAATGCTTTTCTCATCTTTAGTTTGCGGAATGACTGATATCAACACACTCACATCGCATATATATATATATATATATATATATATATATATATATGTGTGTGTGTGTGTGTGTGGTGTGTGTGAGTAGTCCGCCTGTGGCTACAGAAGTACTTGGTTTAATTTTATCTTGTTCGTGTACTTTTCAACACGACACATACACCTGCAAATTTGCTTATGTATGTCAACAACTGATAACGTTTGGTCGAATTGTGGCCATTTTATCTATTCATTTAATATATATATATATATATATATATATATATATATATATATTATAATGTTATACACTGTGTATACTATTATAATAATAAATCCGCTCTACTTACGTATTGAGCACTTTATATTTGTTATAGTAAAAAGTAAAGTCGTCGGGGTGGCCTAAAGTCGGTATCAGCCAGTCTACGAGGGAGTCTATTCCCTTTTCAATAGCGCTAGACCAAGGAGATTGTTTTAGCATCTGAGGTGGAACGCAACACCTACCATCAGCTCCTTACTTTACAGCACAGATCCCTGTGCTACTCATACGCTGAGTAGGCGAGGACCGGTATCGAACTAGAACCTTGTGGTTTCTAGCCGAACACTCTACCGACTGAGCTAACCCGATCGCTGTCTTATGTGTATCAACTAACCATTGAGGCCAATTTCACCGGTAAGTCACCATTTTCATATATATATATATATATATATATATATATATTTGTATCTGGTGAGACTAAGCTTATTGTGTTCTGGTCGAAATAAATTTATAATAGCCAAATGACGGTTTGTTATGTTTTTCTTTCTTATTGCTCTTGTAGCGTTAGTTGGTATTTGCCTGGTGGAGTTGTCTGCCCCATTCAGTGAGCTGGTGCCCGCTAGGGCGCTATAGTATTTAAGCGCCGGGTTCAAAACCTTTCGGGCTCTCTTTTCCTGTTTCAGCAACTACGAGCCACATGGGGTAGATTTTATCTAACCCCTCCCGTTGGGGCTCCGTCCCCCTTACATTACTGTAAGTTCTTTACAGCATAGACTATCGCTAGTCTCATGTCTGTACTCTTTTATGTTATAATGTACCATTCAGGAATGTGTCTTTATCTTTATTTGTGTACCCCTTTATATATGTAACTCTTTTACTATGTACGTTGTATCTACTGTTATCCATGTGCTGTGTATATTAAATGTTTTGTCTATTAACCTTCGTCGGAGTTATTTGTATGCAAAGTATGTATAACTTTGAACCTTCCTTACACTCTGTATATAATTAATTTATTAATTATCATACATTGAACTCTCTTGGGGATTTAAATAATCCTTGTAAAAATCTATAAGAATGCATCAACATGAGCATGCATTGTGGATGTACAGGAGATTTTGATGGTCCCAAATAAGATTATTCCCAATATACCAGTCAATTGTATACTTCTACCTATATATATATATATATATATATATATTTGGGAGAATATGTGCTTAATTGAAGTCGTGCCTAATTTTGAAAGTTAATTAATTGATAATTAATTAATTAGGCGGGCATACCTATTTAAATGTGAGGCTAAACAAATCGAGAAAAATCAATCTCTGTATGTACATTTCGGCCTATTAGGCCTCATCAGCAGAGCTATAGATAGGAAGACCGCCTTGTGCATGATTCGAACCCTGATTGTCAAGCTGACAGGCAAGGACCGTAACCCCTACACCAACCGGACTTTCTCAGATTTTTCGTTTTGTTTAGAAGTAGGTTTTTATTCCTCTTATAGTGACTTTTTCTACACGACAGTATGAGAAGTAAATGCACAAGCGATGAGGCCTAATAGGCCGAAATGTACATACAGAGATTGATTTTTCTCGATTTGTTTAGCCTTACATTTAAATAGGTATGCCCGCCTAATTAATTAATTATTAATTAATTAATTTTCAAAAATTAGGTACGACTTCAATTAAGCACATATTCTCCAAAAAATTGTCAGCTAGAAAAAGCCATATCAAAACACATCGCTTGTGTATTTACTTCTCGTATATATATATATATATTATTCCTTTCCCTCAGACTTTTCCCATTGTTCACTTTCCCTTCTTCCAGTAATCGCCATTTTTAATTTCATCGAATCAAACTAGCAGTTGCTTATGTGATATTTTTTGTTCTAGCAAAAACATAATTATCTCTTTCCGTTTCTAATCGTTTCGTTTCTACGATACCCGACACAGTCGCCATATTTATTACTACAAATATGGCGAACGTTAATGTCCTGTACAATTTACAACCAAGTAAACCGTTTCCTGTTTTTTCTTTCCTTCCTTCAAAGCCAGTGTAATAAAAGACGAACAAGGTAATTACTAGGTACCACCAAAATAGGTCACGTGATCAGTTTAGGCCATATTGAAGGAAGAAACGTAAATATTTTTGAACTTTTTCTTTTAAAATCTTGCAAAAAAGAAATAACGAACATAAAGAGTTGCTCCAAACAAAAATTGTTAATTCAAAGATAAAGTTATCCGATTAGAGAAAAATTACTCACCGTTATCGTTAAAAACAAATAAAACAGTCCGTTTATTTACAACACAGTCAGTTTCTTTATTGATATTTTTTAGCTGAATTCTGTATTCATGGTTCATTTACTAAAAAGCTCTCGCATTGAGACTTATAAAAATCTTCTGATATAATTATTCAGACTTATCTTATAGAAAAAAAAAAAATCATTTTTTGTCGGTTCATTTTTTTCATATTTCATAAAATAAAATAGGGGTTACGACCTCGTAAAAATATTTCCCCTAATATATTTTAGAAAAACTATTTCAGACATATTTTCATCAAAAGGTAAATAATTATGGAAATTTTCGTGAAAATCGGACCATTAATTATTTTTCATAAAATTTTTTAAAAAGCCTCTTGTCATAACTTGTTTTTGGCTACGTTAAATTTCAATTGATTTATTGTAAAAATGTAAACATTGTTTTCCGTTTATAATTTTCATTATTTCCGTAAGCTGAAATTTTTTTATTTTAATCCTCAGGAGTTGTTTTTTTTTTTTTTTTTTATGTTTCTTCTTTCGAATGGACAAAAAATTTTTCAAGATAATATTAACATTTATGTAAGTTTTATTGTGTTAAATATAGGGGGGTAAATTTCACAGGAAAATTGGTGGTACCTATTAAGCTTTTATTCAAAGGCGTCACATCATGGTGAAATGGTTATCAGGGTTGTCTCACAGATCCATTACTACCGAAAAGCGAGTTCGATCATCACTGGATGACCCATACTTCCAACCTTCTGTCACATCCTATACGAGGGATTCTAGCCTGGTTAGTAAGATAGTTTCGCAAATTCATTACTACTGAAAAGCTATAGTTAAATAGTCCCACTATTGTTCTTCTACAAGGATGGATATGGCATTAAATAACCCACATAGGTTGATGTTCCACTAGATAAAGAAAGAAAAGAATTGAAGAGGAGATGGGCATCGCCTATTGTCTTGAGCGATACCATGAGTGAAGGGGGTACTCAACTTGGTACCCCAATGACCCATTAGGTTTCTATGGAAACTAATCCAAATGAACACGAAAGCGTCCGGGGTGTAGATGTCTGTAGTTGGCGCGAATGAAATTTCAGAAGGACTCGGTGACCTACAGTTTCTTAGACTGGAAGATGTGGGCAGGAAAATGGGGAGGGGGGGTCTAGAATTTCATCTGCGTAATATGATTAGTTGACTTTTTTTAAAAATGGGGGGGGGGGCGTGAGAAGCCAACTTTTTTTTTCTTTTTTAAAGCAATAATTGCACATAATAGTCATATGAGAAAACATTGTTGTTTTTAGTCATCCTTATGTATTTAAACCAGATGTGAAACAAAATATTGGATAAGGTCGTTCAAACAGGGTTAACGCCTTGCTGGGCTTTGAAGCCAACACATCAATAGACTATAAAGTAGCACAGCTTGCATTTATGCAGCAAAGAAGGGGAGCTGATGGTAGGTGTGGAACTCCACCTCAGATCAAAATCACTCTCCCTGCTCTAGCACTAGTGAAAATAGGATAGACTCCCTCGTATTCTATACTGACAAAGGCCAATCCGCCAACCTTACTACTTTATTATATAGGGTCTGTAATTCTTTTCGGTAATTTCCTATAAGTCTAACATGATCAAAGGGGAACCATTCTTGACTGATAAATTATTTATTTATTTTCCCATTAAACTAACCCTAAACCCTAACCCTAACCCCCCGTCTTCTTTTTTTCCTAGTAGATCAATAAATAAATAAATAATTTATCAGTCAAGAGTGTTTCCCCTTTGTTTATGTTAGATTTATAGGAAATAACCTTCTTTTCCACTTAAAAAAAATTGTCATTAACATTGAGCAGCAGCCCTGTCGATGGGGGCTTAGAATACACCGACCACACCTCTGCAGAGGGGTAATACCCCCACATGGGGCCACCTGTTAGCGGTAGGTGGCGACCCGTGATGCTTAAGGATAGAACCCTAGTGGTAGAGCAGTCAGTGACTTGTAACACGTCACTTAAACCCTACTTAAGCTAGGGGTCGAAGAGTCCCCCTCCGATCAATCGGCTGGTCACGTCAAGCCCTAGCATCTATATGATTTCCCAACTACATTGCCCTTATGGCAAGTCCCAACCCTTTTTATCATATATGTGCTAGAAGGCGATGGTTGAGGGTCTTATTTTCCTGTGTATGACTAAACTCTATCTGATGGTGAGGTTCCAGTTCTGGTGTTGTGAGGAATGTAGAGTACCCATTCATCACCATTGCTCCCAGGTCCAATCTGACCCGGAGTGGTAGTACCTGTTCGGGTACCAGCTATAAGTTAAATAGAAAAAAAATGAGTTAAAAATGTGTTTAAAGAAAAAATGAGTTTAAAAAAGATGAAATACTCATGAAAAATGAATAAAATAAAACCCCTTCAACATAAAATGACCCAACCAGAGTTGACATGCCGTAAAAACCAACCAACCAACCAATCAACCCTAAAAATTGACTTTTTATTCTATGGGATGGTCCAAAAGTCCCAAATTTTCAACACCCTTGTGCAAATTAATTGAAACAAAACGCATAATTCCATTATCTTATTATAATGGAGATTATGTAATTGTCTATCTGTAACCAAAACTACGTCACCGCTGACGTCACGATTTCATTAATTATTTAAGCTATATTCTCAACGATTATGGAATCGTCATTATTTAATCTTAATCAGCATCTTATTTATCACCAATGTTTCTATTAAAGTCTAGCTGAGTTAGATTTGCCGCAAAACTGCCCATATTATTAATGCATTTAAAATTCCTAGATATATGTTATATTTCTCTAAGAAATAAAGATTTACATAGTATATTGTGGGAATAATTTTCATAATGATTTTAACAAAACTGGGTTTAATAAATAATCATTTGCTGTTACTGATTTCTAATATATCATGTTATTCTCAAATGTACTAAAAGCAATCTATATATAATTCTATACAGAAATCAATTAAAATAACATTGAAACAAGTATGTTATTTTTTGTATTCGTTCTTATTTAGTTTCGTTAGAATTTCTAATTTAATATAATATTTGATTACATTAAAACTTAAATACTTGCACCCAAAGTGTGCATACCTTTGCTAGTTATTATAATATCCGTGATTTCCCCGTAAGGCTTGACTGTGTGTTCGTGCAGCGTTATAATTTTCGTACGCTTCCTTGGAGTAATGTCCATCGCAGACAATGGCCGCAGGACAACTAATCTTCAGTCGAGACAATAGTGTCTGGGTGTGATAAGAATCTTATGCAACATTTTTTCAAGGCCAGACAAATTTCCTCATACACCCCGAAAATAGATTCATATTACTGCACACCCTCCTCCAGCGAGTAATTCTAGGACAATTTATCAAGTAAAAAGATGTAGTATCAGTTTTAATCCTTGTCCGCTGATCCGTCCTGAGTTGTATCAGAGTTTATCCTGTCTTGAAGCAGAGAGTTGTATAATAATCGTCTGTTGGTCTGTCCTTCTCCAGCGAGTAATTCTAGGACAATTTATCAACGCCTTTAAATAGTAAATTAAATACATGTTTTGGTGTTTTGGATTGGCTGATTCAGCCTCCGCTGTTTTTGAACAGTCTATAAATATAAGTCGTGGTCATTAGCACACCGTATTCCACAATAGAGCCGGTTAGCTCAGTCGGTAGAGCGTTCGGCTAGAAACCACAAGGTTCCTAGTTCGATACCGGCCCTCGCCAACTCAGCGTATGAGTAGCACTGGTCTGTGCAGTAAAGTAAGGAGCTGATGGTAGATGTGGAGCTCCACCTCAGATGCTAAAATAATCTCCTTGGTCTAGCGCAAGTGAAAAGGGGATAGACTCCCTCGCTGTCCGGCTGATACCGACATTAGGCCGCCCGACGACTTTACTTTACTTACTGCACATTTCTGCAAATGACCTAATCCAAGGAAAAAAATAGGAATCGGTTACACCCTATCACTCCAGTGTGTCTAAAACTGATCCTATGGTGAAAGAAAGGAAACGATAGTGGTTGTTTCAATTAATTTGCTCAAGGGTATAATTAGCAGTGGTCTATTGTCGGTATCACTAGCGCTAGACCAGGGAGATTGTTTTTTGACGTCTGAGGTGAAGCGCCACGCCTACCATCAGGTCCACACTTTAACACACAGATCCAAGCTGTTGCATACTGGTTTTAAAAATGCATTGAGTTGGTTATAAAAAAAAGATATTGTCAGGCTTTAATTCAGGAAAATTGAACGAATATCTTAAAATGAAAAGAGAAAAAAAAAGTAAAAAAGGAAAGAAAAAAAGAAGAAAAGATGTTCTTTGGTCGACTCCGGACAGTACTTTTTTTCCCCCGATCTGATTCACATCAAAAATATTTGCGAGAGATTTTGAACTGAATCATTAATTTTAGAATTGTGTCATCCGTTGAACAAGGAGAGTCCTATTGCCAAACACGCACACAATGGCTGACACCAATTCAACTGGCATGATAGGAGGAAAAGGTCGCCTATACAACCAAATGGCACTTCAATCGCATCGTCCGGACAAAAACAGATCATCGATTGAAACTCAAGTAGGACTGGTGCGTAATACCTAAGGGGGGGGGGTGAAAGAATTCTTAAAGGGTTATGTTGCTTTCTTTGTTTAATGGCATATCAACTTTCGTGGGTTATTTAATGGCAAAGCCACCCTTTTAGAAGAACTGAAATTGTACCATTTAACCTATATATATATATATATATATATATATATATATATATATATATATATATAGTTGAATGAAGTGACAAATAAAGGTTTTAGCTTTTATTCAATGTATATATATATATATATATATATATATATATATATATACATATATATATATATATATATATATATATACATATATATACATATATATATATATATATATATATATATATATATACATATATATACATATATATACATATATATATATATATATATACATATATATATATATACATATATTATACATATATATATATATATATATATATATATATATATATATATATATATATACATATATATATATATATATATATATATATAACCTGTTCATATCTATCTCATTCTGTTCATTGCCCCTCTCTCTCTCTCTCTTATATATATATATATATATATATATAGAGAGAGAGAGGGGGGGCAATGAACAGAATGAGATAGATATGAACAGGTTATATATATATATATATATATATATATATAATATATATATATATATAATCTATTCATATCTATTTATCTATCTCAGAGACAGACAGAGGCAGACAGACAGACAGACAGACAGACAGAGCAGACAGACAGACAGACAGAGGCAGAGACAGACAGACAGAGAGAGGTAGATAGATAGATAAACAGATAGATAGATATGTACCCCTTTTCTTTGTTCATTGTTAATTAGACTCAAAAGAAAAGATTTATTTGTTTTTTCTTTCTGTGTGATGATTTATTTAGATTAGTTCTTGTCTGAAAAAAGTTTTTTCTTTATTTCTATTCTCCCGCGACATTTGTGATAAGGGTCATCGATAAATATATTAGCAGATTTCTAATCGGGGGGGGGGGATAAAAGGACCTTCTTTGTTGTGAAGAGGGGCGCCACAGATGTAGTCCTCACCGAGGAGTTGATACTGACGTACGTTTGCATGTGTTTTAACAAAGTGTTCACACAAGAAGGAAAAAAAAAAAAAAAAGAAAGTAAGTATGTACCAAGTTGTTTCAGTTATGTTAAACATTGAGTCTTTGTTGAGGTGTTTATTGTTTTTGCTGTTGTTAAGATGTAAGAAAATGTAAGGCCAGTATTCAGATTTCTCACTTGTACGAAGGAACTGGACGAACCAAATAGTGACGAAAGAATATATCTTATTATAATGGAGATTGTGGGTTTGTCTGTAACCGAAACTATATTACTATACAAGTCACAATTCCTTTAGTTATTTACATCACATTCTCCATGATTTTATTTTTATTTAAACCTCAATTATTAATAAAATTGTTTTACATTACTTACACTGTTGACCATATCTACATACTAATAACATGCAATTGTATTTATATATACAACAAAATAGAGGTTTACAGTATGAATGGGAAGGCTAATTTGCATATTGATCTTAAAAATTGATTTTAATAAATATATGCTTAGTATTATTGATTTCTAATTGTTTGGTTTTATCTTATTGAATATGAGCAAAAATCTCGGGGATAAATCTTAAAAGAAATCCCTTAACAAGAAGAAATAACTGTAATATTATTCTTTACTTCCTATTTTAACTAAACAGTTTAATTAGGAAAATTTACCAATGAAAGACGGGAGTAACGGAAAATGATGGAAGAGTTAGTTTCAAAGTTGTTCTATTTTTCAATCATAACCCCTCTGTTCAAAATCTTTTTATCTACATTCTTATTCAGTTTCATTAGCCTTTCTAATTTAATATGATATTTCATTATAAAATTTAACTAAAATACTTGCACCCGGAGGGTGCATATATTTGCTAGTGAATTATAAAATAGAAGGTAATCTGAACATTAGCTACATAAATAAGAGTAACCTCCCCTTGATTCTTGAAAATACAAATTTGTTCGAATCAATACAACTGAATGTTTTAACACGAAAATATCATAAAATGTGTTCTTAATAACAATTAAGTTCATTTTAATTAATGCGCAAGCACAATTAAGAACACATTTTATGATATTTTTCGTGTTTTATTTGAATATTTTAACACGAAAATATCATAAAATGTTTCACGAAAATATCATAAAATGTGTTCTTAATAACAATTAAGTTCATTTTAATTAATGCGCAAGCACAATTAAGAACACATTTTATGATATTTTCGTGTTAAAACATTCAGTTGTATTGATTCGAACAAATTCGTATTTTCTGTGTAGATTTACGGTGAAATGAAAATGGTTGACCAAAACTGACGGCTTCCTCAAAGTGAAAGAAACAAACCAGCAAGAATATGCGCCCTTCAGTCGTAAGTATTCAAGTTTTAATGTAATGAAATATATCAAATTAGAAGGACTAACGAAATTAAATAAGAACGCATATAGGAAATTACACATATTTTAATTTTATTTTGATTGGTTTCTATATAAAATCATTCATATGATTGATTTTAATACGTTGGAGAATAAAACAATAATATTAGAGATCAATCACACTAAGTATTTATTTATTAAACCCGGTTTTCCGCCCTGTCAGTGGGGCGTTAGAATGCACCGACTGTACCTCTGCAGAGGGGTAAGGCTCCCCCAATGGGGCCACCTGTTGGCCGTGGGTGGCGACCCGTGATGCTTAAGGATAGAGCCCAGGTGGATGAGCAGTTCATGACATGCAATACTCCACTTTGGCCCTATCTTGGGCTAGACGGGCGGTCGGAGAGGCCCCCTCCGATCAATCGGCTGGTCACGTCAAGCCCTGGCACCTATATGATTTTCCCAACCCTATTGCCCTCATAGCAAGCCCCAACCCCTTTTTATCATATGGGTGCTAGAAGGCGGTGGCTGCGGGTCTACATGTCCTGGGAATGACGTTAAACTCTATCTGATGGTGAGGTTCCAGTTTGGAGGTTTGGGGAATGTGGAGCACCCCTTCATTACCATTGCTCCCTGGTCCACTCTGGCCCGGAGTGGTAGTACCTGTTAGGGTCCCATCTATGGGATAATTAGAAAAATGTATTTATAAAAAAATTGTATTATCCATTAAGAATTGATTTATTTCAAAACTTTATCGGCATTAAATGACCCACTGAGGTTGATATGCCGTAAAACAAAACAAACCAAACCAAACCAAACCCGGTTTTGTTCAAACCAGTATGCAAATTAACCACACCATATATTATGTAAACCTTTATTTCTTAGTGATATATAAGACACATTACAGGATTTTGAACGCATTGATAACATGGGCTTTTTTTGGTGGGGGGGCAAATCAAACTCAGACTTTAATAGAGACATTGTTAATAAATAAGATGCTAATTAAGATTAAATAATGATTATTAAATAACTAAAGGAATTGTCATGTCAGTGGTGAGGGTTTAGTTTCAGTTACAGACAGACAAATGCACTATCTCCATTATAATAAAAGATTCAAGAAAATGTAAGGCCACTATTCTGACTTCTCACTTGTACGAAGGAATTGGACGACTGTAGCTTAACCCAAACGGTGACGAAAGAATATATAAATAATAAAATAAAAATGATACAAAGAAAACTCGTAAGACTAAGTATAATGTAAAGGTTAGGTGTTATTAAAAAATACACACATTTAAGGAAGAAAAGGGAAAAATAAAACGTGTTCAATATTCTCCGTTAGCCTCGACGTAAAAAATATATATTATGAGAATGTCAGTTTCAAGAGTTGGGATTACGCGTCTGGATCATTTGATAAATTCGAGGAAACCAAAAATGTTGTGTACTCATATACCCTCGTTGGGTATATACACAATAGTTCTTATGTTAGAGAGAGGAGAGGCATCAGAGATAGATATAATTTTGTTTGGTTTGGTTTGGTTTGTTTTGTTTTACGGCATATCAACCTCAGTGGATCATTTAATGCCGATAAAGTTTTGAAATAAATCAATTCTTAATGGATAATACAATTTTCTTTATAAATACATTTTTCTATTTAACCCATAGATGGGACCCTAACAGGTACTACCACTCCGGGTCAGAGTGGACCAGGGAGCAATGGTGATGAAGGGGTGCTCCACATTCCCCAAACCTCCAAAACTGGAACCTCACCATCAGATAGAGTTTAACGTCATTCCCGGGACATGTAGACCCGCAGCCACCGCCTTCTAGCACCCATATGATAAAAAGAGGTTGGGGCTTGCCATAAGGGTAGATATAATTTACTTGGTTGTTCTTTTCGTCTAGTCGCCATGTCGGACCTTAATTTCTTCTTCTCTTTCTATTCCGGCCAATGTCGTCTACATACTTGTTGCTTCTTTCTTTTGTCTAGTGTTCTCTTGTTGGTCCTTCATTTTCTCACTAAGGGCATGCTTGATTAATTAATAAGGCTTATTGCTTTGATCAAAGTTTTAATATGACTTTTCTAACTCCTCGTGTGGAGTGACAACCGAGGTGGGATACGTCTGTTCCACCCAGGATCTGGCTGCAAACTGACTAACTGAATCTCACGTGACTTGCGAGATTCTAACTGTACAGTAGTTTCCGTTCGGTGATATGAAAACACTGGCCCCGTAGAATTCTCCTACAGGATGTTGCCAATAATCTATGCTGCCATATAGATTATGCAACAAAAAGTCTTGAAGAAACCACTAATCAGATGACGTGGGTGCCAGGTGGCCTAAGAATCGAAAATCCAGCATAGCCTTAAAATTTACGTTCACTTGTATAATATGAGAATATTCAGTAAGCTCGAGAGATGTTAATGGCGGATCGGCGAATTAGAATCGATGACATACATTGTTCTTTGTTGATTAGTCATGGTTCTGCCGATCAAATCATCCACGATGAGCTCGGTTTCCATAAAACAAGAGTACGGATAATGTTTGAACCTTCCTCATATATTGGTTAATATTTATTTTATTTGGAGTATTTTTATTTCGTATCACTAAGAATTAAAAAATATATATATAGATAGATAATTTTTGTTTGATAATGTAGAGAAGTATGCATTTATCGACTCTAAAGGCTTCATTATAAAAAATGTGAATAAAAAAATGTTCATCAAGGGATATTATTTCTGTGAATGTTTGAGATGAGGCTTGAAGATTAGTATTATCTGCGTTATTCGGACTATTGTCCCCATCTTCATTGTTACTTGTACAACGTTTCGGCCGATATGCCCTCCGACCTTAGCGGAATGAGAACAGGATACCCCCGTGGACTAAATAAAGGGTTAGGTTCAAAGTTCCGTGATGGCTCCCGAATACGACAAGAAAGTTCCCGAGTTCGAAAAGAAGGTTCCCGAGCCCGAAAAGGTTCCCGTGCCCGACAAGAAATACCTGAAGAAGGCCGGAGGGCATATCGGCCGAAACGTTGTACAAGTAACAATGAAGATGGGAACAATAGTCCGAATAACGCAGATAATACTAAGGGATATTATATAAGGAAGAAATGGAAAAGAACGATTTTATAAATAATAAAATAAAAATGACAGTGAGTATAATGTAAAAGTGAGGTGCTATTAAACAAACTAGCAAGAATAAGTGCCCTCTGAAATTAAATAAGAACGCATATAAAAATTATACTTATTTTAATTATATTTTGATCGGTTTCTATATAAAGTCATTCATAGGACTGATTTTAATACGTTGGAAAATAAAACAATAATATTAAAGATCAATAACACCAGGTATTTATTTATCAAAAATAGTTTTGTTAAAATCTATATGCAAATCAACCCCTCTATATATATTATGTAAACCTTTATTTCTTAATGATATATAACAGACATTACAGGATTTTGAATGAATTAATAACATTGGCGTTTGGAGGGCAAATCAAACTCAGACTTTAAGAGAGACATCATTAATAAATAAGATGCTAATTAAGATTAAATAGAGATTATTAAATAACTAAAGGGATTGTGACGTCAGTGGTGGTGAAGTTTTGGTCACAGACAGACAAACACGCAATCTCCACATTCGAACTTCTCTTTATAATTACTAAGTTTAATTTCATTCACAGGGTCATTGTATAGTCAGAATAGAATGATCTGTTCTGTTTATTGTCAGAACAGAGTGATCTGCCCTTGGACAGACCTATATATAAATTGAACAAATTGGTGGCCGTTTCTGAGCATTTGTACGAGATGGTCATCACGTCTTTCCTACATTTCAGTCATCAACTACTGACGCCTCCAACTCACTACTCGAGTGAATTGTTTATATTACATGAGTCTATAATTGAACATTTTTATTTCAATTGACTTTACGTTAATGTAAAAAGACAACTCAAACAAAATGGAGAGGCAATAAATATGGCGTCCATTTTACAAACTGGTTTTACAATGACACGAATTTTCAAACGAAGTGTTTGCTTTTGAGCCTAAAATTATATGAAGTACTTTCGTATGACACAAACATCCTCTCTCTCTCTCTCTCTCTCTCTCTCTCTCTCTCTCTCTCTCTCTCTCTCTCTCTCTCTGTCTCTCTCTCTCTCTCTCTATATATATATATATATATATATATGTCAATGTCATAAAAATAAATGTACTGTTTTTGTTAAGCATTATAGACTGGTTCAACTCATAATTTAAATGGATTAATACTAAAGAAATACAGTTGACTTACCGATTTCTTCTAGACCAGGGGTCACCAAACTACGGTCCTCAGGCCGGATCCGACCCGCGAAGGCATTTTATCAGGTTTATTTGTTTTTGTGCATCTTACGCCACTCATCCATGAATATAACATAGAAATATAAATTTTGTTTTACATCTTTTTCTCGGAGCTTTCGTTCTGGCTAGCAAGTATTGAACACAATAATAATGTGGCCTGCGCTCGTTATTTTTTCAATTATCCAGCCCACCGTGAAAAAAATTTGGTGATCCCGGTTCTAGGCCAATTGTGTATTAATTCAAGATTTATATAGCAACTAGCTAGTCGCTGGATTCTGGTTCAGAAAATATGGTAGCTAATATTGAAAAAGAAAAAAAAAGAATTTTGATTAGAATGTAATTTGGAAAATTATTTGCTAAAAGCAAAACTAATGAATGATTTTATTATTTAACTACATAAACTTTAGTGGTATCTAAAAGAATTGTTATAACAGATTGGATTATATATATATATATATATATATATATATATATATATATATATATATATATATATATATATACCAGCGTGTCTTATTCACACACACCATGTATTTCCTTTAAAAGCTCAAACAACCTAAGTGACAGTAACAGACTAGTCACGTGTAGTGTTTAATCTCTGTGAGCTCCGCCGAACGGCGCCATTGTTTCACATTACTTCCGGTGCCCCCCAGGGATGAAAAGGGAAAGAATTGTGTACATCACAAAAAGATGATGATAGATGAAGAAAAGAGAGATGTTTCGAATTTCATTCTTCAGCATCTGAACGCTAAACTTGTTAACCCTAGCCACCAACCCCACCCCGGCTGCTGCTGCTGTTGCAGGTGACGATGATGGAGTTAGAAGAAGAAGAAGAAGAAGAAGAAGAAGAAAGAAGAAGAAGAAGAAGAAGAAGAAGAAGAAAATTAATCGATATTGATTATTTCTTTTATTCCTTAACAATTTGAGTCATGGAATATCTGGGGGCATATCCATGGATGAACTGGAGGCGACGACTTTCATATATTTACTAGCGGAACCCGTGGAATTTTCACGAAACGAAACAAAAATCAAGAGGAGCTATTTAATCTAGAAACGATGATTTGCAATATTATTACCTATAAATCCTACTGTTGTCTTTGCAATAAATAATACAAAAATATACAATAACAATCGATATAATACTGTACAGATTCAATCGAAAAATCATTTTTAAAAGCGGGGTTGTAAAATATCTACATTAATTTGCCGACAAAAAGAGACAAAAATATGTCTCCATAAATGTTTAAATTAGATCGGAAATTCGCCTGATGCTAGTTCGCTAAAATATTGCGTAAATTAGGATATTAGGCAGGGACGGCATAAGATCAAAATTACGAAAATATCTTCCGTAATTCACAATTTCAATATTACATATAAAAAAAATAAAAAACATGTAACTTCTTTTTTTTTTAATTCCTTTTAATTTTACGTTGGGCATTTAAGCGACGCAAGATTATTTGGGATGTTTTATTTTTTAAATTAGGTGAAATAAAATGGGGCAAATAAGAAATATGTGATTAAGGGACACCAGCTTATCTTAATTTCCATTTTAGCATTGCATCTTGGATGATTTGGACGATCTCATTTTTGACCAGAGGGTATTGCAGGATGATTACCGATGGAAGATTTGGGAACAAGTGTATTAATATATAGATAAGGAAGGAGGAAGTAAGGATTGAGGGATGAAGGGGGGTAGCGATGGGGGTCATCAGTTTTGGTGTGGAAGGTATTGTAAATGCAGTGGTAAGTGATCTGTGATAATGCTTAGGTGTGTGGCTGAGTGGTGGAGACAGTTTTTGAAAAATCTATGAAGAAAGAAAATGTGTTTTGTTTCAGTGATTTTTAATTTCTTATGTTTACGCACTATCATTAATCACTATCACCCAGGGTCACAAAAATTCACACGATCAAAGTCATGCCGAAGTTCGAACGATTACCCTGATCGTATTTCGGATGAGTTACGTCACACAATTTTGAAAGAAAATTAACGGCTAAAAAACGCCAACTCCGTTCACTTCATTTAATTACTTTTTTGCAACATTTCATCTTTTTTTCTTCTCCAGACCGTCTGATATACCTTGAAAAAGGGTGAATGTTCACCCGAAATATCGGAATAGATTAAACCAGAAACAGAGCAACGGTTTGAATATATAAAAATTCCGATTTTTGTTCTGTTTTTCTTGTTTTTGTTCTTTTTTCCAATGCTTTCAAAAGACCAAACAAACAACGTTCACAAGAACATAGCACATAATTATATATATATATATATATATATATATATATATATATATATATCGCCCAAGCGTCTCAAAGGTTTCTGGTATTTCTATGAAATATAATAAAATGTACTGCTTTTTATATGTAATCTAATGATATTAACTGTTGCGCGCTATTCTGCATCAGTACTAGGTTATGCTTAAGGGTTTGGTTACTTCGAGAGTTTCCGACATTTAATGTTATTTATACGTAAAATGCGATTGTAATGATATTATCTTTTGTGCGTTATTCTGAATCAGTACCAGGTTATGGTTAAGGTTAGGGTTAGGATACTTAAGAAGTTTCCGACATCTAATGCCATTTATACGTAAAATGCGATTCTAATAATATTATCTCTTGCGCGCTATTCTGTATTTGTACCAACTTGGGTGCTTGGAGACATTGAGAAAATACTTTCAGAAATCTTCTGACGAAGAGATCTTTATCTCGAAATATTAAGAATAAAAAAATAAGGTAAACAAACAACACCATAGTTACCTTATTTTTCTTTACATTTGCATTGTGATAGCCTTCAAAACCAACCACCAAACCAATATAAACACAATGCTTCAAGCAAATTATAAAACATTTCTATTTGAAAATATTTTTAAAACTTAAAAATTTGTTCTATTTTTTTTTTTTTTTGTTCAAGAATATATTAGATTGTTTGACAGAAAAATCGAAAATTGAGATCACCCCCCCCCACACACACACACACAAACACACACACACGTGTTAGGTTGAACATGTGACATCTGCACTTGCCAAGGTCAGGAAAAGAAAGAATAAAATGTGTTGTTTTTTTTCAACAGAAAATCTTTGAGGATCTTAGTACAAAAATATAAGATTTCATACACGATTACATTGGAAGCGCGGTGGTGTAATGGTTAGAGTCGCGGGAAATGGACTCGTTGACACGAGTTCAATTCCTGGACGAAGCCACAGTTCCCATAGCGCTAATACCATTGGGGAAGGTATGACTCCAACTATTCTCCCTCCAGCTATGGGTAAATAGTAGGTCAGACTAGGCTCTTTAACCTTGGTTGAGCAGAAGAAGAAAAACCCTGAATTCAAGCCTGGTCACTACTAGAATAGACTCAGGCCTACTTAGTGATCGATTTTAAATTAAAAAACAAAACAAAAACAAACATTGGTTATAACTGGAGGCGCGTGGTGTACTGTTTAGAGTTGTAGGAAATGGACTCGTCAAGCCGAGTTCAAATCCTGTCCGAGGTTGTTTGCATTTCACATAGCGCTAAAACCCGAGGGAAAAGTATGCATCCACCTGCGCCCCCCTCCAGCTATGGGTAAACAACAGAGCAGACTGGGCTCTAACCTTGATTTGGCCACCATCTAGAAGGAAAACTCTGAATTCAAACTTGTCAAAGTCCGCCTAAAAATTGACCTTGTGTCACATCCTGCTCGTGTGGAAGAGTTTGGTAAATATGTACATTGGTTATATCTATCTCAGTTCTTTGCGAGTTTTTCACACCAGTTTTAACTGGTAGTTTTTCACTGGAGTCTAAGTGACAGCAAGTCTCCCCATGTCTCCAGGGCTCTTCCAGATACTAATGCAGAATAGAGCACAAGAGAAAATATCATTAGATTACGTATAAAAAGCATTACATTTCATTACATTTCACGGAAATACTCGAAACCTTTGAGACGCAAGGGCAAGAGTTAGGGTTAGGGTTAGGGTTTCGCTACTTGAGGAGTTTCTGGCATCTAATGTTATTTATACGTAAAATGCGATTCTAATGATATTATCTTTTGCGCGCTATTCTGCATTAGCACCCGTTCTTTTACAATATGATTGATGCATTTGTTTAAATGATGATAATAGTCTTGACTACGACTAATAAAAAAGGTGAAACAATCACTTCGTTCAAAACAAACAAAGCAGAATTTGAAGAAGTCGTTGCCAGGCAACTGATAAAGAAAACTCAGATGAAACAATAAATATGGAGGCGGGGGAGAAAGAAAGAAAAAGAGAAAGAAAGAAAGAAAAAAAGAGAATGAAAAAAAGAAAAAAGAAAGAAACTTATAAGAAAACTCGATGAAACAATAAATATGGAGAGGGGGAGAAAGAAAGAAAGAAAGAAAGAAAGAAACTGGTAAAACCCGATGAAACAATATGGAGAAAGAAAGAAAGAAAGAAGTAAGAAAGAAAAAGAAAGAAAGAAAGAAAGAAACTGATAAGAAGACCCGATGAAACAATAAATATGGAGAAAAGAAGAAAGAAAGAAAGAAAGAAAGAAAGAAAGTAAGAAAGAAACTGATAAAACCCGATGAAACAATATGGAGAAAGAAAGAAAGAAAGAAGTAAGAAAGAAAAAGAAAGAAAGAAAGAAAGAAACTGATAAGAAGACCCGATGAAACAATAAATATGGAGAGGGGGGGAAGAAAGAAAGAAAGAAAGAAAGAAAGAAACTGATAAACCCGATGAAACAATATGGAGAAAGAAAGAAAGAAAGAAAGAAGTAAGAAAGAAAAAAGAAAGAAAGAAAGAAACTGATAAGAAAACCCGGTGAAACAATAAATATAGAGAGGGGAGAAAGAAAGAAAGAAAGAAAGAAAGAAAGAAAGAAAGAAAAATGTTTTTCAAATTGGATAATTAACAAAAAATACATATCATTTTGTAAATGGTTGTCACTCAATATTCCTAGCGGCCATAGACACACAAATCAAATATGAACGACTGGAGAATTAAAAAAAAGAAAAGAAAAAAAGCGGGAAAAGCGTAAAACAAACACCTGCAGTTTGAGTCGAACTAATAATTGTTTTAATGGTTTCACAAATGTAAATGTCAATTATACGGACAATCGTGTTCTCTGTCGCGTTAATTTATATAGATCATATCAGTTGATTGGTTGGTTGGATTTTCCGGCATGTCAACCCTTGTTGGGTTATTTTATGTTGAAGGCCGGGCTGTATAACGTGTCAGACCGATGCGAAATTTCACAACGCCATCATTTGCACAGTGTTAGGGAAATCCTAGAAGTGACTTTAATACTTATTCTGTTATTTATTTGGTACAAATGAAGAATAGTGCGCAAGAGATAATATCATTAGAATCGGATTTTACGTATAAATAGCATTAGATTATGGAAACTCCAGAAGTAGCCTTACCCTAACCCTAACCCTAAACATAACCCTTACCCTAAGTGTAACTCTAGCTTCTCAAAGTTTTGGGGCATTTCCGTGAAATGAACTGCTTTTTATACGTAATCTAATGATATTTTCTCTTGCGCGCGATTCTGCATTAGGTACCTATGTCAAATCATACAGGCCATGTCACCCACCCACTTCAATTTTTCTGAAAGTGTGGATTATGTTAAAGTTAGACAATCCCAAAAATTTGAGCTTCCAATTTAAAAAAAAATGGCGGAGTTATGTCGAATTTTAGCTCTCCAAATTTGAGGGTGTTCACGAAAAAGGGCGACTTTTTGTAAACTATTTTGGACAAAAATGCTTTTATAAACCAATTTTTAGTAGTAGGGAAGCTCTAGAACTCATTTTACAGACAAAAATAGGTTACAAAAGGTCGCCATGTTCCGCGATCCCCACCAAATTTGGAGAGCTAAAATCGATATAGTTCCGCCAATTTTTGGAATTGGAAGCTCAAATTTTGGGGATTGTCTAACGTTAACATATCGACACCTGGAAAAAATTCAGAAATATTGAAAGGGGTGGGTGAGAATTTTACTTTTTTCTGGATGATTTGAGATGGAATTACTCCTGTTGTGACATAATCTATGCATAGATTATTGTCAACCCCCTGTATTTCTGAAGGGATGGCCCCTTTTCATATCACGGGCGGGACTTTCCATGGAATATTACAGAAAGCCCGCGAAGTACGTGAAGTCACGTGGGACCAAGTTAACCCGTTAGCTTCAGCTTGGACGTCAGGCAGATAAGGCCTATCTGCCTTAGCTGGGTCTCACTTGCACACGCACGCTGTGTTTAGTTAGAGGAAGGTGTTTAGTTAAGTAAATAAAAGTTTAAATAAATAATATGGTTTTGTGGTTGATGAATGTCTTGGCAACAAGACTGACCTAGAAGAAGAAATGAATCAAGGACGACCAACCAGCAAGAACAGAGAAATAGAAGTCATAGAGAAAGAATAGAAACGACTAGAGATCACCAATGGCCAAAGAAATCAGTTATGCATCTTTCTGTTACCTGTGTCTATCTCTCCCCCTCTCTCCAGTAAAAGGACACTTGTGTATGTACCCAACATGGGTATATGTGTATGAGTATGTAACACTGTATTTTTTGTGCAGCAGTTTCTTAATTTTGTTTTCCCCCACTCGTGATCTTCAAAATCATCAGATGCTGTTTAATGTCAAAATCAGGACACACCAATATTGATTGATATTACAGTTGTCATAATACAATTAAAAGCGAATCTTTTTTCAACGAAATTTGGTCAATGAAACACTCCTAATGGAATGTATAAACAATGAAAAAAAAAAACAACCCTTTGCTCAATCCAAAAATATTTTAAATGGTTTTTATAAATAGAAAATTTAGTGGATATTTAAAAAAAATATTTGTTTGATTTTTTATACGAGGCTTGATACTTTGTATTATTAAAAAAAAATTCAAATCAATTTAATTATTACAACGTTTGATATGTTTACTTAAGAGCTATTGCGAATAGTTCAATATGTAAGAACTATAATCTTGATTTAACTCTCTCTCTCTCTCTCTCTCTCTCTCTCTCTCTCTCTCTCTCTCTCTCTCTCTCTCTCTCTCTCTCTCTTATTTTTCTTTCTTTCCTTCCTTTCCTTCCTTTCATCTATTGATTATGTTCGATTGAAACAGATTAGCATTATCGCTTCCGCGCGCTCACTCACCCTCTCTCTATCCTTCCTCTACTCTCTTTCTTTATTTCGTATTATATTTTCTGTGTTGCATGTCCTTTTTCTTCCCTTTCTTTATAATGAATGGTTCATTATTTTGCTGAGGTGACGACACTCATAAGAAATAAGAATCCAGCGGATAAGCAACACCAGATAATCAGGATTTACATTTTTTGCATTTCATCTTGGATGATTTGGACGGTCTCATTTTTAACCAGAGGTTGTTACAAGAAGTTAACGGTCGTACAATTAAGGAACACGAGTATTTATATATAGATGGTGAATCGATGT
Organism: Doryteuthis pealeii; assembly: GCA_023376005.1. Taxonomy (NCBI): domain Eukaryota; kingdom Metazoa; phylum Mollusca; class Cephalopoda; order Myopsida; family Loliginidae; genus Doryteuthis; species Doryteuthis pealeii. Next base: position 63,888,512 of record CM042160.1, on the reverse strand, counting down.
TAAAACGTTTCGTTTTTTTTAAACCTTCATCGGGACATTAGGATAAATAAAGTGTTGTCTAAAGAGTTATAGGAATCTTTTCAAAAATTGAAATAGATTGTTCTCGTGCCGATAACCATGACCAGGTAGAAGTGTTAAGCTATGTTAAATATTGTATGTTATTTTCACCTGTAATCAGGATCGAACCAGCAAAATCCAGTTGTTTGTCGCTTAGAAATCTATTAACTCAATGTTACGCCATGTGTCCAATTTTCTTTTTTTTTTTTAACCTTTGAACCACGTATCTTTGAGGCGTAACACAGATTCTCAAAGATACGTGGTTCAAAGTTTACTGACCTGAAAAAATGTAAAAAAGTTTTTAAAATAAAATAACTGGTGCATTATATCTTTTATTCATAAATATATCAACACTGAAAATTTCATTAAATTCGGTTAATTCCCTGAGTTTTTTCTTCTTTCGGCGAGGTGACATACGATGCTGGAATTTATGTCCGTTAAGTTCGATTTAACCACAAAAAAGTTACACCCTTTACCTCTAACAAGTGTTTTTTTAAAGTTTTTTCTTATAGAATATCAACATTTATCAACTGGCGTATTAGTATACAATAACTTAATATTAAAACTTAATATTAAAACTAATAATATATTCATTTTTCATATTCATGTCTTTTTTTATATATTAATGAGATTATGGGGCTTCTATTGTGGAATATTCTTTCTTTCATTAATCCATGAATTATTATTGCTAGCAAAAAAAATCAATTTTTGAAAGATATTGTCAGAGTAAGGTCAGACAGGTCATATCTATCTGTCTATTGATAAAAAAAAATAAACACTCACACACACACACACACACACACACACACACACACACACACACACACACACCACTACCATTTACCATTTTTACATGACTTACTATATCTCCACCTAACCCAGTGCATATGACCCATGGATGACCTCTTCCAACACCTAACACCTGTGGCACCATTAACAGAACCTACTAGCTACACACCCCATGAGAAAAAAGAAAGAAAAATAGAACTACCAACTTAAAAACTCCTACTAACACCAGCAATTGACCACCACTCTCCTATTCACGACCCCCTAACTCACTTGTATGAAAATGTCCACCATTGAAGCAAGAACTCAATCTAACGCCCTGAAGAAGATCTAACAGACCGAAACGTTACAACGTCGACATCACTACCTACAATAAACATCCATCTTGTACAACATCCCGTGTTTGTCTACCATTCTCCACACTATCTGTCTATCTATCTATATATCTATGACTGGTCATAGAGAGGGGTTACACCATGTGTCCAATGTTTTATTATTTATTTATTTATTTATGTTTTCTACCAAAGAATGAAATATTGTAAGAGAGTTACTACCGCCCCCCCCCTGCCCTTTCCTGGATCGTTCTACCATCAGCAATATCCGGAATGTGTGTGTGTGTGTGTTTTTTTTTTTGGGGGGGTAAAGGTTGATTCTAAGGTCTGTAAATATCAGGTAATTGATCCACAGGCTAATTTTAGAAAAAAATTTTTTTGGGGGGGGGGCGAGGAAGGGGCAAAGAATAAGATGAGTCATCGGCAATTAGTCTCGTGTAAGAGAAGATGGCTCTTCCGAAAGTTTTTCCTTTTTTATTTTGGTGTGGGTGTGGACTTGGCATCGAGATTTAGGTGTTTACCTGGGAATATTATCTCTCTCTCTCTCTCTCTCTCTCTCTCTCTCTCTCTCTCTATATATATATATATATATAATATATATATATATATATATATATATATATATATGTATACACACCTGTGCACACACACACACACACACACATATATATATATATATATAGAGAGAGAGAGAGAGAGAAAGAGAGAGAGAGAGAGGGGGGAGGAGAGATAATATTCCCAGGTAAACACCTAAATCTATATATATATATATATATATATATATATATATATATATATATATATATAAGTGTTGTTCTGGTTCCAACGGGAGAAAATAAAATATTTTATAAAAAAGAAGGTCCGCAAAATAGATTATGTTTTTAGAAAAAAATTAGATAAAAATAATAATTTTTTTTTTTCTAAAAACATAATCCATTTTGCGGACCTTCTTATATATATATATATATATATATATATATATATAGTCATCCACAAACACTTGTTTCGACTTATCAAGTCTCTTCAGTGTGGATAGATGTTTTGTGAGCTACCTGCAGCCAGGATAGAAACCCGATCGATTCAGCATCAGGCGGACAGCTTAAACGCTCGGCTATCGTCACCTACAGAATGTGAAGGGGCTTTTAACTGTTTTGAGTTTGAGTTTGAGTTTTGTTTAACGGCATATCAACCCCTGTGGGTCATTTAATGCCAAAAAGGTTATTTTGGATTTCAGACTTTAAGGTAGTGGTTCTATGGAGATAATTGGTTATGTTCTGTTATATTTTGTTGAAAAGGTTGCTTTTTTTAATAAAATTTAAAATGTTTTCAGGGTTTGTATTCTTGAAGATGTCTTTCAGGTTTCTAGCTTGATAGTAATTTGCGCGGATATGTTTAAGTCTGTTACAATTTAGAAGGATATGCTTGGTTGTAAGTTGTACTTTGCATGTTGGGCACACTGGGGCACCCTCCCCTTTTAACAGGTACGAATGGGTAATGTGGGTGTGCCCAATACGCAATCTGGCGAGTATTACTTCTTCTCTTCTAATACTTCTGTGGCCCGTCGGCCACTCTCCAATAACTTCTTGTATTTCGTGGAGCTTGTTTTGAGTCAGATTGTCCCATGATTTCTGCCATTTGTCTAATATAAATTTGTTTATGGTTGGTTTCAGATCTGTATATGGGATTTGAGATTTGCTCATATGTGTCTGAAGTGCCTTTCTTGCGGCTTTGTCTGCCTTTTCATTTCCTTGGATACCAATGTGACTTGGTATCCAGAAGAATATAATGTTATTATTTTCAGAGAGGGTGTTTAGTTTGTTTAGGAGCTTCGTGATCAGAGGAGATGATGTGTTTTTGTTATGTAGTGCTAATAGGACTGATTTAGAGTCCGTGCATATAATAAATTTGGAAGCTTTGTGATTTGCTATGATATTCATAGCTAGATCAATGGCTGTAGTTTCTGCACTGTAGATTGAGGCTTCATTTGGTAGGCGTTTTAAGGATTCTTGTTTTTGAGAAATAGCGGCACAACCAACTTTTTTTCCTTGTTTGGATCCATCTGTATAGATGTGATGATGATCTGGGTACTTATTTTGTATTTTAATGAATTTCTCTTGGTAAGTGATAGGGTGTGTTTTTTGTTTTAGGTAATTTAGTCAGTTCTAAGTTTATAGCTGGTTGCTTTATGGTCCATGGTGCCGTGTTGGAGAGTATGGTATGGTGTACTATATTGGTGTTGATTTTGATTTCATTGAGGAGATCACTTATTCTTAAGTTAAAGGGTCTGATTTTTTTCGAGTTATTTTGGTACAAGTCTTTGTATTTTTTTTTTGGTGGTGCAGTCATAAGCGGGATTTTGGGGACAGGAGATGAGTTTGATGTAGTATTGTAGTGCTAATTTTTGTCTTCTTAAATAGAGAGGGGGTTCATTTGCTTCAGTGTACAGACTTTCCTTTGGAGAAGTAGTAAAGGCTCCTAATGTGAGGCGGAGTCCTTGATGGTGTATGGTTTCCAGTCGCTGTAGGTAGGATTTTCTGGCTGCTCCATATATGAAGCAGCCATAATCAAGTTTTGATCTTATTAAGGTTCTATATATTTTGATGAGGGTCTTTCTATCAGCACCCCAGTCTGTGTGGGCTATGGCTCTCAATAGTTGGATGGCTTGATTGCATTTTATTCTTAACTTTTTTATATGTGGGATGAAGGATAATTTGGGGTCAAAGATAAGACCAAGGAATTTATGTTCATCTGTTATTGGTATTTCAGTGTTATTCAATGTTAGGTTAGGGTGGTTGTGCATTTTGTGGATTTGACAGAAGTGCATGCATTTTGTTTTATTATTTGAAATTGTGAATCCATTTTCTGTTGTCCATTTTTGTATCCTATTGATGCATTGTTGCATTTTTCTTTCAATGGTGATCATATTTTTTGAGCTGTAGCAGATGAGGAAGTCGTCTACATATAATGACCCTTTGATTTCTGGAGGAAGACAGGATGTTATGCTATTTATTTTTATCATGAAAAGGGTTACCGACAAGATACTGCCCTGGGGGACTCCTACCTCTTGTGGTCTCGGATCAGAGTATGTGTTATTTATTTTTGTTTTGAAGGTCCGACCTTCCAGGAAATGTTTGATAAAACCGGGAAGCCTGCCCCGTAATCCAAAGTCCCTTAGGTCTTTTAGTATTCCATATGGCCATGTTGTGTCGTAGGCCTTTTCTAAGTCAAAAAAGACTGCCACTAGGTGTTCCTTTTTTAGAAATGCTTCTCGGATAAGGGTTTCTATATGGATTAATTGGTCTATAGTGCTTCTTTTGGTTCTAAAGCCTGTTTGTAGGTTTGAGAGCAGTTGGTTTGATTCAAGGAACCATATCAATCTTTGATTGATTATCCTTTCCAAAGTTTTACATGTGCAGCTAGTTAGGGCTATAGGTCTATAACTGGTGGGATTTGTGGGGTCCTTTTGTTTTTTGAGGATGGGAATTATTGTGGCTTGCTTCCATAAAGTAGGGATGTTGCCTGAGATCCAAATATTATTATATATGTTTAAGAGGTATTTTAAGGAAATAGTGGGTAATTCTTTTAGAAGTTTGTAATGGATTTCATCTGGTCCGGTGGCTGAGTTATTAGATTTAGATAAAGAATTTTGGAGTTCATCTAGGGTGAAGGGTTGGTTATAGCATTCAGTGTTGTCAGAGGTGAATTTTATTTTGTTCTTTTCTTCTTTGATTCTGATCGAGTTAAATTTGTTGGAATATTTTTTTTAGATGATGCTTGAGCGAAGTTTTCTGCCATCAAATTGGCTATTTGCTTTTCACTCAAGGCTTTTTGTTTCCTTGGGAGAGATGACTTATCGGAGTGTGGATAGTTTTATTAGATATTTTTTTTATAAAGTTCCAAATTGTTTTGGGGTTAGTATTGGAATTCATTTTTGTGGTGAAGTTTCTCCATGAAGACCTTTTTGCTTCTTTGATTGTGCGTCTAGTTTTAGCTCTTTGTTGTCTATACTTGTCTAGGTTTTCTGATGTCGGGTTGATTTTGAATTTTTTGAGGATTGCTTGGCGTTTTTTTATCATTGTTTTGCATTCCTCTGAAAACCAGGGTTTGTTATGTTTTAGGGATGTTACAGTTTTAGGTATGGTTTTGTTTGCTATAGTTATGAGGGAGTTTGTAAAATGTATAATAGGTTCTTCTTGGTTTGTATTTGTTTCTGGGATTAGTGTGTCAAGGCATAGTTTTTGGTAGGCTTGCCAGTTTGCTTTTTTGAAGTTCCATCGTGGGGTTTTTGAAATTTTTTGTGGTTCAGATTTTCCTAGTTTAGTATTTTCTATTATGATTGGGAAGTGGTCGCTGCCACAGGGGTCTTTATGTACCCTCCAGTTATACACACATCTGTATGTATGTAAAGGTCGCCATAGAGTGCTCCATCCCTTTTATAGGAGAGCGTTTGGTTGTGTGTGTGTGTGTGTGTGTGTGTGTGTGTGTGTGTGTGTGTGTGTGTCTTTGTCTCTGACTCTGTCTCTGTCCCTGTGTGTATGAGTATATATATGTGTGTGTGTGTGTGTGTGTGTGTGTGTGTCTTTGTCTCTGACTCTGTCTCTGTCCCTGTGTGTATGAGTATATATATGTGTGTGTGTGTGTGTGTGTGTGTGTGTCTTTGTCTCTGACTCTGTCTCTGTCCCTGTGTGTGTGAGTATATATATATGTGTGTGTGTGTGTGTGTGTGTGTGTGTGTGTGCGTGTGCGCGCACGTTTCCTTCCAATCTTTATCATTATACCCAACCAATAAACCATTAATTAACAATTATTCAAAAGAACTGTTTTCATCTTTTGTAAATCCTTAAAAGGTCACATATTTTCCCCGTTTTTTTTATTTACCCCTCCAACAAAAATCTACTTCCAACCGACCATGTCATTGCTATCCCCAAATCTTCACTGACATTGACCTTTAACCCCCACCCCCAACCACCCACCACACCCACCACTCCTATTTAATGTTAAAAGGATTTTCGCCTTTTTCTTTTTACTTTGTGTTATAAAAATTCCACAAGTGTTTGATATGGTCGAATGGTTTGTTTTTTGCCCCGTTTCATATCCAGTATTTGTAACTAATTGGATCGAGGCTTTTTTGTCTATTCGATGCGGGACTATAAAAAGATATAAATAGCTCTCTCTCTCTCTCTCTCTCTCTCTCTCTCTCTCTCTCTCTCTCTCTCTCTCTCTCATGACACAGTTACATATTAATACCGTTTTTTAATCAGGCAGAGATACAATAGATTCTAGTCAACAGTAACACAATAGGGCAATCTGTTAATTTCAGCTGTTGCCATAATTATCAGACCTTTCATATATATACTAGATGCCTTACCCGTCTACATCGGGTATGTATTTACTCATGTTTGCTGACACCAGTATTAATGAGCCTTTTGACGACCTGACAAGACAAAGAGAACGAAACGTCCATAAAAGCAACACACATTTTATCTGGCAGACAGTAGTCAAACGGTCAATCAAAGCGTTCATACTCGCTAGAATCCCTACTTAGATAAATCACCGCTTCCCCCTCTCTCTCCCCCTCTCTCCCCCTCTCTCTCTCTCTTTATCTCTCTATCTATCTCTCTATGTAAACCTGTGTTGTTAATTTCAAATAATGCGCAAGCACAATTAAGAATGATATTTATGATATTTTCGTGTTAAAACATTCAGTTGTATTGATTCAAACACATTCGTATTTTCACTGTAGATTTACGGTGAAATGAAAATGGCCGACCAAAACAGACGGCTTCCTCAAAGTGAAAAAACAAGGGAAGCTTACTCTCATTTATGTAGCTAATGTTCAGATTACCGTCAGTCAAACACAAGGATCATTATTGTGGGGAGCCACGCACGAAACGAAGCTCATGCGTGGCTAGTGTTTAAAAATTGCGTGAACGCCGTCGACATTCTTCTTTATGAGGCGCCTCAGGCACTGGGCAATAAAACTAGTTGTTACGATTTGGCCATTTTAGGGCTGCAGTTTTACAGTGGAGATCCCTTATGGCAGAAAGTTTGATCCTTTCTTGAAGTTGAAAGATGTAGTATCAGTTTTAATCCTTGTCAGCTGATCCGTGTTAAAGAGTTGTATAATCCTCGTTTGTTGGTCTGTGCTTAGATGTATCAAAGTTTATCCTGTCTTGAAGTAGAGAGATGTACAATCCTTGCCTGCTAGTCCGTGCCTCCAGCGAACAATTGTAGGACAATTTATCAACGCCTTTGAATATTAAATTAAATACATATTTGGGCGTTTTGATTGGCCGATTCAGCCAACGCTGTTTTGGGACAGTTTATAAATACAAGTTGTGGTCTTCAGCACATCCTATACCAAAAATATGCCAACACCAGCCCTGACTCTTTTAGAGAAGGAGGCTGGTGATGCCTGGGTGGATGTCCCCCTGGGATCACGTTGATGTTAAATATCTTACCGGACCAATGGCCGAAGCCACTGGACACACGGTTCCGAAGAGACCGGATAAGATACAAGTGGAATTGAGTCCGTGAGGTCTTGCTCGTTCTCTTACGAGGTATAAGTTTGTATTATTTGTATTATTCGGACTGTTGTCCGAATCTTTATTGTTATCTGCACAACGTTTCGGTCGATGTGCCCTCCGGCCTTCTTCGGGTATTTCTTGTCGGACTCGGGAACCTTCTCAAACTCGGGAACTCCCTCCTCGAACTTGGGAATCTTCTCGTCGAACTCGGAAACCTTCTTGTCTTAATCGGGGGCCTGCCAATTGTTGTACCCTAGCCAAGTCTTGGTGGCTGCGAGCCAGCCTCCTCTTCACCAGTAAATATTATATCCCGTATAACACGTTACCAAAAAATAGGCGCCGAGAAAAAAAGGCCGGAGGGAACATCGACCGAAATGGAGTGCAGGTAACAATAAAGATGAAGACAATAGTTCGAATAATCCATATAATCCAAATTATCAAGCCTCATCTAAAAAAGAAATTCAGAGAAATAGGGGTATAAGTTGTTTGTGGCTATATGTGGGGTTTGGCCTTGGTTATATTTGTGGCATGTTTGGTGGTTGGTGTTGCTTGTTTCTTTCTTAAAGCCCATTATGTATGGTTTTCTTCTTTCTTGTGGGTTGTCAGACTGAAAAGGAAAAAGAAGAGACAAAAACAAAAGATACTTTTAGGTTTCAGATTTTATTTCTAGATTCATAGCTTTTTCGTGGAGAGGAAATTTCTTCCTGTGCCAGTCGTAACGTCTATTTCCATTCAAGGTCTGCGTACGATTGAACCGAAGGATCATCTTGGCGGTCGGAATGAAGCTTTTTTCTGCGTATGCCCAGAGGGTGCTTCCTGTCTGAGAGCTCCTGGGAGATTGTTATTTTTTATTATTTTCTTTATTCTATTTTAATTTTATTTTAATCCCCACACTCACGTCCTAGGTTTCGCCAGACAAAAAAGCCCCCCTCCTATCACCACCGAATGCCCCACATTTTTTACCTTGTGTCAAACAAATCTAATCTTTAATCATTACACACCTGAAGCGGACACCCACTCACCTATGTAAGAAAACTAAACTTCCTCTTTTTTTTAATCGTTTCTTTTCTTAACGTCACGCAACTTGTTCGGTAAAAAAAAAAACAAAAAAAAAACATTGAAAGAGGAAATACACAAAATTACTAGTGAATAGGAAAAAATAGTAAACAAAAAAACTTTTTTCAAACAATTCGCTAATCTTTTTTTTTTTTTAGTTTTTAATGATGTGTCAAAATCAGACAAAACAATAAATTTCCGGTTGATGACATATACATGCATATATACTTACATATGTATATATAAATATATGTATATATATATATACATATACATATACGCACACAAACACACACGTATTTTATATATATATTATCATGCAGGAAAACACACACACACACACACACACACACACACACATATATATAAATACATGCATACATATATAAACCTATATATATACATAAATTCATATATATACATACATAGTATATATATATATATATATATAATATATATATATATATATGTGTGTGTGTGTGTGTGTGTGTGCGTGCGTGTGTGTCTTTGCGTGTGTGTGTGTGTGTGTGTGTATTACATACATATATATACATATATACATATATAAATATTTTTTGATAAAATTTTTTTTCCAGTTTCTTTAATAAAATAAGCTAATTGTTATGAAATTTAGTCGTTGAAAAATCATTTGGTGAAAATTTCATTAAAATTGGACAATTCCCTGATTTTTGGTAATCGTTTTAAAATTAAGAAACTTTAAAAATTTATTATCTCCCTTGGCAAATTTTGTTCATGGGTATATATATATAATATAATATATATATATATATATATATATATATATATATATAAGTAAAGTCGTCGGGGCGGCCTAAAGTCGGTATCAGCCAATCAGCGAGGGAGTCTATCCCCTTTTCACTAGCGCTAGACCATGGAGATTGTTTTGGCGTCTGAGGTGCGGCGCTACACCTACCATCAGCTCTTTACTTTACCGCACAGATCCCTGTGCTACTCATACGCTGAGTTGGCCGGTATCAAACTAGGAACCTTGTGGTTTCTAGCCGAACGCTCTACCGACTGAGCTAACCCAGCCCTTACATAAATTCACCCCCCCCCACACACATATATATATATATATATATATATATATATATATATATATATATATATATATATATATATATATATATATATATATATAAACCCGACTGGTTTTCAGAATAATATAAAGAAAAATAAAGGAATCGAGTCGGAAACCTTTAGTGAAAAACGAAATCCAAATTACGAAGAGAGAAAAGCTTTTTTATAGAGGAGTCCTTCAAAAAACGTTTATTTATTTACTAATCGCCAAGTAACCTGAGAAATGTGGGATCGAAATAAAAGAAATTGTGGTCACGTCTTGGAGAGTTTGGCGCCTTCAAGTAGTTCGTGGGTCTGTCGGTGTTTTGTGTGATGTGTTGCTTGGTTGACTATTGAGAAATCAGAGCCTCAACTGGTCGATCTTGACCCTGTTTATTATCCCCACCCCACAACCCGCTTGGTTTGGTTTATCTGTTTAATGGGCTATCACACTTTGTGGGTTATTTAATACCAAAGCCATCCTTGTAGGTTCTACAAGGACAGCTTTGGCATTAAATAACCCACAAAGTTTGATATGCCATTAAACAAAGAAATCTATCTAAACTAATCAAAAGATATAGGTGTACTCTTCTCTCATGTTTAAATAGTACCACTACTGTTCTTCTACAAGGATGGTTTTGGTATTAAATAACTCACAAAGATAAAGAATGTGTTAGACAGAAATTTATACAAGAAAGAAAGAGAGTAGGGGGAAAGATAAAGAGAGGGGGTGAGCGCGCGAAATCGATAATGATAATCCTTGTCAATCGAACATAATGAAAAGAAAAGAGTTAAATCAAGATTAATATATTGCTAATATAAATTATTACTGTAAGGGGTGCGATAACATATTAAGAATTCTTTTAGGGGTGCGGGCAGGAAAAAGGTTGGGAACCACTGTTGTAGAAGAACTGTAGCGGTACTATTTAACCCATAGCTGGGGGAGGGATAAGGGGGTTCATACCTTTTCGGATTGGTGAGACTAGCTTGTTAACCATTACACTACCATATGAACACCAGTGTTACCTTAAAGGTATTCCTCTGTTTTAATCCACACCAAAATATTAAAATTAAAATACACCTTGTTAAGTTTGGTTTGATTGTTTTACGGCATATCAACCCTTTTCGGGTCATTTAATACCGTATCAAATCATTTTGATAAAAGTTTCTGTTTCAAGTTCTTAATATCTTCAAATTGGTATAAATAATTTCCATTAACTTCATTTGATTTATTTTGGTTTGGTTTGTTTGTTTTACGCCATATCAACCCTTTTCGGGTCATTTAATGCTGAAGCATTGGTTTAGTTTATTTAATGATATAATAACCCTGAAGGTTATTTAATGCCAAAAACTGTTAGAATGTGAGATATTTGGGTTTCAGATTACTTATTTTTTATGAGTTATCTCCCCCTAACCCTCTATTCGAACATGCCTTGTAAATCTTATTATAATGGAGATTGTGTGCCAGTCTGTCTGTAACCTAAACCACATCAATACCCAAGTCACAAGTCTCTTAGTTAATTAGATCACATTGCATACAATTGTATTTATATATACAACAAAATAGTGGTTTATAGTGTGAACGGGAAGGTTAATTTGCATATTGATATTAAAAATTTGCTTTTAATAAATATGTGCTTAGTATTATTGATTTCTAATTGTTTGGTTTTATCTTAATGAATATGAGCAAAAATCTCGAGGATAAATCTTAAAAGAAATCGATTAACGAAAAGAAATAACTGTAATTTTATTCTTTACTTCATATTTTAACTAAATAGTTAAATTATGAAAATTTACCAATGAAAGACAGGAGTGATGGAAGTGTAAATTTCAGTTGTTCTATTTTTCGATTATACTTCCGTCTGTTTCCAATCTTTTTATATGTATTTTTATTTGGTTTCATTAACCTTTCTAATTTGATATACTAATCTTATTACATTAAAACTTAAATACTTGCACCTTACGGAGGGTGCATATATTTACTAGTTCCTATAAGAAACATTGTTTGGTGCATTTTAGTTAAAAATTAAAGAGAGAAAAAAACTTTGTATACGGATTCTTCTCAATACATGATCAACCCTTTGTTGTCTTTCAATTCGAAGTGGGCCCTCCCCATTGTTAATAAATAGCATGTCCACCTCGTCTGTTAATACACGGGTTCCCTTGTATAACTACTTTGCGCTACTCAAACCTCACCCCTACCGCCTCCGCCTCTTCCCTTTACCGCCTCCCCCATCTCCGTCACGATAACAAGTCACTTGAGACGTTTGGTAAACATTCATCAGCTGATGAAGACGGCGCCATGGTTACCGCGGGTGATATGGCCGATGTCTTCTCAAATCAGACGGGTTTTTATCAAGTGACCTTAATTTTATTGTCAACTCTGCTGGTTGTGTTAAAACCATTGCAACCGAACAGCGCTTTAAGGTACAGTGAAACCCCGGTTCTTGAACATAATTCGTTCCAAAATTATGTTCTAGGGCCGATTTGTTCGAAAACTGGGTAATCTGAACATTAGCTACATAAATGAGAGTAACCTCCCCTTGTTTCTTTCACTTTGAGGAAGCCGTCTGTTTTGGTCGGCCATTTTTATTTCACCAATAAATCTACACTGAAAATACGAATTTGTTCGAATAAATACAACTGCTTGTTTTAACACGAAAATATCATAAAATGCGTTCTAAATTGTGCTTGCGCATTATTTGAAATGAACTTAATTGTTATTAAGAACACATTTTATGACATTTTCGTATTAAAACATGCAGTTGTATTGATTACGGTGAAAGGAAAATGGCCAACCAAGACATGTCTTCCTCAAAGTGAAATAAACAAAGGGAGGTTACTCTCATTTATATAGTTAATGTTCAGATTACTGAAAACTGAAACAATATTTCCCATAAGAAATAGTGTAAAGTGGATTTATGCGTTCTTGAGCATCGGATAAAAACCTGTTTATGGACCTACAGTTATATATAAAATGCAGGCGCGTGGCATATTGGTTAGACTCGTAGGAAATGGACTCGTCCAACCGAGTTCAAATCCTGGACAAAGCTGTTTGCATTTCACATAGCGCTAATACCCTTGGGAAAGGTATGAATCCATATATTCTCCCTCCAGCTATGGGTGTATAATAGTGCAGACTGGGCTCTTCAGCTTTGGTTAAGCAACCTGTCTAGGAGAAGGAAAACTCAAACCTGTTAAACTCCGCCAAAGAAATTGACCTTGTGTTTCATCCTACTCGTGTAGGGATTTTTAAATTATATATATATATATATATATATATATATTATATTTTGGGAGAATATGTTAATTGAAGTCGAACCTAATTTTTTTAAAATTAATTTTTTTAACTTCAATTAAGCACATATTCTCCTTGTCGGCTAAAATATCAAAACACATCGTCTGTTTGTTTACTTATCATATATATAGTAGTCGACGGGCGGCCTAAAGTCGGTATCAGCCAGTCAACGAGGGAGTCTATCCCCTTTTCAATAGCGCTAGACCAAGGAGATTGTTTTAGCATCTGAGGTGGGGCGCCACACCTACCATCAGCTCCTTGCTTTACCGCACAGATCCCAGTGCTACTCATACGCTGAGTTGGCGAGGACCGGTATCGAACTAGGAACCTTGTGGTTTCTAGCCGAACGCTATTATATGATATGATATGATATAGAAAGATGTGTATTTAAACAACAGATAACACATAAAAATGTAAATACAAAAATGAAAAGCATAATAAAAGTAATATTTAACCTAATTCTTTATCATTTTTGTTAGCTCCAGACCTAACGAAGTTCAGAGTTACTCTCCTTGATCAGTAGGTGACTGATGAGAACTCGGATATTATATTAAATTAGAAATGAAACTAAATAAGAATGCAGATAAAAATATTTGAAACAGAGATGGGTATAATCGAAAAATAGAACAACTGAAACTCACGCTTCCTTCACTCCCGTCTTTCATTGCTATATTTTTCTAATTAAACTATTTAGTTTAATGAGGAAGTTAAGAATAAAGCTACAATTATTTCTTCTTTTTAATGGATTTCTTTTAACATTTATGGAAGAGATTTTTGCTCATATTCATTAAGATAAAACCAAACAATTAAAAATCAATAATACTAAACACATATTTATTAAAATCAATTTTTTAATATCAATATGCAAATTAGCCTTCCTGTTCACACTGTAAACCGCTATTTTGTTGTATATATAAATACAATTGCGTTCTATTAGTATGTAGACATGCTCAAGTTTTATTAATAATTGAGGTTTAAATAAAAATAAAATCATAGAGAATGTGACGTAAATAATTAAGGGAATTGTGACTTGAGTTTCGGTTACATACAAACGCACAATCTCCATTATAATAAGAGATGTAAAAATAAAGCATTTTTACATGCCTTTTTGGCTCGGCTTAGCTCAGTTATTAGAGTGTTCGGCTCGGAACCTCGAGGTTCCTGGTTCGATTCCGGCCCTCGCCAACTCGGCATATGAGTAGCACATGGATCTGTGCGGTAAAGTGAGGAGCTGATGGTAGGGGTGGCGCCCCACCTTAGACGCCCAAACAATCTCCTTCTTCTAGCGCTAGTGAAAAGGGGATGGACTCCCTCGCTGTCTGGCTGATACCGACTTTAGGCCACTCCGACGACTTTTTTACTTGGCTGCGATATGATGGGGTATGTGGGAGGGAGGGAAGAGTTATTACTTTGAATGGCAGCCACCCCCATAAAATGACTGGATAATTGTCTTCCTAGTTTTTTTTCTTCCTTTCTCTTGTCTCTTGATCTCAATTGAATCTTCTTTATCTGAGGTTGTTTTCCTCTTTTTCTTTTAACTAAGAACCTGTCCAGTTGTTTTAGCCTTCGTTGTTGACTCGTGAGTTCGAAGTCCGAAAATTTGTTCGACATCTGAGACCCTTTTTTACTCAAATTTTTTGTTCGACTTCAGAGTCGTTCGAGAACCAAGGTTCCACTGTACCTCCATTCCGAAGTTCCAGTGTATCTGTGACATGCATAGGTTATAAACATAAATTGCAAAAGAATTTGTGACACAAGAAAAGAGAAAAGAAAAATCAGACATAATTCCAAACTATTTCTCTGCATTTTCGAGATGACGCCCAATAATTAGCATTATTTAGATTATTCGGACTATTGTCCTCATCTTTATTGTTATCTGTACAACGCTTCGGTCGATGTGCCCTCCGATCTTCCTTAGGTATTTCTTGTCTCACTCAGGAACATTCTCGAACTCGGGAACCTTCTTTTCGAACTCGGGAACCTTTCTTTTACTCATTTTTTTTTTGTTCCAACTCGAAATTGTTCGACTTCGGAGTCGTTTGAGAACCGAGGTTCCACTATACCTCCATTCTACTTGGGAATTTTCTGAAACTAAGCATCATAGCGCCTGATTAATACTTGGATGGGGCACAGGTTGGGAACTCTAGATACTGTAGGTCACCAGAGACACTCGTCGGAGGAAATGGAACCGGCGAGACGAGTTCAAATCCGGGACGAGGCTATTTGCATTTAACATAGAAAAGAAAGTGGAGGGGGATGTTTAAGAAAGAAAGAAAGAAAGAAAGAAAGAAAGAAGAGGAAACAATATCCCAGAAAGAAAGAGTAGGAAAAATAGTATTTAAGAAAGAAATAAAAAAGAAAGGGGGGAATAATTAATGAAAACGAAAGAAAGAAAGACGAAGAAAAACAATGTTTAAGAAAGAAAGAAAGAAAGAAGGGGGGGAATGATTTTTAAGAAAGAAAGAAAGAAAGAAAGAAAGAAGGAGGAGGGAAAATGATTTTTAAGAAAGAAAGAAAGAAAGAAAGAAAGAGAGGGAAATGATTTTTAAGAAAGAAAGAAGAAAGACGAGATTAAGAATATTTAAGAAAAAGAACGAAAGAAAGAAAGAAAATTAATAGAAAGATTCAGAACAAAAAGAACAACAACAAAAACACAACAATAACTATTTAAAAAACAAAACAAAAAAAAAAAAAAAAACGACAAAGAAAAGAAAAGGAAATTCGTAATTCGATTCTTGTTTCTATTTGTGTTTTAATTTAAATATTTTTCCTTCCATGTCGTCTGCGATTTTTCAATGACAAATCCGATCGTTGGAGACATTCGTCTTTCTTTCCTTCTTTTAAAAAGACAATCCTTTCTTAATACATCTACCAACTCCTGAGTACATTTCAATCAATAAATCTTTGCTCATGTGACGACAGGATCACATATCCATCTCCCATTCAAAAAATTGATTCAGCATCACAACCTTAAAAAGTCGACGACATTCGAAGCGGGGGAGAAAAAAAAGTAAAAAACAAAAAAACAACAAACAAAAAAAAAACCTCTGATGACCTTTTTTGATCATTCATTTTTTCTTCAGCTTTCTTTTTCAAAATGGCGGCGTCTTTCTGTTGTTCTTTGACCTTGACGAGGATATCCAACCTTTCTCTCTCTTTTATGGGTTTATAAATAAACTAACAAGACCTGTGGATATACCACAGTATGATAATTTAATTATCATAAACGTTTGATATGTTTACTTAAGAGCTATTGCCAAATAGTTCAATTTGTAAAAATATAATAATCTTTCACTCTTTTTTCTTTCTTTCCTTCTTTTCATATTTTCATTATGTTCAATTGAAACAGACTAGCGTTATCACTTCCGCGTGCTCACCTTATCTATCTATTTTCCTTACTCTCTTTCTTTCTTTCTTATATTTTTCTGTGTAGCATGTCATTTTTCTTCCCTTTCTTTCTTTATAATAAAAATGGTCCATTATTTAGCTGAGGTGACGACACTCATAAGAAATAAAAATTCGGATAAGCAACACCGGATAATCAGGATTTATATTTTTGCATTTTATCTTGGACGATTTTGACGGTCTCATTTGTTTTAACCAGAGGGTATTGCAAGATGATAACGGTCGTACAGATAAGGAACACGAGTTTCAAAATGCTTCAGTGGAAATTAATGCATACCTCTCTAATAATAAATGCGAATGTTAATTTGTCAGTGTATCACATTTTCCAATTTTTCTCCCAGGAGCCGTAGCCCAACATATCATACCATTTTGGAATCAGTCCGATTCCATTGAGCAAATTAGAAATATTGGGGGCCGAATCCGGACCTGCAATCCTGAAATTTTGGATTCCCAAGTTTTAATGACTGCGATTTCTTTCGATGACATTTTTGCTTGAACTTTTTGTGACTTTTGTTTTTATAACAATTTTTATAACTTGGAAATAAATCTGGGAATGACTAACTTAAATGCCGCCCGATAAGGCGGCTTTTAATCTAGCAGATAAATGGATTCACTTTCGTATAAGACAATAATTTTAACAACTCTTTCTTCAACGTCCCGTCGGTGAGGCTTAGAATGCTGAATACTTTAGTTGGAAGCGCGTTAGAGTCTTAGGAAATGAACGCGTCGACCCAAGTTCAAATCCTGGATGAAGCTACAGTTCACATAGCGCTAATACCCTTATGAAAGGTATGAATCCAACTACTCTCCTTCCAGCTATGGGTAAATAGTAGGACAGACTGGGCTCTTTAACCTTGGCTAGGCAACCAGTCTAGGAGAAGGAAAACTCTGAATTCAAACCTGTTAAATTCCACTTGGCGTGGTCACTACTAGAATAAGCTCAGTCCTAATTAGTTATCTATTACATTAATTAATTAATATAATACTCATACTGTATCCTCACTTCAGAGGGGTAGGACCCCTTCCTACAAAAAGGGTCTACTTTTTGTAGGAGGGGGTCCTACCCCTCTGAAGTGAGGTTCCAGTTCTGTAGATCTAGGGAGTACGGAGTAGCCCTTCATTGCCATTAATACCAAGTCCAATCTGATGTGAAGTGGTAATTACCTGTTAGGGTCCAGTCTGTGGGTCAAATAGATTTATCTAAAAAAAATTCTTATTCGATAGGACTATTTGCCAAAGGGTTGTCCTCTTAGTGTAATGGTTAACGTGTTGGACTGCAATATCGTGGTAAGCGAGTTCGAACTCGAATCACGCTATTGCATTTACTTTTTGGTGCTTTTTATGAAATGAACTATTTTTTTAAAGCAACATGAAAATTTATTTATTTGTTGATATGATAACTTTCTTTTTTAAATGATTTAATTATCTACGAAAATCAACAAAGATTTATCGTGACCCTTGTCTTTCTAAAACTTTGAGCGAACTTTTCTTGATGATCAGGCAAATATTAAGAATTGGTTGTATCTCTTTCAGCATTTCTTCACCATTCTCTACTTCATTTAGAACTTTGCTGGCCTTCATTGCGTAGCCCTGGGCCTGAAAATTAAAAATTAAAAATTGAGCAAAAAAAAAAAAAAATTGATAAAGAGAATTTTGTATAAGTGTAAAAAATATATCTAAGGTTGGTGGGTTGTCTCCCTTTGGTCAACGGTGACTCTTTTCAAACCTACCAATCACAGGCTCGCAAACTTTAGCGGCAAAATTGAAGATAAGATATCACCCTCTTTGATAACAGCGTCTCTTGGGGACGGACGTAAGAAAACGTCGCTCTTTAATTCAACAGGTATGGGAAAAGGGCCGTCGTAAGTTCGATTTATATCAACTTTACAAGGACTCAGTTAAGTGGAACTGTATTGTTATATTTATATAATTAATATTCCTGCGGACAATACCTTCGTTTCAATTCACAAGTATTTCAAGCGTAATTTCTTGTTTGTGAAATGTATTAATACGAATCATTTGAAATTCCATGTTGTGTTCATATGTGTTCTGGTTTTAACTCTTGTCTGTTTAACACTAGCGGCGTGAATCAGCACACAAGTTAAGCTAATCCCTTAAATCCCTATATTAATCTGCTAATCTGCCCCTGATTTTTATGTACTTCCTGTAATGGCTACCTACCACTTTTTCACTATAAGATTACTCACCAGATTTAGCGCCTTCAGACTATCATCTCTTCGGCCCCATGAAAGAGGGTTTGAGAGGCAAACATTATTCCAGTGACGAGGAAATGAAATCTGTAGTGAAGAAGTGGCTCAAAGAACATTAACAGAATTTTATGGGGCAGCGATATATGCTCTCATTCAAGCTGGAACATTATTTTGAGAGAAATGGTGTCTGTGTGAAGGAGAAAGGGCATGTGATCCACAGAGGACCAGATTCATTTTGATGTATGATACATGTTCCTTGGTTGGTAATTATACCTGTCCTAAACAAAATGGATTCTTTTTGACTCATCTATGTGGAGAAGTAGGGATGTGATCCACAGAGGACCAGCTTCATTTTGATGTATGATACATGTCCTGTGTTGGTAATTATAGTGTCTGGTATTACTTTTTGAAAAGGGGATGTGATCCACAGAGGACCAGCTTCATTGATGTATGATACCCTGTGTGGTAATTATAACTTGTCCTAAACAAAATGGCATTACTTTTTGATTCACCCTCGTATTTTCTATTTCTTCATAACATTGTTTGCTCATGGAACATATTGTACAATTAATCTGTTTTGGGACATATGTCATGTTATTTTGTTGTTTGTCTTTCCTTGCCGAGTGTTCAGTGTTACTGTATCCATAGATACACCAATGCATTATAACGACTGAGTGTTGGTCATAAACTAACGCCCACTATTCTTTATGTTAATTTATAAGCAAAATAAAAACTATGTTATTAATATTAAACATTCATACGTGTATTGTTCATGTGAGTTAGTTGTTTGTCTTTCCCTACCGAATGTTCAGTGTTAGTGTATTTCTGGATGCTCTAATGAATTATAAGGACTTAGTGTTGATTATAAACATATACCCATTATTCTTATAGAGGCTTAGATATTACTTTATAAGCAAAATGAAAAGTAAACTTATAGAATCTTCGGTAATTTATGAGGAAGTGCGTCCCGGTCTCCTGCCTCAAAAATTGCTACCTGGTGACTATTAAAATAACGACCCAGCTCAGTCTATTCAAAACTATCCATCTTCATATCTATTATCAATCTATCTCAATTTGTTCATATTTATCTATATTACTTTAAATACTAAGATTTTTGTAATTTGTCTTTTTATTTTAAATAAACAAGAATTACGAAAAAAAAGGTGCGACCCCCCCCCCCCAATACATTTACTTGTCGAAAATATCTATCTCCATTTGTTCATATCTATCTATATTATTTTGTTTGTTTATCTATCTATCTATCTCAGTCTATTCCAAACTATATATCCATCTTCATATCTAAACAAGAATTACGACAAATTACGATAAATAAACAAGAATTACGACGAGCTGGGGTTGTTATTTTGATAGTCACCGGGTAGCAATTTTTGAGGCAGGAGACCGGTACGCACTTCCTCATAAATTACCGAATCTTCTATAATCTGTTTGTGTGAAACAATCAGACAACGATTCAAATTTTACAACGTATCACATTTTCTCAGCTCTGTTCCTAGAACAGAATAGAGACAATTAGTCTCCAGCCTCGACAGAGCATTTAGTACACCTAATCATAAAAAGCAAAACATGAAGACACAGTAAGTCTTTTCTAACTATTTTTCATTATACTGTTGTTGTTTTTCTCGTAGAAACATATTGTACAATTAACTCATTTGGGACATATGTATTGTGTTATTTGGTTGTTGCATGTTATGTATAGTAAACATTCATATGTGCATTATTCATGCGAATAAGTTATTTGTTCTTCCTTGTTGAATGTTCAGTGTTAGTGTATCCATCTTACTTGGTTGGTTTGTGTGATAGGAGGTAAATGGTCGTAAAGTTGCTTTTTTGTTGTGGTGGTGCTTGCAGGATTTGTCCAGGTGTAACACAACAGTATAGATAGATAAACCGTCATAGATCAGATCATTTCATTGAAAGAATGTCTGGAAATGGTCGCTAAAAGAATTGACCATTCTGTTGCTACTTACCTCGAAAGCTCTACGAGAATAAAAGAGAAAAAGTCATTGTCAAGCAGAGACAAGCTGAGAGAGAGAGAGAGAGAGAGAGAGGAGAGAGAGAGAGAAGAGAGGGGGGAGAGAGACGTCAGGGACTGACTAGCAAAAAGGCGTGGGGGTTGGGCGGTCTGTAGCGTGAAAAAAACCTTAATCAAAATAAAGACGTCGTTGTGTGTTGAAGAACCTTTGATGGAAATAAGTTTTAAGAGATAGAGATGGAGACAAAGACAGAGACTACAGACAGACCCCACAGACGGGAAGAGACATTTCTTTGCATTAAATAACCCATGAGCGGTTTAGATAATTGTCATTTGGATAAACAAAGGAAACAAACCAAACCAAACAAAAGAGACTTAAAGACTGGACCATTAATCCGTTACTTCAGAAGGATTGATAGAGAAAAAATCCTAGCTAGAGCAGCAGACGAAGCATGAGAGGGAGAAGAGGTAGACGAGAGAGAGAGAAAGAGAGAGAGAGAAGAGAGAGGAGAAAAGATAGCAGAGAGAAGAGCACTACGAACTGAAACAGAACAAAAAAATGGGGGTTAGGGGTTCGGGGCGATCTTAAGCGTGAAAAAAAACCCTTAATGCAAAATAAAGACGTACGCGCTATAGAGTGAGTGAGTGAAGACCTTTTGATGGAAAATAAGGCATGTTTGAGGGGAAATAAGCGGATAAGGCTGGATTCTCTGGGATCTTAGATACTAAGTTAGGGGTCAACAAAGAAAACAAGGCTTGTCCCCTGGGGATGGGTTGAGGTGAACCTCGTTTTTTATGCCTATTATAACATCATAGATGGGCACTACTAAACAGTAACTGTGGGATCCACTTTACCTAGGTTGTACCAGAGTGAAGCCGCTGGAGTAATTTAGCAATTGACGGGCTACTTCCTAACTCCCAGTAGCTCTTTCAGAACTTCTGTGGGAAGCTCGCAACACCAGTTTTAATGTTCATGGGTTAATATAGCTCATGGATCACTCGCGGGCTTCGATTCGGATCCACTAATGTCTCTTTACCTTTCGAGTTTTTCTGATACATCTGCATTGAAAGAATGTCTGCGGAATGATCTCGCTAAAAGACTAGTCATTCCATTTGCTACTTACAACAACACATTGGCCTGAAAGATAACATTCACAGAGATAGCAGAGAGAGAACGAGAGAGAGAGAGAGAGAGGAAGAGAGAGAGAGAGAGAGAGAAGAGAGAGAGAGAGGGGGGGTTGCTGTGACATTAAATCACCCACAAAGGTTGAATGCCATAAACAAGAAACACTCCTAAACTAACCAAACTGCTACTTACCCTCGAACACCTCTGGCGAGGATAAGAGATAGATTAGATAGATTAGATAGATAGATAGATAGATACGAGGGGGGTTTTGCTTTGAATATAACCATGAAGTGTTGATATGCTTATCATAATACAAAGACACCAACCAAAAGAGACTAAAAAGATGGACCTAAATGAACAGGTCAGGGGAGGATAACTCATCATCCACAAGAAGATTCTTCATCAATAATATATAATATGATGAAATTATTGTGTACAGTGATCATGTGCACCATC
This sequence comes from Doryteuthis pealeii, assembly GCA_023376005.1. Classification (NCBI taxonomy): domain Eukaryota; kingdom Metazoa; phylum Mollusca; class Cephalopoda; order Myopsida; family Loliginidae; genus Doryteuthis; species Doryteuthis pealeii. Next base: position 63,866,186 of record CM042160.1, on the reverse strand, counting down.
AACTCATCAAGTCCCATTCTAGGGTACATCAGAATGATGTATTCAGGTCAGGAACATGAACAGTTTTTACAGGTAATAATATAATGTATGTGTGTACGTGCATATGCGTGTGAGAGGGTTGTTGACTGACTAACAGGAGCATGGAGGCTTTGAAGATGCAGTGTTTCGGCAGCCTACAAAGTCGACCAGGCCAGTTTATTCCATGCTTCGGTCTAATTCTCTGAGCGAGAAATAAATTTGTTTCTGAAAGTCCATGTGAGCATGCTGTTTCTGACTTTGTAAGGCATGCCCTTACGTTTAGAAATATGGAGAGATCAAGGTCTCAAGGTTGCTGTTGTTAAGATGATTAATTGTTGCTCTCCTTGATATCCACACATTTTCCGCTGACTCTCCAGTGAAGAGACAATTGATGAT
>CM042160.1:63845265-63865672 GCA_023376005.1 Doryteuthis pealeii | reverse complement strand
GGGGGAGAGACGTCAGGGGATCTGACTTAACAAAAAAGGTCGTGGGGTTGGGCGGTCTGTAGCGTTGAAAAAAACCTTAATCAAGAATAAGATCGTTCGTTGTTGTGTTTGAAGACCTTTTGATGGGAAATAAAGTTTTTAAGAGATAGAGATGGACAAAGACAGAGGACATACAGACAGACCCACAGACAGGAGAGAACATTTCTTCTGATCATTAAATTAACCAGATGACGGTTGATATGTCATTAAACAAAGAAACCAACCAAACCCAAACCAAAAGAGGACTTAAAGGACTGGACATTCCGTTACTTCTGCGATGGATAGAGAAAACAAATTCCTAGCTAAGCAGAGCACGAGCAGAGAGAGAGAGAGAGGAGAGACGAAGAGGACGAGGAGAGAGAGAGAGAGAGAGAGAGAGAGAGGAGAGAGAAGACTGATCTGACAGACAAAAAAAGGGGATGGCGGTCGGGCCGTCTTTAGCGGAAAAAAAAAACCTTAATCAAAAAAGACGTCGCTTGTAGTGTGAGACCTGTTGATGGAAATAAGTTTTTGAAGAAACTACGATAAGGCTGGATCTGGGAGTTATTTACTAAGGGGTCACAAAAGGCTCCCCTGGGGATGGGTGTTGAGGTGAACTCGTTTTTTTATTCTATTTTAACTTCATAGATGGGACTCTAACAGGTACTTTCCCACTCCTGGTCGAGTTGTAACCCTGGGTAGTAATAGCAATTAAACGGGTACTCCACACTCCCCAGAGGCTACCCAGAATGAGAACTCACACCAGTTCTAATGTCATACCCAGGACCACTCCGCTTCATTCGAATCCGACATATTTTATTTCGAGTTTTCTGATAATCTCATTGAAAGAATGTCGGCGAATGATCGACTAAAAGGACTAGATCATTCATGCTACTTACACACACACAGAGAGGAGAGAGAGAGAGAGACAGACGATTCGAGAGAGAGAGAGAGAGATAGAGACGGATGAAGAGAGAAGAGAGGAGAGAGGTGGGGTTTGCATGGTCTGGTCGACACTTAAATCACCCACAACCACCCAAGGTTTGAAATGCCATTAAACAAAGAAAGCCACCCTAACTAACCCAACTGCTACTTACCTCGAAACAACCTCTGCGAGGATAAGAGATAGATAGATAGAATAGATTAGATAGATGTAGATAGACTAGAGGGGTGTTGCTTTGACCATTAAATTAACCCTATGAAGGTTGATATGCCATATTAATCCAAAGAAACCAAACCGAAAAGAGACTTAACAAGACTGGAACCATTCCGTTGCTACTACCTCGATACACTTTCGAGAATAGACAGACATACAGACAGGACAGAGGATAGAGATGGAGGACAAAAGACAGAGACCATACAGACAGACCTGCATACAGGGAGGAGACATTGCTTTACACATTACAGACTTAACCCATGGAGTTGACGTTCCATTAATCAAGAAACCAAACCGATAAAGAGACTAGAAGAGCTGACCATTCCGGTTGCTACTAACCTCGAACATTTTTTTCGAGAAAAGGAGAGAACAGACAGACAGAGATGATGATGAGATATGAGATGGAGACAATAGATACAGGAGATCATACAGACAGACCCTTACAGATGGTGAGAGACTTGCTTTGTCGACATTAACATAACCATGCTAAGGTTGAATGTCCAGTAAACAAACACGAACAGCCAACCAATCGCAATAAATGTGAGATACTGAAAATAACTGGACCTTCCCGAGATTATCATTCGCTGCTCGCTGATTAGAGAAATAGAATCCTAGCCACAGCAGTCCAACAGCATCTAGAAGCAGGCCGAGGTGCAAGCCAGAGAGAGCAGAGAGAGAGAGAAGAGAGAGAGAGATGGACGACAAGAGACGACATGAGAGAGTGAGTGTGAGAAGAGAGAGAGAGGGGAGGTTGTTGTTTGGCACATTTTAATATAACCCATACAGGATGTTGAGTTGTCATTCTCGAAACAGGAACCAAACCAAAAGACGATAAATATAAGTACAGAGGACTCATTCCTCGTTGCGTATACTTATTCGTAAGACTTCTCGTAAGAGATAAAAGCAAGAAAAAGTCATCGCTCAACAATGACGAGCAAAAATTCATCTGTTACATATTGAATTTGAAGCTTCGCCACCAATCGTAATATTCGAAGGTAATAGTTTCGCTTCAGCCACTTGAGCTTTCATCGTCTAAATAAAAAAATAAAGAGATACAGATTAATTGAAAAAACATATTTCATTATTATTTGTTTTTCAGTTATGTCTCCTTGGGCATCTCACTCTTTTTTCTATTTTCTCACAAACAATCTTTGCACAAGAACACATTATACTAATCATCTAAACGAATACAATTTATCTCCTATACAGATCAAAATTTTGTTAATTAATTCATCCAATAGCTTATTCTATTGTAGGCTATTGTAGAGTACGGGCTATAGCTTGTTTGAGCCTATTCATTCGCGTGGACCATTTCTATCTATATTCGAGAAAGTGTAAACTGTTTCTAGAAGTATTTCTGACATATTGTTGATTTTTCAAATCTGAAGATCTCTGATCTCCACTGGCGCACTGCTTCAGAAAAGGTAGCATCAGCATACAGCGGTGTGATAATAGACAGAAAGTCCATTACTGTAAAATGAAATTTAAACATCTTACACATTTAAGTGTATTAACATGAACGTTGATATGTCTATTTGTTCTATATGCATTGTGATAACTTTCTTTAATCAGGTGATTTTGACGCAAATAAACATTGAACGCCGATAAATCCGTCTGTATAACACAATTCAAACGGTTACTTTCATGATCTCGTATATCAGCTTCATCAAATACAAAATACTTTCATTAAAAAACACTGCAATTTATATTCATTCGATTAAAGAACGGATCACAAAAGTTGTTATAGTGTAGATACTCAACCTATAAAAGGAATATGGAATGCGTCGACAGGCCTACTTATAAGTAACAGGGTAAATGTGGCTTAGCCAGTAAGCCTCAATGCGTACGTACTTATGCCAAAACTCGTTCGCTCGGCATCGTCAATTTCCACACTCTCTATTGTATTGTGCCTACTTTCTGTTATACATTTTTCTACATGTTTGTTACCCGTCGTTTTGTTACTCTATTTGACCCCTTTAACAACCTCACATACAAAAAGCATTTACATATGTTTCCAAACCTTGATAACCTTTTCCAAAAATCATACATGGAATTTATTATTCCTTCCAGCTGATGGCTAACACAAGCAAAAAACAAAACACAAAGAACGAGCCAATCATACACATAATTATTTGTTTCCAAGATTATTAGAACTCATGTGAAAATATAAACCAGCTCTGTTTTCCGAGTTTTTTGACACCTCGGATCGCAAGTTCTCTTCTTACGACGATAACCGCTACACTACAAACACCTCTAAAATTAATTACAAATTAATGAATTAAGACAAGTGTTTTATAATTAATAGTTCTCCCTTGATGAATTATTGAGTTGAAAACTACTTTATTCTCTATTCTATTGCGTTAACAAACATCGTGTTACGGGGTGTCATTTTATCATAATAGAAATTCGGTGTCTGTCTGTATCTGAAACTACGTCACCGCTTACGTCATAGTACCCTCTGGAATTACCTAAATTTGTCAATGAGTATCTAATTTATAATCGAAATCATTAATACATAGAATAAATCTTATTTATTAACGATGTCTCTATGAAAATCTGAGCTAGATTTGCCTCAGAACAGCTCATGTTATTAGTGTGTTTTAAATTCTATAATGTGTCTTATATATCACTAAGAAATAAAGGTTCACATAATATATGGTTTAATTAATTTGCATACTTGTTTATCTAACAAAACCGTGTTTAATAAATAATTACCTGGTGTTATTGACCTCTAATATTATTGTTTTATTCTCCAACATATTAAAATTGATCCTATGAATGATTTTATATAGAAACCAATTAAAATATGATTAAAATAAGTGTAAACTTTTTATATGCGTCCTTATCTAATTTCATTAGTCTTTCTAATTTAATATAGTTCATTACATTAAAAACTTAAACACTTACGCCCGGAAGGTGTATATTCTTACTAGTAAAAAAAAAAAGGTCCATTTACCCAATCCAATGTCGGAAACTCCAGCGCACATGAGAAAAGCATCTGTTTCGTCACCGGAAAGTTTTTTCTCGGCACATTGTTTAAGGAAGGTATACCAAATATCAACTACCTGAAAGGAAAGGGAAAAGGATGAGATTTAAAAGAAAGAAAAAAGAAAAAAGAAAAAAGAAAAGAAAGAAAGAAAAAGAGAGAAGAAAAGATAGAAAGAAAGAAGAAAGAAAAGAAAAAGAAAGAAAGAAAAAAAAGAGTGAAGAAAAATATAGAAAGAAAGAAGAAAGAGAAAGAAAAAAAAAAGAAAAGAAAGAAAGAAAGAATAGAAAAAGAAAGAAAGAAAGAAAAAGAAGAAAGAAAGAAAGGAAAGAAAGAAAAGAAAGAAAGAAAGAAAAAAGAAAGAAAGAAAAAAGAAGAAAGAAGAAAGAAGAAGAAGAGAAGAAAAAAGAAAGAGAAAAAGAAAGAAAGAAAAGAAGGAGAAAGAAAGAAAGAAAGAAAAAGAAAAAGAAAAAAGAAAAGAGGGAAAAAAAAGAAAGAAAAAGAAAGAAAGAAAAGGAAAGAAAAATAAAGAAAGAAAAATAAAGAAAGAAATAGGGTTAACATATTATTTCGACCATGTATCTTATGTGGCATCAACTCACCAAATGTTAAGTTATATATATATATATTTATATTTACTCCTACAACCCAGAACAAATTTCGAGCACAACATCCGGGTTCTTGTTCATCGTTGGCAACAAATGGATGATCAATATTTGTGCCAACGAAGAACAATAAACGTTTTATAGATGAAAACTTCCCAACAGTGTTATTGTACTTCCGGTGTCAGTTGCAGTTTCCGGGGGAAACAGAACATTTTGACTGTGCCTCGAATGTTATTTGAAACCTCCACCTAATTAGACCAAATATTTTGGGAGGATTACATACCTTACTTGTCACGGTTCACCTATTTGACGTAATTACCTTCTGTTTCTGATTCTGTTACGCCATTCACCCTTGGTCGGTTGAGCCAACTCCCTTCAACGAATTCACTTGTGGCGAATTCATGGAGAGAGCAACAAGGGAATAGGAAATTTACAAGCGCCCCCCAAACCCTGCATCCATATCCTGGGCTGGAGAACGAGATACCTTTGTTTGCCGCAGATTTTACGCAGATGCAGTGGACAAGTACGCCAAAAACCGTTGATTTATTACGATAATGGAGATGCCCTTTCGATTTTCACCAGAGCCCCTTTGGCCGGGTTGTGGCCTTAATACCACTGGGTGCTAAACATGTCCACCTTGGGTGACCCTATGGGGGTTCTTCCAACTCAACTAAAAATGTTAGGATATATATATATTATGTTATTTAGTTATTACACGTTGTTAAAAATCTTATAATTTATTTCTGAATCATTATTTTACAAAAAATGAATATGAGAACACACATAATATGGAGTTTTATTCAAAATTCTATATGGTCACCAGAATTTGCCTCCAGGCTCTCAAGCCATTCTGGGGTCACATCAACTGATCTTCCCAGGAACTCTTGTGAAATGGCAGAAATAAATTCTTGTATTCATCCTTCAATTACTTCCAAAGTCGTTGGTTTCGTAGTGGTGACTTGATCCTTCAACCAACCCCAAAGAAAAGAAATTGCTCGGTTTTAAATCAGGTGCAATAAAAACACCACGATGAAGTTGGAGACAAATGGTCTCTATTCTGTTCTATAAACAGAAATAAAAAACATGTCCTTTTTCGTTCCAACAGCGAGGACTGAAAAATAGGTAATATCCGTTACAAGAACGGAACAAAAGTGAAAGCTTTAAGGGACGGAATTATCACGTGACTACCCGTGACGTATGAAGCCATGCCCTCAGTCCAAGGGAAGACAAGTATTTTTGTCTCCCTGCACACACATATGTTTCATTCATAATGTATTTGATAAATTACTAATAAAGTTATCCCCAGAGAATAGCAAAAGTTCCATCAGTCACGCTACAAAGAACATTTTTTAAGCGATAGTATATCTGCTATAACAGAAATAGATATCTCTTTTGATTCACAATTTTTACTAACACAATACATCCACTGACCAACAAAACACTTCGGAACAGAACCTAAGTTACTGAAATATGTAACATCTAACGGCTGCTAACCCGACAGTAGCTCTAAATGAAATGAACAAAACAAGTGTTCCACACATAGGCTCCGTGCAAGCTTCCGGGTGAAAAAATTTTTTTATAAATAATCAAAAATATCCTCTATTTAATGTTTTTCAACCAATCATGAATCTTTTCCCAAAAACTTTTTAAGGTGAGTCTCGAGCCGATTCATAACTATAAAACAGCTCACTTAAAGTTGATAAGCCAGTTGACTTCGGCGCTGGCACACATAACGTCGCTTCACCAGGCCAAGATCAAGGAACCGCCATACCACCGACCCACACCACACCCCGCGTCACACAGAACCAAGTCGTCAGCCAGAATCACGTCCGAATCAGCCGACAAAGAAAAATACTTTCAAACCCACATCTGTCCTCATTTCACTGAGCGAAGAAAGAATTATCATTTCAACAATTCCAGCTTTTGTTTATTTTTTAAATAAACGAAATTAATCCAATTTTTCTCGTCCGTTTCTTCTTTTGCTACCATACGCTTGCTTGTGATATTTCATATATAAAGGCAAAAGTGATAAAGTAGTTTTTTTACCTTCTTATAAAGAGAGTTCGTAAGTCCAGGTTTTCCAAGATAAAAATACACATTCGCCATGTTAAAATATCCCCCGGAAGTTTGTATAGAGTTTGTACCAAACAATTCCGAGGCGAAATATATCTGAAATATATAAATAAATAAATATATAAATAAATGAATATATGTGGGTATGTTTTTGAATGTGGAAGAGTCTACTGGAAAAAAGAGGTTTTCATTTTTTCCCTCCATTTTAGTATATTTTCTTATCGATTTTATAATGGCTATCTGATGGAACTGGGCTCTTTTTGTTTTGTTTGTTTTGTTTTGTTTTACGGCATATCAACCTCAGTGGGTTATTTAATGCCGATAAAGTTTTGAAATTTTGGAGGTGTCCCGCAGCTTACCAACCAAGTTTGTGCAGTGGCTACCTCTTCGTTCCCGGTAGTTGTCCCCCTCCCCTATTACAGTAATTTGGAAAGTTTTATCACTTACATCTTCGGAAAGGTTTTCAATTGATTGCTGATATTCCTCCTTGACCAAATACATTTTGGCCATTGTCCTATAAAGTTTGTAGGTGTGTGGTTGAATGGGAGTGAACGACGGTTGAGCACCGCTGTGTTGGGTTATAACCAGCTTCGCATACGAAAGATAATCACAAGCTTCTTTTAGCTGATCAAGACCTGAGGGAAAAAAACGTTTTGTTTAAGTCATTCCTGATAGGTATTAAAAAATGTTTAACTCATTTTTTTAAACATATATTTTTAAATTCATTTTTCTATTTAACCTATAGATGGGACCCTAACAAGTACTACCACCCCGAAAGTGCCCTGGGTATGACGTTAAACTGCATCTAATGAAGTTCCAATTTTAGAGCTCTGTGGAGTACCCCTTTATTGCCATTACTCTCAAGTCCACTCTGACTCGGAGTGTTGACACCTGTTTGGGTTCCATTTATGGGTTAATAGGCGATTAAAAAAATGTGTTTTAAAAAAATTAAGTTTGAAAAAAAATTGAATGCCCATCAAGAGTGAATAGGTAAATAGGACAGAGCGACTTCAGCATAAATTTAAATTTAAAAAAAAATAATAACAGAAAAAAAACATTAAAACATTTTATGTGGAATAAAAAAAGTAAAGTCGTCGGGTGGCCTAAAATCAGTATCAGCCAATCATCGAGGGAGCCTATCCCCTTTTCACTAGCGCTAGACCAAGGAGATTGTTTTCGCGTCTGAGGTGAAGCGCTACACCTACCATCAGCTCCTTACTTTACCGCACAGATCCCTATGCTACTCATACGCTGAGTTGGCGAGGGCCGGTATCGAACTAGGAACCTTGTGGTTTCTAGCCGAATGCTCTACCGACTGAGCTAATCCGGCTCTATTGTGGAATACGGTGTGCTAATGAGCGCGACTTATATTTATAGACTGTTCCAAAACAGCGGTGACCGAATCGGCCAATCAAAAACGCTCAAACATTTATTTAATTTACTATTTTAAGGCGTTGATAAATTGTCATAGAATTACTCGCTGTGGATGCACTGACCAACAGACGAGGATTATACAGTTCTCTACTTCAAGACAGGATAAACTCTGATACAACTCAAGACGGATCAGCGGACTAGAATTAAAACTGATACTACATCTTTCTACTTCAAGAAAAGATCAAACATTATGGCCCTAGAGGTTGCCACTGTAAAACTGCTTCTAACTGCAGCCCTAAAATGGTCACACGAATCGTAACAATCTAAGTAGCGGGACCTGTAGATACACCACTCGCTTTTCTCGTTATTCTGTGATAAAAAATTTCTTATCACCTTCCATATATCAACAAATGCCCTGAAGATGATCTAATTAATAGATCGAAACACTGCAGCGTCGGCCAATAAACTCACCGCTTAACCCATTTAAACCTGTGTTTTTTCATTTTTCCTAATATACTACATACCGTCGGATTCACTTCCTTTCTTCAGATACACCACAGTATGATAACTTAATTATTACGTTTGATATTTGGGAAAAAATAGAAAAACACGAAGTGTTCCACAGGATGAATATTTATTCTTGATAATAATGTTGACGTTATAACATTTCGGTTTTTGCAACCCTCTTCAGGACACGTGAAATCTTGGGTGGAGGTGTTAGGGGCCTTCTGGTGGCAGTGCCGGTTCTATTTGGTGAAGGGACGGGGGGGGGGGTTTTATCGGTGTCATCGAGTGTAGCTGTCGACATTACCATCAAGAATAAATATTCATCCTTTGGAACACTTCGGATTTATTTCCTCATTTGACTCCCACCATTTGATATATTTACTTAAAAGCTATTGCTAAATAGTTCAATATGTAAAAATCATAATAATCTTGACTCTCTGACTTTTTTCTTTCCTTCTTTTAATCGTTTTCATAATGTTTGACTGAAAAAGATTTGCGTTATCGCTAAACGCACGCTCATCCACCCCCCTTTCTCTCTCTTTCTCCAACTTTATTGTCTTCTTATTATAATGGAGATTGTGGGTTTGTCTGTCTGTAGCCGAAACTATATCACTACTGAAGTTACAATTCCCTTTGTTATTTACGTCACATTCTCCATGTTTTTCTTTTCATTTAAACCTCAATTATTAATAAAATTGTTTTATATTATTAATACTGTTGGCCTTATCTAGATACAAAGAACATGCAATAGTATTTATATATACAACAAAATAGTGGTTTACAGTGGGAACGGGAAGGCTAATTTGCATATTGATATTAAAAATTTGATTTTAATAAGTATGTGCTTAGCATTATTAATTTCTAATTGTTTGGTTTTATCTTAATGAATATGAGCAAAAATCTCGGGGATAAGTTTTAAAAGAAATCCATTAACAAGAAGAAATAACTGTAATTTTATTCTTTACTTCCTAATTTAACTAAATAGTTAAATTATGAAAATTTAGCAATGAAAATCGGGAGTGATGGAAAATGATGGAAGAGTTAGTTTCAAATTTGGTCTATCTTTCCATTATATCATCGTCTGTTTCAATTTTTAAAAGATCTGCATTCTTATTTAGTTTCATTATTCATTTCCTATGAATCTAACATAAATAAAGGGGAACCACTCTTGACTGATAAATCATTTATTAATTTTCCCATTAAACTAACCCTAAACCTCGACCCTAACCCTAACCCTAACCACGTCTTCTTTTTTCCTAGTAGATCAATAAATAAATAAATAATTTATCAGTCAAGAGTGGTTACCCTTTGTTTATGTAAGACTTATCGGAAATAACCAAATTATTTATGCCTCAACCGAATATAAAGATCGGATTGTTTGGAAAAACTTACCCATTAAAGCTTCGGCTAAAATCAGGTAGGCAGGAAGAATATTTGGAGATTGTGTTTTGTAAATTTCTTTGTAAAGTCGAATACATTGGAAAGCTGCTGGTGCCACCAATTGGTAATTCCCTTCGAAAAGATTTTTCTGACCACGTAACAAGCAAACACCAACAATCTTAAGCTAAAAATAAATATTTGAGAAACATTTAATTTTATGAAATTGGCAAGTTTTTTTGTTGATTTAGTGTGACACAATGTTTAAGTGAACAAAAAAAAAAGAAGGAACGCCGGGTTCTAGTGGCTTCGGTCCTGGACCTTACAAGCTAATATCGTTGACCCCCCCCAGGCAATACCTGTCACATTGACTTAAAGGGACAGGGCTGGGTTTATAGCTCAGTGCCTGAGGCGCCCCCTTGAGGGGAATGCCAATGGGATCAACGCATTTTTTGCAAATACATTTTCGCTAATTCTCCTGGCTCCAAGATCACGTTTCCTTAAATTACGGTGTTAAGGCGGCCATATTTTATTTTCTTTCGAGCCCGTCACTCATTTTAGACGCAAGAGACGTTCCCGCCATCTTTGAGCTCCGATGTACGCTATTTCTTTCGCTACACAGGAAAAAAGAAGATAGGGTTAGGGTTAGGGTTAGGGTTAGGGTTAGGGTTTTTTTTTTTTAGTATTTGATCTTTCTAGAAATGTAAAACTTAGGGATTTTTATCTACAAAAGGTCAAAACCTTTGAATTAATAATTTAAAAAAAAAAATTTTTTTAGATAAAATAATAATATTATAAAACTGACCCACTGATGAATAATTTGGTGAAAATTTAATTAAAATCGGACAATGTCTTGATTTTTAATAGTTTGAAAATTTCAAAATTAAAAAAATTTTATTCCTTGCCCCCCCCCCCCCCAAGTTTTCATTATTTTATGAAGCAATTCGTAAACTTTTTGCTTTTCTCTTTCCATGTTGATATGATTTTCTTTTAAGATTTTAATTACAACAATATTAAATCACATTATTTACCGCATTAATAAATTTACCTTCAACCTTTTAAGCTATTAAGTGGACAACTTCAAATCTTTTATAAAGACTTATAGGCTACAGTCCCAAGCCGATTATCGTTCAGTTGTGTCGGATGTAAAAAGTGGCCGAATAAATTATCCTTTATTATTAAAATGATATCACCCCCAATTTTTTTTTTTCGCGCATAAGTTTATTGCCGCAAGAATTAATAAAATAAGTTTTAAGTGATTAAAATACGTATAGAACGAAAATAGCTCCGAATTCAATTAGCCAATGAGATTACAGATTTTATCTGGAATGTAAACATCAACTGGTGTTCTGTGTTTATGAAATAAAAAAATATTAATTTAGAATGACCCTCAAAAAATTCCTAATAATATGCTTTAGTAACTAAAGCAAACAATAATAATGCTTTAGTAACTAAAGTAAACAATTTTTTTTCTTCAGGAAAAATTTCAAAATATAATTTTCAATTAAAGAACTGGCTTTTTAGAAAAAAACTTTTTTTTTTTAATGAACCTAAAATGCGTATGACTTTAGCCCCCTACAGAAAATAATTTACCAAAAATCAGGGAATTATCGGATTTTTAATGAAACTTTCAGTGTTTATTTATCAATGAACGATCTTTATAATGCATTATTTATTTTATTTTCAAAACTTTCTCATTTTTTTTCAGGTCACTTAATTTTGACCCTACCTTTATGTTGGGGCGTAAATTGTTTTGGTCATTTTCGATACTAATTACAGTATAAATAAAGAGATAAAAGACCGAACTTATGAATAGAAACAACAAAAATTTACGCGATATGCGAAATACTATTATTTTTTTTTTTTTTTTCTAAAAAGCAAATTCGCTTATTACTCATTTTATTTACGTGACTTGTTGTCACATGATGAGTCCATGTTTCTTAGAAATGATACAATTTTATGCTTTTTGGAAGGTAAAATGCACATAAAACATTTTTTGTCGCTAACAAACTGTTGCTCTTCTTCGCTGGAGTGGCCATTTTTACTTATTCATATTTCGAACACACGATTTTCATTCGCTTATTCCGTTTTCGGAGCTACTCCATTTTGCTTCGTATTTTTTTACAAAGTAGTCCGTTTAAATTTTACTTTTCGCATAATATCAAGATATGCCACCGATTGCGAAAACTTTTTATTAGCCTTTTTTGATTTTTAATTAATAATTACGCTAAAATTATTACCGCTAATTGTTGAGCAACGTAACTCGAAAACTAAGCCCTTTTTGACGTCTGGGACTGTAGCCTAAATGTGTTAAACAAGTAGCTGCTAATATCGAAATTTAGAATGGAAATAAAATTTAGTGGAGTTATTCCCCTTGGTCAAATATTCAAACAGGTAACAAAAAAGACTGGGACACCATACTGGTTACAGTAAAGTTATCTCCCTTGACAAGCTATTACATTCACTTTCGAATTAGTACTTTTGAGAAAGATACAACACTCCTTCATTCTTCCAGCTATGAGTAAATACTAGTGTCCTTCTAAAATTATGGCATTGGAATTAAATAACCCCCGAAGGTTGATATGCCATTAAAACAAAGAAACCAAACCAATTAAATTTCCTTATTTACTCTAAAATATAATTTTTTTGCACATTATTAGGAATTCTTTAAACAAAATTTTTGTAGATAAAATATTAGAAGTCACTGTGCGCGCAGAGAAATTAAGGACAAAAGAAAATTATAAAAAGAAATCATTAAAAAAATAATAAAAGATGATCAAACTGATTAGCTTAAAAATAAAACATTCGTAAAGTTGGAATAGTTCGTATCGAGACAAGGGAAATAAATGCTGATATTTTTTTACAGTTATTCCCCCTGTCTAATATTTTTCACTTTTATTCGGGCTGCTTTATTAAAATTCATTGTTTACAATAGACATGCCAAACATGCGGCCCTCACCAGGCTCAGGCGTCGTCCCCAGGTAGACTGCGCTATCTTAGTACCCCAGGTTTTTGAAAAATATTTCAAAAAATTCCTTGGTCGTTTATTTTCATTAGGGCAATTTGTTGTTAAAAAACAGTCTTATCAACAAATTGTCTCTCACCCCTTCCTCTGAGTTGTGGAATGAGGAGGCTAACTCAGTCAATGAAAGGGAGTGAGTCTTTCCTCTTGCCTTCTCCTGCTTTCAATCAACACATGGCTATAATTGAAAGCGACTGTGACACTTATGCATTTTATTATTTAAACTCTGTCAGTAATATCCTTTTTTCCTGTCTTTTTAACAAAAATGTTTTTTTTTTTTAGATATGTATTCATTGGTTTTAAGATGATAATAAAGAAATTAAGGATAATAATCATCACTTTATTCTGTTAATGTTGTCGAATTTTGGTTCATCAACAAAATTTGACACAAGTAACAAAATAAAAAAAAATAAAAGTGTAAATAATATACAGAGGAAAAAGGAAGGAATTGACAAAAGTCTAAAAGACGAGCCAAACTCTTACAATTAAATTAAACTATATTTATTCAAATTTTAAACTACTCTACTGTCTGCTGAGGGTTGCACAAATTTCCCCGTGCAGTATCTTTATCTATAAAAAAACATTTACCTTTAAAAAAAACATATAAAACCAAAGAATACTAAAACATTTCAAATCACATATAAAAATTACTTGCCGGGAGGCTAAAGTTCGAAATGCCCTTTTGTTTTTAGTGGGCCCTTATTTTTTAGTCACTTGTTTCAGAGAACTCTGAGTTGCTTCGTTCTTTCCTTTTCTCCTTCTATGTTCTTTTTCCTTTCTTCTTTCTTTCTCTTTCAAAATCCTTTTTTAAAGAGTCTGGACGGTCACGTCCCCAAATATACTTCTCAATGTGTTTTTCACGAGGATCGGTCACGCCTCTACAAATCCTTAGATTCGTTCACGAATCCTAGTCCCTTTTTCACAGCGGACAACCATAGAAGGAGGGGGGCTTCAGCCCAAGAGAGACCTGTTCTCTCACCTCTGTTCACAGAGTATCAGTCGTAATAAGTGCCTGAAACAAGGGATTTCAGCCAGGGACCTTCCTCATCCCTTACAATGATGTCATCTTCGACCAATCAGAGGCCTTTAAAAACTCACCCCACGAACACAAAAATAAAGGCACATGGCCCAACAAAATATACTTTCTTTTTTTTACAAAACATCCCCCATTTAGTGGGGGGATACCTGTTGCAGCTATCTCAGAAATTTCTCCCCCCCCAAAAAAATTTCAACAATGTAGAAGACGGGTTTAAAGTCTTAGTTGTCATGTACGACCCTCATGACATACTTATGTAATCTATGCGATCCTAGGGGGCTACTCAGTTTGACATTCAGGGTTTAAAGAGCCTTCTGTTTCTCAAGGGTCACCTACATTTTTAGTAGGTTCATCGCTGTTTAAATTTAGTGATTTGAATGGAACCATTACTTTAAGCGTGGTCGTAAGTTACTTTAAAAAAACGTATAGCTTAGATGTGCACAAAAGGGTCCGGTTTAGCGCAGTCGGTAGAGCACCTGATTGGGAATCGCAAGGTTCTAAGTTTGATACCAGCCCCCGCAAACTTAGCGTATGAGTAGCACAGATTGGATAATCTGATATGTGCGGTAAAGTGGGGAGCTGGCAGTAGGTGTGGCACTCCACATCAGAAAAAACAACAGAAAACAAAAAGGAACAAATCTCCTTGGTCTAGCACTAGCGAAAAGAAGATAGACTCCCTCGCTGCCGACTGATACCGACGATAGGCCACTCCGCCAACTATTTTTTTTTTTTTTAGATGTGCACAAAGCTGGAAATATGGGGTAACTAGTGAGGATCGAATTCAGTACTTAGTGGTAGTTGTTTTTTATACAAAATACGTCATTTCTACCTACTCTAGACACGCCTCTGAAATTAATATTTACCAAAAGTTTTCGAGTAGAACATAGATATTAATTAGGTCAACTTTTTAAAATCTATATATATATATATAAAAGAAAGAGTCTAATTGTCTGTACGTACGTATGTATGTTTGTTTGTACAACGACCGAGCACACGTCCTTTTATAATGGAAAAATCGTGGAGACCAGCAAAGTTCAATAAAATCCACACGATATTTTTTTTTTTTATCATAGAGGGGGTTAAAATAACTTTTTAAAAACAACTGTGGGGATTAAAATAAAATTTAAAAAAAATAAAAATAAAAAAAAAACTCCCATGAGCCTTCACCGGAAGAGCCCTCTGAGTATGTGCAGGAAAAGGGACCCGATTTCCAACCCCCAAGATAATCTCTTGGCCATTCTGACTTACGCTTTAACTGTGTCAAGACATCACTACTGGCCAGGGAGATATTTCCTTGCCACGTGGTGGCTATGACCCGTGAATAAAGCCTAAGTCATAAACCATCTTTTGTCTTTGTCTCTTCCTTTTTCGTTCATTGAATTCCTTCCTTTTCAGCTCGACCACCAAATAAGATGGGGTTAAAAGCAAAACCCTAAAAATACGCACCAACAATAACCACAACTAGCTTCTTAACCTAAAACCCTAAACCACTGCCACCTCATACAACCAACAAAACCTTTTTTTTAACAAAACAACCAACAAAATTAATTATAAAAAATAAAAATCAACATTAATTTATAAAATAAAACTTATTAAAATTAACTTATTAAATTAAAATTAACTTATTGAATTAAAATCCGAATCAGTCTTACCTTGGCGTCGAGTAGCTTCTTTACCAAAAGTTCTTTTTCATGTTTTCGAATGACTCTTTTGGGTTCAGCGTATAAATCCCGAAGTGTCGTACAGAGTAATTCGTGAATACCTTTCCAATCAATCTCTTGGTGTTCTTTATTGCTGGTTAATAAAAAAGAAACAAACAAACAAACAATGTGTAATGAACAAATAAATGAAACAAAAAAAAGAAAGAAAGAAAAGGAAGAAAGAAAGAATGAATGAATGAAATAAAGAAAAAAAGAATGAAAGAACGAAAGAAAAAAGAATGAATGAAATAAAGAAAAGAAAAGAAAAGAAAGAAAGAAAGAAAGAAAGAAAGAATAAATGAAATTAAAAAAAAGAATGAATGAATGAAAGAAAAGAAGAAAGAATGAATGAATGAAAGAAAAAATGAATGAATGAAATAAAGAAAAAAAGAATGAATGGATGAATGAATTAAATAAATAAATAAATAAAGAAAGAATGAAAGAAAGAATGAATGAAAGAAAAAAGAAAGAATGAATGAAAGAAAGAATGAATAAAATAAATAAAGAATGAATGAAATAAAGAAAAAAGAATTAATGAAAGAAAGAAAGAAAGAAAGAAAGAAAGAAAGAAAGAAAAGAATGAATGAAAGAAAAAAAAGAAAAAAAGAAAGAAAGAGAAAGATGTAAATGAATAATGAATAATCTGTAAATATTTATAATAATGAAATTTATTGCGTACAGTGCTCAGGTGTACCTCAACTCATCAAAATCTCATGTCTAGTACATAGAATAATGTACTAATGCCAGGAACATGAATAGCATACAGTAGGCACTGGCAAAATGAGCCTAAAATGCGTTTTTGACAAAATGACTTTAGCAACCCCCCTACAGAAAATAATTTACCAAAAATCAGGGAATTATCGGATTTTAATTAAATTTTCAGTGTTTATTTATCAATGAATGATCTTTATGATACATTATTTATTTTATTTCAAAACTTTCTGATTTTTTCAGCTCATTTAATGTTGAACCCCCCCCCCTTACTTTGGGAGTGTAAAATATTGGCGAGTTGATTGATACTAATTACAGTAGAAATAAAAAGATAAAAGACCGAAGTTGTAAATAGAAAAAAAAGGTTTTAAGTGGAATATTTTATAAGAAAATAAATACCGAAAATCGTAAAATAAAATGTTAAAAAATAATAAATAATTAATTTTTTGGAGATTTCTTTTTTTACTCATTTCGATAGTTATTTAATTGGCTATTATCTTATAAAAGAAAAAAAATTATACATCGATATTTTTTCTGCTTAAAAAAAGGGGGGGTCTACATTTTCAATAGAGTTTTTCTTCAAAACGTATACTTTGATTGACTAAAATAAGGTTTGCATTAAATAGATATTTATTTTTAGAATCTAAAAATATAATATTTTAAACTTAAAATCCGAATATTTTTATTTTAAATGAATTTTATATATTAATTTTCATAACAAAAATACTAAATTAAGTTTGAAATAAATAACTGATGCATTATAAAATTCATTAATTGATAAATCAATACTGAAAATTTCATTAAAATCGGATAATTACCTGATTTTTTTTTTTTTTTTTTTTTTTGCAATCGCGAATGTTATATTAAAATTGTAAACATGCGCTTAAAACCCTTGAAAAAGAGACAGAATGGCGGATCGCGTCAAAATTGACCAAAACAAATCCCTTTAAATGTATTAAAAATAAACTGCATATGTATTTTTTCTTTTTTTAATGATGGTCATTTTGTTACTACTTATCGATTTAGACAAAGTTTGACCTTAAATAATAGATTTAATTATTTTTAATTTGCTTTTAAAACTCGTAGTATCCGATTTTTTGCCAGTGCCCAGCATACAGTAATAATATACATGTATGTGTGCACATGCGTGCATATGTGTGTGTGGGGGGGTATCAGGTATAGTGTCGGCGAATTACAGGAAGCATGGAGGCTTTGAAAGATGCAATGTTTCGGCAGCCTACAACTTTACTGACATCCCAACATGTCAGTCGAACACAAGGATCATTATAATGATGAACTACGCACAAACCGAAGCTCATGCAGAACTAGTGTTTAAAAATTGCGTGAATCGCATCGGCATTCCACTTTTGAGCCACCTCAGGCACTGGGCAATAAACCAAACCCTGTCCTTAAATCGAAGGTGCAGGTGTTCCCTGAGAAGATAGTTCCCTGGTATCACGCTGATATTAATATCTCACCGGTCCAATGGCCGAAGTCATTGGACAAACGACCCGAAGGTCAGTTATGTCATAGGAGAGAAATCGCAATCGGCAAGTTCCCTTAATAATCAACATTTTTTGTAGATCCATTAGGTTTGACCTTTTAGAAGGGTTTGAACTCATCTGTATGGGCGGTCTCATTTTTAACCACAGGGTGTTGCAAGATGATAACGACCGTACAATTAAGGAACATGAGTATTAATATAATAATAATAATAATAATAATAATAATAATAATAATAATAATGGAGATTTGGTGTCTTTTTGTCTGTAACCAAAACTACGTCACTGCCAGGGACAAGATCAAAACGTGATAATTTTTTTGCAATCTTTGATAACATGGACAAACTGGTATTTGTCAGCCAGTCTTGAATTCTAACAACAACAATAATAATAATAATAATAATTGCAATGATGCCGCTAAACCATATACTGAAAAAATGTACCGGGGGATACAAATTTAGTAATTCACAAGAGAAGATAAACCACCTTATGTACATGGATGACATTAAAATTTTTGCAAAAAATGAAAAAGAATTGGAGAGTCTAGTACAAACTATTAGAATATATAGCCAGGATATAGGGATGGAATTTGGAATCGAAAAATGTGCTATGCTTGTAATAAAAAGGGGTGAAAGAAAACTAATGAATGGAATACAACTACCAAATCAGGAAACTATAAAATCTCTTGATGAAAATGAAAGCTACAAATACTTAGGAATTTTAGAAGCGGACAATATCATGCAAAGCAAATGAAAGGAAAAGTTAAAAAAGAATATCTCAGGAGAACTAGAAAACTTTCTAGAAACGAAGCTTAACAGCAGAAATTTGATCAAAGGAATTAATACCTGGGCTGTCCCCATTATAAGATACTCGGGACCATTCTTAAAAATGGACAAAGAAGAACTCAGACAGATAGACCAAAGGACGAGAAAATTAATGACCATGCACAAGGCTCTCCACCCTAGAGATGATAGAGATAGATTGTATGTGTCAAAAAGGAAGGGGGAAGAGGTCTTGCCAACATAGAGGAATGCGTAGAAACCACAATCCAACAACTTGAAGATTACACAAGGAAGAGCAAAGACAAACTACTTATGGCGGCCAACAAGTAGAAACGGCAGATGTACAAACAGAAAAACGAAAAGACTAGAAAACAAAAATGGAAAGAAAAAACAATTATACGGACGCTTCAAACGACAAATAGAAGAGGTTGCACATCAAAACACTTGGACATGGTTGAGAAAGGGAAACCTCAAAAGAGAAACAGAATCACTTATAATTGCTGCACAAAATAATGCCATAAGGACAAACTACATCAAAGCGAAAATTGATAAGACCCAACAGAATAGTAAGTGCAGACTTTGCGGTAATAGAGATGAGACTGTTAACCATATACTCTGCGAATGTAGCAAACTAGCACAACGAGAATACAAAGCTAGACACGACTGGGTTGGGAAGGTGATCCACTGGGAATTATGCAAAAAATTACATTTTGACCACACAACAAAATGGTATATGCATAAACCAGAATCTGTTCTTGAGAACGAAACGCACAAAACTCTGGGACTTTGAGATAAAACGGATCACCTTATCCCAGCAAGAAGGCCAGACCTAGTGTTGATAAACAAAAAAGAAAGAACTTGTCAACTGGTGGATTTTGCAGTGCCAGCAGATCACAGGGTGAAGCTAAAGGAAAATGAAAAAATAGACAAATATCTGGACCTTGCCAGAGAACTGAAAAAGTTATGGAATATGAAAGTGAAAGTGATACCAATTGTGGTTGGTGCACTTGGAACAGTCCCAAAGGGATTGGAAAAAGGTTTGGAAAGTTTGGATATCAGAGGAAGGATTGAAACCATTCAGAACACTGCACTGCTGCAATCTGCCAGAATACTCAGAAGAGTCCTGGAGACCTGAGGAGACTTGCTGTCACTCAGACTCCAGCGAAAGACCATCAGATAACACTGATGTGAAAACTCAAAAGGAGTAAATAATAATAATAATACCGACCACCGAGTGAAAATGAAAGAAAGCGAAAAGATAGACAAATATCTAGACCTTGCTAGAGAACTGACGAAACTGTGGAACATGAAGGTGAAGGTCGTACCAATTGTAATTGGGGCCCTTGGAACGGTCCCCAAAGCACTAGAAAAGAATTTGGGTAAATTGGAAATCAAAGGAAGAGTAATGTTAAGGGGTTATATCTGTAGTGATTGGAGCACTTTGTTCAACTAAAAAAAAAAAAAAAACTAAGACGAATTGGTTGGCTGGTTGGTTGGTTGAATTTTACGGAATGCCAGCCCTTGTTTCCGAAGATATTTTGTTTTATTAATTCTTGTT
>CM042160.1:63830265-63840265 GCA_023376005.1 Doryteuthis pealeii | reverse complement strand
AAGGATAATTTTGGTGATAGTTGTGTCTTGAATAAAAAGTCAGTGAATGTCCGGTGGCCGAATCAGTTGTAGTGTAGGTGGAGAAGTGGGCAGATGAACCAGTGGTAGTGGTTAGGTGTTGATTAGGTGGGCAAGTCTTGTGTTTTTAGTAGTCGTTAGCGGTTGTATCATGTATCAGTCGGCGTACGATATGGTATCGCTGAACGATGTGAATTGTTCGTTTGTTGACTGCCTGTGAGGTCAGATTTGGGTAGAGGTAGGTGAGGATGTAAATCGGCCGCCTGTGATGTATGTTCGTTTGCGAGGTCGGCCCCGTTGATATGTGTGCGACGCTGACGCCTGGATCTCTCTGGCTTGTCGGCTTTTCAAAGCCGACTTTATATAGGCTTGTGTGATCCGAAATCGGATCACAGAAGCCCTTTTTGTTTTTTGGGGGGAGAGCTTTCGATTGGATGAAAATGTGAGTTTATTTACAAAATTATTTTATTTTTATTTTTTGGGGCATTCTTGTTTTCCAACCGGAACTTCAATTTGGAGCCTATGCGCAAAAACGTGTTGGTTTGGTCACTTCATTTTAGGCTACCATGGAGTAAACTTCCGGTTGGTGTCACAACTTATGTTTTGTCTTGTTGGCGAGTGTGTATATCTTTTTTATTGCGGTGTGTGCGCGAATTGAATTGGTAATTAGTGAATCGAGAGATATCTATTATTGTTTACGTAACAGCTTTAATCCATGTGTTCATGCTGAGACTATAAGTTTAAGTGGTGGACTTCAGCACATCTTATATAACAAAAATATGACAACAATTATTCTAAAAGCTAATAGATAAAATTCATTTAAAATATGAAACGCCAAATTCTAAGTTTTAAATTTCATATTTTTAGATTCTAAAAACAAATATTCAGTTAATAACAAGCTTACTTTAGTATTGTTATCCAATAATTTTTGGAGAAAACTCAATTGAAAAGTTAGGCCCCCACCCTTTTAAACGTAACTGTTTTCTTTAATAAAAAAAAATTTATTGTTGTGGTGTTGTAAAATCTCTAGTCTAAATCTTAATTTTCGATTCCTCCATACAAATATTAACATCTAGGGCAACTTAGAAAATTCTATTCAACTATTTTTCAATCTCTTTTTTAATTCATTGAGTGCAGAAGACATTAAAATATTTTTTTTAATTATTGGTGCGGTGTCATTGTAAAATCTCTAGTCTAAATCTTAATTTTTGATCCTTCCACACGAATTTTAAAGATCTAGGGCAACTTATAAAATTCTATTCACCAATGTTTCCAATCTCCCATTTAATCCATTGAGTAAAGAAGAACGAAATTTTTTTTCCTGTGTTTATGGCCAAATTAAAATGTATTGTCGACCAATAATATGGCCGCTGCCCGTAATTGAATTTTAAAAATTATGTTTGCAACAAAAATCAAAAGTTTAAACTTTCAATTCATTGCTTTAATTAAATACAAGTCACTTAAAAATAATTATTTTCATAAATTGTTCGAGATTTCATTCGCAAATGAGATTCTAAAGTGGTTGGTTGGTTGGTTGTTTTGTTTTACGGCATATCAACCCTTTTAGGGTTATTTAATGCCAAACCAAGCCATTTTGATATCCTGTTGCTTACAGTATTTACGGGGATTCGATGGATTCCTTATTCTCCGTAGTTGGCTATTTCAGACGAAAGAAAGAAATAAAGACAATATAAAATCCAGACACTTGTATTATCAAAAAGTACAGAAATGTTGTTGCAAATTTTATTGGTATTTGCTACAAGACTTATCTGTGAGGTTAAATACTGTTCGAGGGGGAAGTGATGATAACAGGAGTATTCTGGTCGCTGGTTGGAATGTTGTTAAGACGCTTCGTCAGGTCATTTCTCGTTCTTCAGCCTTCTGTTAGTATGCTATTGTATCAGCCTTAGAACGTTTGCTGATACAATACCTTAGAAAATTTGCTAGTTATGGGCGAGGTGGTAGGAGGCGCTTATTTTCGCGTCCCTTCTCAGTAACAGTTCTGTGATAAGTAAGGTTTGGTTTGATTCTCGCGCCAATCTCCCGTTGGCGATTTTCCCCCTAGTGACAGGGGAAGATAATTCTCTGTTGAATTTCCGATATTGCTTTCAGTATCTACTGTTGCTTAAATGGTCATCCATTTAAGTATTAAACAGCCTCATCGGTGTTTAACTTCAGTGATCTAGTGGGAACCGGTGCCTTCATTATAAATTGACTGTAATCTTGTTGGGAATCAGAAACAAGAAAATATGATTTGATCATAAAGTGGTGGTTTCATTTTTTATTCTAGCAAGTTATAAACTGATCCCCCATTATTTGGCCATTGTCTTTTTTCTAATCAAAGATGAAAGCAATAAAAGATATTCTTGTTGCTTGGTTGGTTTGTTTTACGGCATATCAACCCGTTTCGGGTCATTTAATGCCGAACCAAGTCATTTTGATATCCGCTTGCTTACAGAACTTAATGTTGATTAAATAGTTGCCCATTTGTAAAGTGGTGTTACGCAATTTTAGTTAATTCTTTTAATAATGATACTCATGTTAGACTTGCATCCCCATCAGACACGCCTCGGTTTGTCTGGTGAGATGAGTGTGTGGATACCCAGCATCATCAAATACAAGAGCTGTTAATGGGTGGATGAGCTCCAGGGGAGCCAACGGCCATTCGCAAGTAGAATTGGGGTACTTATTACTTACAATCCCAAAATGGTATAGATAGGGCTCCTTAGCCTTTGACGGCAGTCCATCTAGACAAGGTAAAGTCTGATCTAAAACCTCATATCCAAGTCATAACTCCGTGCAAAAGATTATTTGTATGAGATTGAAAATTATTTTTATAAGATAGGAAATTATTTGTATGGGATAGGGAATTATTTAAATTGGATGGGAAATTATTTGTAGGGGATAGGAATTTCCAATATCATATCCGAGTCAAAACTCTGCAAAAGATTATTTGTATGGGATGGGAAATTATTTGTATGGGATAAGAAATTATTTGTATGGGATGGGAAATTATTTTATTATGGGATAGGAAATGAGATGAGTAGTTATTTATATGATATAGAAAATTATTTGTACAAGATGGGGAATTATTTTTGGGAGATAGAAAATTCCTGAGAAAGGAATATGAGATAGGAAATTATTTGTATGGGATAGGGATATTCAATCTCATATCTGTACAAAGATATTTTTATAGGATGGGAAATTATTTGTGCAAATTTTTTATGAGATAGGAAAGTATTTCTCTGGGCAAAGATTATTTGTATGGGATGGAAAATTATTTGTATGGGATGGGAAATTATCTAAATAGGAAACGGAAATTATTTTCATTTCTATTTGTATGTCATAGGAAATTATTTGAATGAGATGGGAACTTATTTGTGTAAGGTAGTGAATTATTCAGAGGGGAAATATGTGTATGGGATAGGAATGTTTTTGCATTAGATAGGAATATACAATATAATAACTTTGTGCAAATAATTATTTGTATCAGATGGGAAATTATTTTATTATGGGATAGGAAATCATTTGTATGAGATGAATAATTATTTGTATGGGATGGGAAATTATTTGTATGGGATAGGAATGTCTGATATCATATCCGAGTCATAACTCTGTGCAAAAGATTATTTGTGTGGGATTTGTTATTCCTGTGGCAATTTTAGTGGTGTAGTTAAACTAAGGAATTATATCGAATTAGTTAAGCGTAGGGTAAAGTGGGGTCCTGATGAAATCATTTGGATTGAAACCACGATAGACCCTTAACTTTTTCCTCTACTTTGAGTTTTTCACATCAGCGTTAGCTGATGGCCTTTCACTGGAGTCTGAGTGGCAACAAGTCTCCTCAGGTCTCCAGGACTCTTCTGAGTATTCTGGCAGATTGCAGCAGTGTAGTATTCTGGATGGTCTCGATTCTCCCTCTGATTTCCAGATTTTCCAAATTTTTTTCCAATTTTTTGGGACCGTTCCAAGTGCACCAACTACAATTGGTATCACTTTCATATTCTATAACTTTTTCAGTTCTCTGGCAAGGTCTAGGTATTTGTCCATTTTTTCGTTTTCCTTCAGCTTCACCCTTTGATCTGCTGGAACTGCAAAATCCACCAGTTGACAAGTTCTTTCTTTTTTGTTAATCAACACTAGGTCTGGTCTTCTTGCTGGGATAAGGTGATTTGTTTCAAAGTGATCTGTTTTCCTCTATTATTATTATTATTATTATTATTATTATTATTATTATTATTATTATTATTATTATTAGTGGCAATTGGATACTATCTATCTATCTATCTATCTATCTATCTATCTATATATATATATATATATATATATATATATATATGGTAAAAATTCATAATTTCTCAAAACGAACTATATACACCAGGCAAAAAGCCACTGGTCTTCCCCGCGGAGACAGTTTAGATGTCTGACTTATCATTTAATTAGATTTAATTATTCATCACGATCATCGGAAATTATTTGTCACCCCCACGAGGACAACTATGACCTGGGTCCTTTTTTTAAATATAGGTTACCCAACAGACAACTTATGCTCACATAGTGGTCATCAAAAACATTGCCTGGTTCCCTCGGTTATTGCTGCAGACCTCAGGGAATACCCACGACCTGATGGATTTTGATGTTATGGTGTAGAATGATTTCAATCAACTATTATTGATTTTTCAGACCCGAAACCCGAAAATCTGAGAATCATCACGGTCATCAGGATCAAACAAATGAAGGGACCAAAAATTGGACACATCTCGCCCTCGCATCTATGTGCTAGAACGCGATGACTGGCTGTCTTAGTGTAACGAATATGACTTTAAACTGCATATAATTGCGAGCTTCCAGTCTGAAGTCCTGGTAAGTGTGGAGTACCCCTTCATCACTTACTCGCAAGTCCAATCTGACCCGGAGTAGTACCTGTTAGGGTCCAAAGGGTTAAATAGACAAAAATGTGTTTTTAAAAATTGTGTTTCAAAAAATTGAGTTTAAATTTTTTTAAATGAGTACCTATCAAGAATGAATAAAGCAAAACCTCTTCGGCATAAAATAACTCAACAAGGGTTGATATACCGTAAAAATCCCAACAACCAGCCAGCCAACCGAAAATTGGGAGGGAATGGACCCCTACCCTCAATTGCCAACATCATCACAGGCCTCTCATAAGAGATTTTATAATTTGATTTTTTTTCTTTTTTTCTTTGTTTCCTCACCATATCTTTCTCTAAGTTTTTATGTATTCATTCATTGTGCTGAGTGGGTTGGTTGGTTGGTTGGCATGTCAACCCTTGTTGGGTTATTTTATGCTGAAGACGTTTTGTTTTATTTATTCTTCTCAATTAATAAAAAATTAAACTTAATCTTTTAAACATAATTTGTACTTATTCTTTTCTATCTAATCTAAAGATGGGACCATAACAGGTATTACCTGACGGGTCAGGGTGGACATGGGAGTAATAGGGATGAAGAGGTACTCCACATTCCTCAGAGCTTCCGATTTGGAACTTCACCATCAGAAAGAGTTTAACGTCATACCCAGGACAGTAATACCCTCAGCCTTCTAACATATATGATAAAAAGGGTTGGGGATTCGGCATAAGGGCAATAAGGTTGGGACAATCATATAGGTGCTAGGGCTTGACGTGACCAGCTGATTGATCGAAGGGACCTCTCCAACTGACCGTTTAGCCTCAACAAGAGCCAAAGTGGAGCGCTGCATGTCATAGATTTCTCCGCCACCAGGATTCCAACTTTAGACATCATGGGCTGTCACTCACGGCCTACAGGCAGATCTATTGGTATTACCCATCTACATTTAAGGTGCGATTATTACCATTGGTTTCAAAGCAGCGTGTTAGCTACTTATCGTCAAGACACCAATGATAACAATCGCACCTTAAATGTATTGTACTCTATAACAAACAAATACAACTCTTATATCCGTAATCGAGTACTTTATTTTCAATTCTCCAATATCAAAAACAATTATATATATATATATATATATATATATATATATATATGAATTACATAAATAAATGAATTACATAAATATTTCGCTCTTGAAGAAGACCGCTCTATTAAAAGGTTGAAACAGATTCTGTCAGCGAACTAATGACATCATTTGTTTAAAAAAAAATGTTTAATTCATACTGTCGGATTCACTTCCATTTACTTCATATATATATATATATATATATATATATATATATATATATATATATATATATATATATATATATATATATATATATATATATATATATATATATATAAGTTGTGTCAAAAATGTATCGAGATTTTTTTGTACTTTTTACTTGTATTCTGAAAAAAAAAGTTCCATTCATTCTTCATTTATATCTTGGTAAATACAGCTTTAAACTTGGTACTTCTTTGACTTACCTTGTATTCTGAAGAAAAAAATTAATGGAACTTTTTTTTTTCAGAATACAAGGTGTATCCAAAAGTACAAAAAATCTCGATAATTTTTTGACAAACCTTGTATGCCGCAGTAAAACGCATACTACCTCAGCTAGATTTGAACTCACTTTGCCTATTTCATTACCGTTGCTATTTAGCCAAACCTCGATAATTGACCGTCTGCCAGCCTCGTTGTGGAAAAAAAACGTTGTATTTAATAATGAACTGAAATAAAGATGAAAGAGAAATATTTACCTCCATATTTGTTTCTTTGATTTGAACGGTCGTTTTTTGGGTGTAGAAATGAATAGGGGGGGTAAGAAGATTGTATAACATTAATTTTTCCAATTGTCAAGATGGACACCCCACAGTGAAACGATTTGATATTTCCTTCAGTTTATTCGGAAAGAAAAGGTCATATATATATATATATATATATATATATATATATATATGACCTTTTCTTTCCGAATAAACTGAAGGAAATATCAAATCGTTTCACTGTGGGGTGTCCATCTTGACAATTGGAAAAATTAATGTTATACAATCTTCTTACCCCCCCCCCTATTCATTTCTACACCCACCCCTCCCAATCTTCGACTTGTCCCCCATTAATATATATAATATATTTACATGAATAAATCGAATTCACCGCTAAAAGAACCCATCGAAATTAAAAGAAGGAAAATGTCAAGAAAGATTTAAGGAGCCTCACCTTCTCATCTTTATTTTCATCCATGATGAATGAATGCTAATAAATAAATTCATGAAACGGCCGGTTTTTCTTTTCTTTCATCATCGAGATTGGCAGACAGCCATTTTTTCCCCTTGGAGTTCATCCAGTCTTACAAAAAAAAAACCCCAACTTCCTGTGCGTTTACTGTAAGGTGATTGTAAGATTGGTTTCGTTTGATTGGTTGTTTTGTTTTACGGTACATCAACCCTTTTCGGGTCAGTTAATGCCGAATCAAGTCGTTTTGATATCAGGTTGCTTACAGCTGGTATGTCAAACATGCGGTCCACACAAGCACAGGTTCGGCCCGCACGCAGACTGTGCTCTCATACGGCGCTTTGGACCATATGACCTTTAGGCACCCCTTTTGCGATCTTAATTCATAAGGACATTTTTTTCATTTACACCGTCAAAATCACGTTGTTTGTTAACAGACGATTTTTAGAGGGTTTTTTTTAATTATAAAACTAACCCCTAACCCTAACCCTAACCCTAACCCCTAACAAAAAACCGGATTTTGACGGTGTAAATGAAAAAAAATGTCCTTATGAAACGAAATCGCAAAAGGGGTACCTAAAGGTCATATGGTTCGGCGCTTTTACAGTTCCCCGGGGGTGTTTAAAAAGTTTTATCCAAAAATTCTTGGGCGATCAACTTGTGTCGTATGCTTAACGTGTAAGGGTATTTGCCTCATACCCCACTTATATGGGCTGGGCATAAGGCCTCGTTTTAACGTGGGCCCACCCACAAGCCGAAGCTCATGGGTGGGAAAGAATGTAAGTCTTCATATTCTAATTCTCTACTAGCTTTCATATCAGGACATTTCTATCATACAACACTGTTTAAGCTTTTCCTTGTATCTCATTGTCATGTTTGTATTCTCTTCTGTTGAGTTTGCCAAGGCAATAAAACTTCCCTGTTTTCGCTTCGTTGTGAATTGTTCTCATATTTATTCTGTACGATGAAGCTTTATTCAACCAATCAACGCTCTTCTACAGCTGTATTCTCTACTCTTACGCCCCCTGTCGGCTGGGTCTTTATAATACACCGATTGCACCTTTGCAGAGGGGTAAAACCTCCCACACCAAATGGGGCCACCTGTTGGCCGTTGTTGACGATCATTGATGCTTAAGGATGGAACCCTGGTGGCTGAGCAGTCCATGACTTGCAGCACTCCACTTTGGCCCTTAGGCTAGACGGGCGGTCGGAGAGGCTCCCTCTGATCAATCAGCTGGTCCCGTCAAGCCCTAGCATCTATATGATTGTCCTCACCTTATTGCACTTATGGCAAACTCCCAACCCTTTTTATCATATATGTGCTAGAAGACAGTGGGTGAGGGTCTTAGTGTCCTGGGTATGATGTTAAGCTCTTTCCGATGGTGAAGTTCCAATTCTAGAACTCTGTGGAGTGTGGAATAGTTTATCGCCATTAATCCTAGGTCCACTCTGACCGGAGTGGTAGTACTGTTAGCTCATCTATGGGTTGAATATAAAAATTTTGAAAGTTTTTTTTAGTCCCCATAAGAAGAATTAATAAACAAACCGTCTTCGGCATGAAATAACCCAACATGGATTGACATGCCGTAAAATCCAACCAACTAACTGATCCTTCCTTTCCAAACGCCAAATACGCCGCCATATTTATTTGCCGCCATATTTATTTGCCGCCAAATTTATTTGCATTACCCTAGTAGTAGAAGATATGATAGTATTTGAATTCGTTTTCAAATAAATGGGAGGGGGGATTTTATTTTAAATGAAGAGAGTCGAGACTTACTTTATTTGAAAGGTTTCCTGCCTCGAAAACTGTTTGCTTATGATGAATAGAGAAAAAATAACGTCATACGTCTGATGACGTCATACATGTGATGACGTCAGAAGGCATTAAAGCATTTGTGACTTCAAATCTCAACAAAACTCAACAGGAAACCACCATTATTAGCCGTACAATACCATTCAAAATACGCCAGTGTAGCTTAACCTGGTAAAAGGCCAATATATTGTAGCACTGGCGAGTTTTCCTATTCTTAACTTCAGCGAGATGAGTCTGTTAACCATTGCACTGTGGCAAGAATTCACAGAAGTGACTGTGAATTATAAATCGCAGTAACTTCTGTGACGAACAGGAGGAGAGTATAAGAATTGAATGCTTGGTTCTTGTAATACGTTAGAAGGCTCACAGTAATCTTCTAACGTAGGTGAATATATACATACCTGAAGCCGAACCAAGAAGTGCAACATAACAATACAGACTTTATTGTCTGAGCACGTGGAACATGACATACATAACAAATTACAAACAGATAGGACGATAGTCCTTTAGAAGTATGAAAGAGTTCATAAAGAATATGAGAGTCACTTACGGATAGTAGGCGGAGCAACCCCCCCACACACACACACTTAAAGGACCGAGACACCACGCGTCTAGTCCATCTTTGGTGGATGCTAGACCAAGAGAACGAGAGAGGGGGTCTTCCTGTGCTGAGTTTAAATGCCCAGCTAGTAGTGCCACCTAGTCGCGAAAGCCTGGTGGCAAGGAAAGATAATTCTTTTGGCTCCATCCCAGCAGGGGCAGACAATCGCAACAAAAGGTTTTATCAGGATCTCAAGGTAATGGATGAAAGATACAAAGGCAGATGGCTGATTTTTGCTGGCGCATTAAATGAGATCAACCTTTTCAAAAGCACCATGGAGTTTCCAAGAACGAGAAGATTTATACTTTGCCTTAATTTAATTTTGGGTACAAATACAGAATAGCGCACAAGATATAATATCATTAGAATCGAATTTTACGTATAAATAGTATTAGATTACGGAAATTCGGAT
>CM042160.1:63814800-63830165 GCA_023376005.1 Doryteuthis pealeii | reverse complement strand
ACAGAGGATAGATGGAAACAATACTTCACACCGTTCTATTGTACTTCGGGTCAGTTCATTTCCGGGGAAACCAGAACATTTTGACTGTGCCTCGAATGTTATTTGAAACCTCCACCTAATTAGACCGATATTTGGGAGATTACATACCTTACTGTCACGGTTCACCTATTGACGTAATTACCTTCTGTTTCTGATCTGTTACGCCAATTCACCCGTTGGTCGGTTGAGCCAACTCCCTTCAACGAATTCCTTGTGGCGAAAATTCATGGGAGAGAGGCAACAAGGAAAAGGGAAATTACAAGCCCCCCCCCCGCATCCATATCCTGGACTGGAGAACGAGATACCTTTTTTTTGCCGCAGATTTACACGAAATGCAGTGGACAAGTACGCCAAAAACCGTTGATTTATGACGATAATGGAGATGCCCTTTGGATTTTCAACCAGAGCCCCTTTGGCCGGGTTGTGGTTTTATACCACTGGTGCTAAACCTGTTCACCTTGGGTGGACCCTATGGGGGTTCTCCAACTCAACTAAAAATGTTAGGATATATATATTATGTTATTTAGTTATTACATGTTGTTAAAAATCTTATAATTTATTTCTGAATCATTATTTTACAAAAAATGAATATGAGAACACACATAATATGGAGTTTTATTCAAAATTCTATATGAGCACCAGCATTTGCCTCCAGCCTCTCAAGCCATTCTGGAGTCACATCAACTGATCTTCCCAAGAACTCTTGTGGAATGGCAGAAATAAATTCTTGTATTCATCCTTCAAGTACTTCCAGAGTCGTTAGTTTCGTAGTGTTGACTTGATCCTTCAACCAACCCCAAAGAAAAAAAAGTTGCTGGGTTTTAAATCAGGCGCAATAAAAAATACCACGATGAAGTTGGAGACAAATGGTCTCTATTCTGTTCTATAAAGAAATGAAAAACATGTCCGAGGACTGGAAAATAGGTAATATCCGTTACAAGAACGGAACAAAAGTGAAAGCTTTAAGGAACTGAATTATCACGTGACCACCCGTGACGTGGGAAGCCACGCCCTCAGTCCAAGGGAAGACAAGTATTTTTGTCTCCCTGCACACATATGTTTCCTTCATAATGTATTTGATAAATTACTAATAAAGTTATCCCCAGAGAATAGCAAAAGTTCCATCAGTCACGCTACAAAGAACATTTTTTAAGCGATAGTATATCTGCTATAACAGAAATAGATATCTCTTTTGATTCACAATTTTTACTAACACAATACATCCACTGACCAACAAAACACTTCGGAACAGAACCTAAGTTACTGAAATATGTAACATCTAACGGCTGCTAACCCGACAGTAGCTCTAAATGAAATGAACAAAACAAGTGTTCCACACATAGGCTCCGCGCAAGCTTCCGGATGAAAAAATTTTTTTATAAATAATTAAAGATATCCTCTATTTAATGTTTTTCAACCAATCATGAATCTTTTCCCAAAAACTTTTTAAGGTGAGTCTCGAGCCGATTCATAACTATAAAATAGCTCACTTAAAGTCGATAAGCCAGTTGACTTCGGCGCTGACACACATAACACCGCTTCACCAGGCCAAGATCAAGGAACCGCCATACCACCGACCCACACCACACCCCGCGTCACACTGAACCAAGTCGTCAGCCAGAACAGACTTTCAACCCCACGTCCGAATCAGCCGACAAAGAAAAATACTTTCAAACCCACATCTGTCCTAATTTCACTGAGCGAAGAAAGAATTATCATCTCAACAATTCCA
Organism: Doryteuthis pealeii; assembly: GCA_023376005.1. NCBI lineage: Eukaryota > Metazoa > Mollusca > Cephalopoda > Myopsida > Loliginidae > Doryteuthis > Doryteuthis pealeii. The sequence goes on along the minus strand of CM042160.1, from coordinate 63,828,394 downwards.
GCTTTTGTTTATTTTTTAAATAAACGAAATTAATCCAATTTTTCTCGTCCGTTTTTTCTTTTGCTACCATACGCTTGCTTGTGATATTTCATATATAAAGGCAAAAGTGATAAAGTAGTTTTTTTTTACCTTCTTATAAAGAGAGTTCGTAAGTCCAGGTTTTCCAAGATAAAAATACACATTCGCCATGTTAAAATATCCCCCGGAAGTTTGTATAGAGTTTGTACCAAACAATTCCGAGGCGAAATATATCTGAAATATATAAAATAAATAAATATATGAATAAATGAATATATGTGGGTGTGTTTTTGAATGTGGAAGAGTCTACTGGAAAAAAGAGGTTTTCATTTTTTTCCCTCCATTTCAGTATATTTTCTTATCGATTTTATAATGGCTATCTGATGGAACTGGGCTCTTTTGTTTTGTTTGTTTTGTTTGTTTTACGGCATATCAACCTCAGTGGGTTATTTAATGCCGATAAAGTTTTGAAATTTTGGAGGTGTCCCGCAGCTTACCAACCAAGTTTGTGCAGTGGCTACCTCTTCGTTCCCGGTAGTTGTCCCCCCCCCCCCATTACAGTAATTTGGAAAGTTTTATCACTTACATCTTCGGAAAGGTTTTCAATTGATTGCTGATATTCCTCCTTGACCAAATACATTTTGCCATTGTCCTATAAAGTTTGTAGGTGTGAGGTTGGATGGGAGTGAACGACGGTTTGAGCACCGCTGTGTTGGGTTATAACCAGCTTCGCATACGAAAGATAATCACAAGCTTCTTTTAGCTGATCGAGACCTGAGGGAAAAAAAACGTTTTGTTTAAGTCATTCCTGATAGGTATTAAAAAATGTTTAACTCATTTTTTTAAACATATATTTTTAAATTCATTTTTCTATTTAACCTATAGATGGGACCCTAAACAAGTACTACCACCCGAAAGTGCCCTGGGTATGACGTTAAACTGCATCTAATGAAGTTCCAATTTTAGAGCTCTGTGGAGTACCCCTTTATTGCCATTACTCTCAAGTCCACTCTGACTCGAAGTGTTGACACCTGTTTGGGTTCCATTTATGGTTAATAGGAGATTAAAAAATGTGTTTAAAAAAATTAAGTTTGAAAAAAAATTGAATGTCCATCAAGAGTGAATAGGTAAATAGGACAGAGCGACTTCAGCATAAATTTAAATTTAAAAAAAAATAATAACAGAAAAAACATTAAAACATTTTATGTGGAATAAAAAAAGTAAAGTCGTCGGGTGGCCTAAAATCGGTATCAGCCAATCAGCGAGGGAATCTATCCCCTTTTCACTAGCGCTAGACCAAGGAGATTGTTTTCGCGTCTGAGGTGGAGCGCTACACCTACCATCAGCTCCTTACTTTACCGCACAGATCCCTGTGCTACTCATACGCTGAGTTGGCGAGGGCCGGTATCGAACTAGGAACCTTGTGGTTTCTAGCCGAATGCTCTACCGACTGAGCTAATCCGGCTCTATTGTGGAATACGGTGTGCTAATGAGCGCGACTTATATTTATAGACTGTTCCAAAACAGCGGTGACCGAATCGGCCAATCAAAAACGCTCAAACATGTATTTAATTTACTATTTAAAGGCGTTGATAAAATTGTCCTAGAATTACTCGCTGGAGAAGGACAGACCAACAGACGATTATTATACAACTCTCTGCTTCAAGACAGGATAAACTCTGATACAACTCAGGATGGATCAGCGGACAAGGATTAAAACTGATACTACATCTTTCTATTTCAAGAAAGGATCAAACATTATGGCCCTAGGGGTCGCCGCTGTAAAACTGCTTCTTACTGCAGCCCTAAAATGGTCACACGAATCGTCACAATCTAACTAGCGGGACCTGTAGATACACCACAGTATGATAACTTGGGGAAAGATAGAAAAACACGATGTGTTCCACAGGATGAATATTTATTCTTGATAATAATGTTGACGTTATAACGTTTCGGTTTTTTGCAACCTTCTTCAGGACACGTGAAATCTTGGGTGGAAGTGTTAGGAGCCTTTATGAGCAAAAAATCTCGGGGATAAATTTTAAAAGAAATCCATTAATAAGAAGAAATAAGTGTAATTTTATTCTTTACTTCCTAATTTAACTAAATAGTTAAATTATGAAAATTTAGCAATGAAAAACGGGAGTGATGGAAAATGATGGAAGAGTTAGTTTCAAATTTGGTCTATCTTTCCATTATATCATCATCTGTTTCAATTTTTAAAAGATCTACATTCTTATTTAGTTTCATTAGTCTTTCTAATTTAATATAACTAGTACAAAATACAAAACGGCCTCCGGGCGATGTAAAAATAGATTTTTGAAACATATTGCCTGTGGGGTGGGAGTAAAAAATTCAATGCCAGCGAGTTTGTACCCTAAGTAAGTAATATCATCAAATTCATTAAAGGATTAAAAATAAAACAATTTGAAATGTAAACTTTAAATATGTATTAAAAATAAAACAAACTATATATAGATATATAATACCAGTCATGTATTTATTAAAACCTGTTTTTAAAAAACAATGAAGACTGTCTAATGTTGCATGTTGAAATTTTGAGTGTACTTATTGAATAAATACACTCAAAATTTGAACATGGCAAAATCGTAGAATAGATTTTATTCTATGTTATGACGATTTTAGGTAATATGATGTAAGCAGTGACGTAATTTTTGTTACAGACAAAAACCGGAAGCGAATCTCCATTATTAATAGATATTTTACATTAAAACTTAAATACTTGCAGTCGGAGGGTGCATATATTGCTAGAAATTATAAAGATTATTGGTTATTTCTTATGAATCTAACATAAATAAAGGAAACCACTCTTGACTGATAAATTATTTATTTATTTCCCCATTAAACTAACCCTAACCACGTCTTCTTTTTTCCTAGTAGACCAATAAATAAATAAATAATTTATCAGTCAAGAGTGGTTCCCCTTTGTTTATGTTAGACTTATAGGAAATAACCAAATTATTTATGCCTCAACCGAATATAAAGATCGGATTGTTTGGAAAAAAAACTTACCCATTAAAGCTTCGGCTAAAATCAGGTAGGCAGGAAGAATATTTGGAGATTGTGTTTTGTAAATTTCTTTGTAAAGTCGAATACATTGGAAAGCTGCTGGTGCCACCAATTGGTAATTCCTTCGAAAAGATTTTTCTGACCACGTAACAAGCAAACACCAACAATCTTAAGCTAAAAATAAATATTTGAGAAACATTTAATTTTATGAAATTTGGCAAGTGATTTGTTGATTTTGTGTGACACAATGTTTAAGTGAAAAAAAAAGAAGAAGGAACGTCGGTTTCTAGTGGCTTCGGTCCTGGACCTTACAAGCTAATATCGTTGATCCCAGCCACCCACCACCCAGGCAACACCTGTCCCCTTGACTTAAAGGGACATAGCTGGGTTTATTGCACAGTGCCTGAGGCGTCCCCTTGAGGGGAATGCCGATGGGATCAACGCATTTTTTGCAAATACATTTTCGATAATTCTCCTGGTTCTGAGATCACGTTTCCTTAAATTACGGTGTTAAGGCGGCCATATTGTCTTTTCTTTCGAGCCCGTCATTCATTTTGCACACAAGAGACGTTCCCGCCATCTTTGAGCTCCGATGTACGCTATTTCTTTCGCTACACAGGAAAAAAGAAGATAGGGTTCGGGTTAGGGTTTAGGGTTAGGGTTAGGGTTAGGGCTTAGGTTTTTTTTTCAGTATTTGATCTTTCTAGAAATGTAAAACTTAGGGATTTTTATCTACAAAAGGTCAAAACCTTTGAATTAATAATTAAAAAAAAAAAAATTTTTTAAATAAAATATTATTATAAAACTGACTCATTGATGAATAATTTGGTGAAAATTTAATTAAAATTGGACAATGTCTTGATTTTGATAGTTTGAAAATTTCTAAATTAAAAAAAAATCTTTATTCCTTCCCCTTCCGGAATTGCCCCCCCCCCCTTCCCAAGTTTTCATTATTTTATGAAGCAATTCGTAATCTTTTTGCTTTTTCTCTTTCCATGTTGATATGATTTTCTTTTAAGATTTTAATTACAACAATATTAAATCACATTATTTACCGCATTATTAAATTTACCTTCAACCTTTTAAGCTTTTAAGTGGACAACTTCAAAATTTTTTAAAAGACTTAGTTTTCATCTAATGTGTTAAACAAGTAACTGCTAATATCAAAATTTAGAATGGAAATAAAATTTACTGTGGAGTTATCTCCTTGGTCAAATATTCAAACAGTAACAAAAAAAGACTAGGACACCATACTGGTTACAGTGGAGTTATCTCCCTTGATCAACTATTACATTCACTTTCGAATTAGTACTTTTCAGAAAGATACAACACTCCTTCATTCCTCCAGCTATGGGTTAAATACTAGTGTCCTTCTAAAATTATGGCATTGGAATTAAATAACTCCGAAGGTTGATATGCCATTAAAACAAAGAAACCAAACCAATTAAATTTCCTTATTTACTCTAAATAGAATTTTTTTTGCACATTATTAGGAATTCTTTAAACAAAATTTTTGTAGATAAAATATTAGAAGTCACTGTGCGCACAGAGAAATTAAGGATAAAAGAAAATCATCAGAAGAAATCATTTAAAAAAATAAAAAAAATAAAAAATGATCAAACTGATTAGCTTATAAAACAAAGCATTCATAGGGTTAGAATAGTTCGTATCGAGACAAGGGAAATAAATGCTGATATATTTTACAGAGTTATTCCCCCTGTCTAATATTTTTCACTTTTATTCGGGCTGCTTTATCAAAATTCATTGTTTACAACAGACATGCCAAACATGCGGCCCTCACCAGGCACAGGCGTGGTCCCCAGGCAGACTACGCTATCTTAGTACCCCAGGTTTTTGAAAAATATTTCCAAAAATTCCTTGGTGAAAACGGTCATTTATTTTCATTAGGGCAATGTGTTGTTAAGAACAGTCTTATCAACAAATTGTCTCTCACTCCTTCCTTTGAGTTGTGGAATGAGGAGGCTAACTAAGTCAATGAAAGGGAGTGAGTCTTTCCTCTTGCCTTCTCCTACTATCAATCAACACATGGCTATAATTGAAAGTGACTGTGACACTTATGCATTTTATTATTTAAACTCCGTCAGTAATATCCTTTTTTCCTGTCTTTTTAACAAAAATTTTTTTTTTAGATATGTATTCATTGGTTTTTAGATGATAATAAAGAAATTAAGGATAACAATTATCACTTTTATTCTGTTAATGTAGAAGACGGGTTTAAAGTCTTAGTTGTCATGTATGGCCCTCATGACATACTTATGTAATCTATGCGATCTAGGGGCTACTCAGTTTGACATTCAGGGTTTAAAGAGCCTTCTGTTTCTCAAGGGTCACCTACATTTTTAGTAGGTTTGTAATGGTTAATAAAATGGCAGTTGCCGATTGTTTAAAAAAAAGGGGGGAGTAAGAATTCCAAAACTGCAGTAACGGAAACCAACAGACGCTGAATTCAAAAATCGAGCGCCAAAAAGAAGAAGCGGGAATTTCAGCAGTTTTGAGGATGACAAGCAAGTAGTCGTCACGCAACAAGTCAGCTCCATTATCAGAAAATGAAAGAAGATAAAATATGAACTATTATTACCAAAATATAAAGCAAAGGACTTTGCCCGGTATGCTGTTCTACATTTCTGTAACTTTGTTTAATACAGATTGTTTATTTTAATACAACTTCGTCATTTTTCCATTGTGTTGAGTCTTGTTTAAAGTTAGTAAGATGTGTACAACCTATATATAAAATATATATAACCCAAAACTTGCTACACTTCCTTGGGTCTGTCGTGAGTGTTGAAGACGGTTGATCATCCTCTTATATTTTTATTCTATTACTTTAATATTTTTTTTTTTGTTTTAATTGATTAAGAATATACCTTTAGAAATAAAATCACGTTGTTTTCTTTTAAACTTGTAGCTCATGTTCACTATTCCTTTTCTTTTAAAATTTAAATGATAAAATAATTATATGTTTATATACTAATGATGTACCTCGATTAATTTAATTAAGTTAGTAAGATGTGTACAACGTATATATAAAATATATATAACTCACAACTTGCTACAGGTTCATCGCTGTTTAAATTTAGTGATTTGAAGGGAACCATTACTTTAAGCGTGATCGTAAGTTACTTTAAAAAAAACGTATAGCTTAGATGTGCACAAAAGGGTCCGGTTTAGCGCAGTCGGTAGAGCATTTGATTGGGAATCGCAAGGTTCTAAGTTTGATACCAGCCCCCGCAAAACTTAGCGTATGAGTAGCACAGATTGGGTAATCTGATATGTGCGGTAAAGTGGGGAGCTGACGGTAGGTGTGGCGCTCCACATCAGAAAAAAACAACAACAAAAAACAAAAAGGAACAAATCTCTTTGGTCTAGCGCTAGCGAAATGAAGATAGACTCCCTCGCTGCCGGCTGATACCGACGATAGGCCACTCCGCCAACTCTTTTTTTTTTTTTTTTAGATGTGCACTGTTAAAATTTTTATAAGTTCATATTTCTATTAATAAATATATTTGATGTGAGATCAGCAGGAGCTCAGACTCCACCACTTCCGCCCAAGCTATTTCCCGCTTGTTTTAACTTACTTGTAAAAATTAAATCAGTTCGTAATAAATCATTGTTGAATTTACCTCGTGTGTTAACGTCTCCTGACATTCTTTTTTTACCTTGTGTGTCCATCTCCTCACCTTATTTTTTACCTATTGTAAATTCTGTTATTTCACGCATTATTTCCATTATGCAACACTCTGATGAATATCCAACTTCAACATGCACAAAGTTGGAAATATGGGGTAACTAGTGAGGATCGAACTCAGTACTTACTGGTAGTTGTTGCTTTTTTATACCTTCCAGACGTTTAAAATTCACTATTAAATATTCAAGTGAATAAAAATAGGCCCATTAAATTAGAGAAATCTATTTGCAATGGATTAATTAGGTTCTATACTTTAGTTTTAATTATATCTTTTTTATTTTATCTTTATCTTTAATTTTTAATTTTAATTTCCTCTGGTACTTTTCATTTATTTCTTCTTTGATTTCCATTCATTCCCAGTCCCCTTAAACGACCTTCACCCCCCCCCCCAAAGTGGATTACACCAAATTCTTCTTTAAGGTTATTGAAGAGAGCGCTGCAAATACGTGATTTCTACCTACTCTAGACACGCCTCTGAAATTAATATTTACCAAAAGTTTTCGAGCAGAACATAGATATTAATTAGGTCAACTTTTTAAATCTATATATATATAAAAAGAAAAAGTCTAATTGTCTGTCCGTACGTATGTATGTTTGTTTGTACAACGACCGAGCACACGTCCTTTTATAATGGAAAAATCGTGCAGACCAGCAAAGTTCAATAAAATCCACACCATATTTTTTATCATAGAGGGGGTTAAAATAACTTTTTGAAAACAACTGTGGGATTAAAATAAAATTAAATAAGAAAATTAAAAAAAAAAAAACAACTCCCATGAGCCTTCACCGGAAGAGCCCTCTGAGTATGTGCAGGAAAAGGGACCCGATTTCCAACCCCCAAGATAATCTCTTGGCCATTCTGACTTACGCTTTAACTGTGTCAAGACATCACTACTGGCCAGGGAGATATTTCCTTGCCACGTGGTGGCTATGACCCGTGAATAAAGCCTAAGTCATAAACCATCTTATGTCTTTGTCTCTTCCTTTTTCGTTCATTGAATTCCTTCCTTTTCAGTGCGACCACCAAATAAGATGGGGTTAATAGCAAAACCCTAAAAATACGCACCAACAATAACCACAACTATCTTCTTAACCTAACACCGTAAACCACTGCTACCTCATACAACCAACAAAACCTTTTTTTTTAACAAAACAGCCAACAAAATTACATTCATTTATAAAATAAAACTTATTAAAATTAACTTATTAAATTAAAATTAACTTATTAAATTAAAATTAACTTATTGAATTAAAATCCGAATCAATCTTACTTTGGCGTCGAGTAGCTTCTTTACCAAAAGTTCTTTTTCATGTTTTCGAATGACTCTTTTGGGTTCAGCGTATAAATCCCGAAGTGTCGTACAGAGTAATTCGTGAATACCTTTCCAATCAATCTCTTGGTGTTCTTTATTGCTGGTTAATAAAAAAGAAACAAACAAACAAACAAACAATAACAATGAATAAATGAAAGAATGAGTGAAAGAAAGAAAAGAAAGAAAGAAAGAATCAATGAATGAAATAAAGAAAAAAAATGAATGAAATAAAGAAAAGAAAGAAAGAAAGAAAGAATAAATGAAATAAAGAAAGAAAGAATAAATGAAATAAAGAAAGAAAGAATAAATGAATGAAAGAAAAAAGAAAGAATGAATGAATGAATGAAAGAAAAAAATGAATGAATGAATGAAAGAAAAAATGAATGAACGAAATAAAGAAAAAAGAATGAATGAATGAATGAATGAAAGAAAATAAATAGATAAATAAAAAATGAATGAAATAAAGAAAAAAAGAATGAATGAATGAAAGAAAAGAAAGAATGAATGAAAGAAAGAATGAATAAAATAAAGAATGAATGAATGAAATAAAAAAAAGAATTAATGAAAGAAAGAAAGAAAGAAAAGAATGAAAGAAAGAAAGAATGAAAGAAAAAAGAAAAAGAAAAAAGGAAGAAAGAGAAAGATGTAAATGAATAATGAATAATCTGTAAATATTTATAATAATGAAATTTATTGCGTACAGTGCTCAGGTGTACCTCAACTATCAAAATCTCATGTCTAGTACTTTAGAATAATGTACTAATGCCAGGAACATGAATAGCATACAGTAGTCACTGGCAAAATGAGCCTAAATGCGTTTTTGACAAAATGACTTAGCCCCCCCCCTACAGAAAATAATTTACCAAAAATCAGGGAATTATCGGATTTTAATTAAATTTTCAGTGTTTAATATCAATGAATGATCTTTATGATACATAATTTATTTTATTTCAAAACTTTCTGATTTTTTCAAGTCATTTAATTTTGAACCCCCCCCTTACTTTGGAGGTGTAAAATATTGGCGAGTTGTTCCTTGTTTGATACTAATTACAGTAGAAATAAAAAGATAAAAGACCGAAGTTGTAAATAGAAAAAAAAAATTTAAGTGGAATATTTTAGAAGAAATAAGTACCGAAAATCGGAGAATAAAATGTTAAAAATAATAAATAATTAATTTTTTGGAGATTTCTTTTTTACTCATTTCGATAATTATTTAATTATTATCTTATAAAAGAAAAAAAAAATTATACATCGATATTTTTTCTGCTTAAAAAAAGGGGGGGGGTCTACATTTTCAATAGAGTTTTTCTTCAAAACGTATACTTTGATTGACTAAAATAAGGTTTGCATTAAATAGATATTTTATTTTTAGAATCTAAAAATATAATATTTTAAACTTAAAATCCGAATATTTTTATTTTAAATGAATTTTATATTATTAATTTTCATAACAAAAATACTAAATTAAAGTTTTGAAATAAATAACTGATGCATTATAAAATTCATTAATTGATAAAATCAATACTGAAAATTTCATTAAAATCGGGATAATTACCTGATTTTTTTTTTTTTTTTTTTTTTTGCAATCGCGAATGTTATATTAAAATTGTAAACATGCGCTAAAACCCTTGAAAAAGAGACAGAATGGCGGATCGCGTCAAAATTGACCAAAACAAATCCTTTAAATGTATTAAAAATAAACTGCATATGTATTTTTCTTTTTTAATGATGGTCATTTTGTTACTACTTATCGATTTAGACAAAGTTTGACCTTAAATAATAGATTTAATTATTTTAATTTGCTTTTAAAACTCGTAGTATCCGATTTTTGCCAGTGCCCAGCATACAGTAATAATATACATGTATGTGTGCACATGCGTGCATATGTGTGTGTGGGGGGTATCAGGTATAGTGTCGGCGAATTACAGGAAGCATGGAGGCTTTGAAAGATGCAATGTTTCGGCAGCCTACAACTTTACTGACATCCCAACATGTCAGTCGAACACAAGGATCATTATAATGATGAACTACGCACAAACCGAAGCTCATGCAGAACTAGTGTTTAAAAATTGCGTGAATCGCATCGGCATTCCACTTTTGAGCCACCTCAGGCACTGGGCAATAAACCAAACCCTGTCCTTCTAAATCGAAGGTGCAGGTGTTCCCTGAGAAGATAGTTCCCTGGTATCACGCCTGATATTAATATCTCAACCGGTCCAATGGCCGAAGTCATTGGACAAACGACCCGAAGGTCAGTTATGTCATAGGAGAGAAATCGCAATCGGCAAGTTCCCTTAATAATCAACATTTTTTGTAGATCCATTAGGTTTGACCTTTTAGAAGGGTTTGAACTCATCTGTATGGGCGGTCTCATTTTAACCAGAGGGTGTTGCAAGATGATAACGACCGTACAATTAAGGAACATGAGTATTAATATAATAATAATAATAATAATAATAATAATAATAATAATAATTGGAGATTGGTGTCTTTTTTGTCTGTAACCAAAACTACGTCACTGCCAGGGACAAGATCAAAACGTGATAATTTTTTGCAATCTTTGATAACATGGACAAACTGGTATTTGTCAGCCAGTCTTGAATTCTAAACAACAACATAACAACAACAACGACGACGACAACAATAATAATAATAATAATAATATATAATAATAATAATAATAATAATAATAATAATAATAATAATAATAATAATAATAATAATAATTGCAATAATAATAATAATAATAATAATAATAATAATAATTGCAATGATGCCGCTAAACCATATACTGAAAAAATGTACCGGGGGATACAAATTTAGTAATTCACAAGAGAAGATAAACCACCTTATGTACATGGATGACATTAAAATTTTTGCAAAAAATGAAAAAGAATTGGAGAGTCTAGTACAAACTATTAGAATATATAGCCAGGATATAGGATGGAATTTGGAATCGAAAAATGTGCTATGCTTGTAATAAAAAGGGGTGAAAGAAAACTAATGAATGGAATACAACTACCAAATCAGGAAACTATAAAAATCTCTTGATGAAAATGAAAGCTACAAATACTTAGGAATTTTAGAAGCGGACAATATCATGCAAGCAGAAATGAAAGGAAAAGTTAAAAAAGAATATCTCAGGAGAACTAGAAAACTTCTAGAAACGAAGCTTAACAGCAGAAATTTGATCAAAGGAATTAATACCTGGGCTGTCCCCATTATAAGATACTCGGGACCATTCTTAAAATGGACAAAAGAAGAACTCAGACAGATAGACAAAGGACGAGAAAATTAATGACCATGCACAAGGCTCTCCACCTAGAGATGATAGAGATAGATTGTATGTGTCAAGAAAGGAAGGGGGAAGAGGTCTTGCCAACATAGAGGAATGCGTAGAAACCACAATCCAACAACTTGAAGATTACACAAGGAAGAGCAAAGACAAACTACTTATGGCGGCCAACAATAGTAGAAACGGCAGATGTACAAACAGAAAAAACGACAAAGACTAGAAAACAAAAATGGGAAGAAAAACAATTATACGGACGCTTCAAACGACAAATAGAAGAGGTTGCACATCAAAACACTTGGACATGGTTGAGAAAGGGAAACCTCAAAAGAGAACAGAATCACTTATAATTGCTGCACAAAATAATGCCATAAAGGACAAACTACATCAAAGCGAAAAATTGATAAGACCCAACAGAATAGTAAGTGCAGACTTTGCGGTAATAGAGATGAGACTGTTAACCATATACTCTGCGAATGTAGCAAACTAGCACAACGAGAATACAAAGCTAGACACGACTGGGTTGGGAAGGTGATCCACTGGGAATTATGCAAAAAATTACATTTTGACCACACAACAAAATGGTATATGCATAAACCAGAATCTGTTCTTGAGAACGAAACGCACAAAAATTCTCTGGGACTTTGAGATAAAAACGGATCACCTTATCCCAGCAAGAAGGCCAGACCTAGTGTTGATAACAAAAAAAGAAAGAACTTGGTCAACTGGTGGATTTTGCAGTGCCAGCAGATCCACAGGGTGAAGCTAAAGGAAAATGAAAAAATAGACAAATATCTGGACCTTGCCAGAGAACTGAAAAAGTATGGAATATGAAAGTGAAAGTGATACCAATTGTGGTTGGTGCACTTGGAACAGTCCCAAAGGATGGAAAAAAGGTTTGGAAAGTTTGGATATCAGAGGAAGGATTGAAACCATTCAGAACACTGCACTGCTGCAATCTGCCAGAATACTCAGAAGAGTCCTGGAGAACCTGAGGAGACTTGCTGTCACTCAGACTCCAGCGAAAGACCATCAGATAACACTGATGTGAAAACTCAAAAGGAGTAAATAATAATAATATACCGACCACCGAGTGGAAAATGAAAGAAAAGCGAAAAGATAGACAAATATCTAGACCTTGCTAGAGAACTGACGAAACTGTGGAACATGAAGGTGAAGGTCGTACCAATTGTAATTGGGGCCCTTGGAACGGTCCCCAAAGCACTAGAAAAGAAAATTTGGGTAAATTGGAAATCAAAAGGAAGAGTAATGTTAAGGGGTTATATCTGTAGTGATTTGGAGCACTTTGTTCAACTAAAAAAAAAAAAAAAACTAAGACGAATTGGTTGGCTGGTTGGTTGGTTGAATTTTACGGAATGCCAGCCCTTGTTTCCGAAGATATTTGTTTTATTAATTCTTGTTGGGTGTTCAATTTTTTTAAAAACTCAATTTTTAAAATACATTTTTAATACTCATTCCTTGATCCATCCAACCCACACATGGAACCCTAACAGGTACCACACTCCGGGTCAGGGTGGATCTAGAAGAAATGGTGTTAAAAGTGTACTCTACTCTCCCCAGAGCTAACAGAACAGGAACATCGCCACTAAATGAAGTTTAACTTTATACCCAGGACACTAAAACACTCAACCACCGCCCATCTATCCTATTTCTCTCTCTCTCTCTCTCTCTCTCTCTCTTCTCTTCTCTCTCTCTCTCTCTCTTATTTTTATTTTTATTGTTAGTATATTATTTTAATTGATTTTTATTTCTATTATTTATATATTTTTTAATTTTAATTTTAATTTTTATTATCGTACTATTAATTTATTTTTATTATTTATATCTTATCTAGTATTTTCTTTATACATCATTATACTCTAATGTTTAAATTTAAAATCTTTTTATTTACTTGTCTATATATATTTTAATATACTACTCTGTTTTTTCTGTCATGTCACTTTTTTGTCTGTCTGGACGACCTAGGAATCTACCTTGAGATGTATCTCTTTTTTTTCATTCACTTCCTGTTTCTATGGTTACAATCCTACACTGTTAAAAAATTTTTTTTTTTTTTAAATTATTTTTTGTTTTTGTTGTTTGAATTTATATATATTCAGCTCTTTGGGGTTTTTGTGATATGCTTGTCATAAGTGAATTGAGACCCATCTGATGAGACGGAAATTTGGGGAGCCGGTTTTAAATCAACTTAGATTTATATGGGCCCCAATTTTC
>CM042160.1:63792300-63809800 GCA_023376005.1 Doryteuthis pealeii | reverse complement strand
GCTGATCTTTAGTGAAGAATCCTATGGTTGTCCTCCAGTGGCCCTTAGTGTTGAGTAGAATCCTTTGATTGTTCCTCGGTGTCCTTTAGTATTGGGTAGAATCCTTTGGTTTGAGTAGAGTCTTTAATTGCAGATCGTAGTTCGTGTCGAATACGTGCAAATGAACGGCTTTCAAGATCGGTGATTAAATACTAATCACGTATTCGAGCTGTTATTTGATTGGCTTTAATCCATGTGTCCATGCAGAGACTATAAGTTTAAGTGGTGGACTTCAGCACACCTTATATAACAAAAATATGACAACAATTATTCTAAAAGTTAATAGATAAAATTCATTTAAAATAGGAAACGCTAAATTCAAAGTTTTAAATTTCATATTTTTAGATTCCAAAAACAAATATTCAGTTAATAACAAGCTTACTTTAGTATTGTTATCCAATAATTTTTGGAGAAAACTCAATTGAAAAGTTAGGCCCCCACCCTTTTAAACGTAGCTGTTTTCTTTAATCAAAAAAAAAAAATTATTGTTCCGGGGTCGTTGTAAAATCTCTAGTCTAAATCTTAATTTTCGATTCCTCCATACAAATATTAAGATCTAGGGCAACTTAGAAAATTCTATTCAACTATTTTAGTGCAGAAGACATTAAAATATTCTTTTTAATTATTGGTGCAGTGTCATTGTAAAATCTCTAGTCGAAATCTTAATTTTTGATCCTTCCACACGAATTTTAAAGATCTAAGGCAACTTATAAAATTCAATCTCCCATTTAATTCATTGGGTACAGAAGAACGGAATTTTTTCCCTGTGTTTATGGCCAAATTAAAATGCATTGTCGACCAATAATTTAAAAAATTATATTTACAACAAAAATCAAAAGTTTAAACTTTCAATTCATTGCTTTAATTAAATACAAGTCACTTAAAAATAATTATTTTCATAAATTGTTCGAGATTTCATTCGCAAATCAGATTCTAAAGTGGTTGGTTGGTTGGTTGTTTTGTTTTACGGCATATCAACCCGTTTAGGGTCATTTAATGCCAAACCAAGCCATTTTGATATCCTGTTGCTTACAGTATCTACTGTTGCTTAAATGGTCATCCATTTAAGTATTGAACAGCCTCATCGGTGTTTAACTTCAGTGATCTACAGGGAACCGGTGCCTTCATTATAAACTGACTGTAATCATTCTTGTTGGGAATCAGAAACAAGAAAATATGATGTGATCATAAAGTGGGGGTTTAATTCTTTTTTCTAGCAAGTTATAAACTGATCCCCCATTAGTTGGCCATTGTCTTTTTCTAATCAAAGATGAAAGCAATAAAATATATTTTTGTTGCTTGGTTGGTTTGTTTTACGGCATATCAACCCGTTTCGGATCATTTAATGCCGAACCAAGTCATTTTGATATCCGCTTGCTTACAGAACCTAATGTTGATTAAATGGTCGCCCATTTGTAAAGTGGTGTTACGCAATTTTAGTTAATTCTTTTAATAATGATACTCATGTTAGACTTGCATCCCCATCAGACACGCCTCGGCTTGTCTGGTGAGATGAGTGTGTGGATACCCAGCATCATCAAATACGAGCTGTTAATGGGTGGATGAGCTCCAGGGGAGCCAACGGCCATTCGCAACGATAGTAGTAGGATTGGGGGTACTTATTACTTACAATCCCAAAATGGTATATATAGGGCTCCTTAGCCTTGGATGGCAATCCATCTAGACAAGGTAAAGTCTGATCTAAAACCTCATATCCAAGTCATAACTCCGTGCAAAAGATTATTTGTATGAGATTGAAAATTATTTTTATAAGATAGGAAATTATTTGTATGGGATAGGAAATTATTTAAATTGGATGGGAAATTATTTGTAGGGGATAGGAATTTCCAATATCATATCCGAGTCAAAACTCTGCAAAAGATTATTTGTATGGAATGGGACATTATTTTATTATGGGATAGGAAATGAGATGAGTAGTTATTTGTATGATATAGAACATTATTTGTACAAGATGGGGAATTATTTTTGGGAGATAGATGAGAAGGGAATATGAGATAGGAAATTATTTGTATGGGTGGGGATATTCAATCTCATATAATTCTGTACAAAGATATTTTTATAGGATGGGAAATTATTTGTGCAAATTTTTTATGAGATAGGAAAGTATTTCTATGGGCAAAAATTATTTGTATGGGATGGAAAATTATTTGTATGGGATGGAAAATTATTTAAATGGGAAACGGAAATTATTTTCATTTTTATTTGGATGTCATAGGAAATTATTTGAATGAGATGGGAACTTATTTGTGTAAGGTAGTGAATTATTCAGAGGGGAAATATTTGTATGGGATAGGAAATTTTTTGTATTAGATAGGAATATTTTGTATCAGATGGGAAATTATTTGTATGTGATAGGAAATTATTTTATTATGGGATAGGAAATCATTTGTATGAGATGAATAATTATTTGTATGGGATGGGAAATAATGTGTATGGGATAGGAATGTCCGATATCATATCCGAGTCATAAAAAAAAAATATTATTTGTGTGGGATTTGTTATTCCTGTGACCATTTTAGTGGTGTAGTTAAACTAAGGAATTATATCGAATTAGTTAAGCGTAGTGTAAAGTAGGGTCCTGATGAAATCATTTGGATTGAAACCACGATAGACCCTTAACTTTTTCCTCTACTTTTGAGTTTTTCACATCAGTGTTAGCTGATGGCCTTTCACTGGAGTCTGAGTGGCAACAAGTCTCCGCCTCCTCAGGTCCCCAGAACTTTTCTGAGTATTCTGGCAGATTGCAGCAGTGCAGTATTCTGGATGGTCTCGATTCTCCCTCTGATTTCCAATTTTTTTTTCAAATTTTTTGGGACCGTTCCAAGTGCACCAACTACAATTGGTATCACTTTCATATTCTATAACTTTTTCAGTTCTCTGGCAAGGTCCAGGTATTTGTCCATTTTTTCGTTTTCCTTCAGCTTCACCCTGTGATCTGCTAGAACTGCAAAATCCACCAGTTGACAAGTTCTTTCTTTTTTGTTAATCAACACTAGCTCTGGTCTTCTTGCTGGGATAAGGTGATCTGTTTCAAAGTGATCTGTTTTCCTCTATTATTATTATTATTATTATTATTATTATTATTATTATTATTATCACTGCTTATTAGTGGCAATTGGATAATATATATTATATATATATTATATATTATATAATATATATATATATATTATATGGTAAAAATTCATAATTTCTCAAAACGAACTATATACACCAGGCAAAAAGCCTCCCCGCGGAGACAGTTTAGATGTCTGACTTATCATTTAATTAGATTTAATTATTCATCACGATCATCGGAAATTATTTGTCACCCCCACGAGGACAACTATGACCTGGGTCGTTTTTTAAATATAGGTTACCCAACAGACAACTTATGCTCACATAGTGGGTCATCAAAAACATTGCCTGGTTCCCTCGGTTATTTCTGCAGACCTCAGGATGGATTTTGATGTTACGGTGTAGAATGATTTCAATCAACTATTATCGATTTTTCAGACCCGAAACCCGAAAATCTGAGAATCGTCACGGTCATCAGGATCAAACAAATGAAGGGACCAAAAATTGTACACACCTAGCCCTCGCACCTATGTGCTAGAACGCGGTGACTGGCTGTCTTAGTGTAACGAATATGACTTTAAACTGCATATAATTGCGAGGTTCCAGTCTGGAGTCCTGGTGAGTGTGGAGTACCCCTTTCATCACTTACTCGCAAGTCCAATCTGACCCGGAATAGTAGCTGTTAGGGTCCAAAGGGTTAAATAGACAAAAATGTGTTTTTAAAAATTGTGTTTCAAAAAATTGAGTTTAAATTTTAAAAAATGAGTACCTATCAAGAATGAATAAGGCAATACTTCTTCGGCATAAAATAACTCAACAAGGGTTGATATACCGTAAAAATCCCAACAACCGAACATTGGGAGGAAATGGACCCCTACCCTCAATTGCCAACATCATCACAGGCCTCTCATAAGAAATTTTATTTGATTTTTTTCTTTTTTTCTTTGTTTCCTCATCATATCTTTCTCTAAGTTTTTATGTATTCATTCATTGTGCTGAGTGGGTTGGTTGGTTGGTTGATTGGTTGAATTTTACGGCATGTCAACCCTAGTTGGGTTATTTTATGCTGAAGACGTTTTGTTTTATTTATTCTTCATGGGTATTCAATTAATAAAAAAAAATTAAACTCAATTTTTTAAACATAATTTTTTACTTATTCTTTTCTATCTAACCTAAAGATGGGACCATAACAGGTATCACCTGACGGGTCAGGGTGGACCTGGGAGTAATAGGGATGAAGAGGTACTCCACATTCCTCAGAGCTTCCGATTTGGAACTTCACCATCAGAAAGAGTTTAACGTCATACTCAGGACAGTAATACCCTCAGCCTTCTAACACATATGATAAAAAGGGTTGGGGATTCGGCATAAGGGCAATAAGGTTGGGACAATCATATAGGTGCTAGGGCTTGATGTGACCAGCTGATTGATCGAAGGGACCTCTCCAACTGACCGTTTAGCCTAAGTAAGAGCCAAAGTGGAACGCTGCATGTCATAGACTTCTCCGCCACCAGGGTTCCAGCTTTAGACATCATGGGTTGTCACCCACGACCTACAGGCGGATCTTTTGGTCTTACCCATCTACATTTAAGGTGCGATTATTACCATTGGTTTCAAAGCAGCGTGTTAGCTACTTATCGTCAAGACACCAATGGTAACAATCGCACCTTAAATGTATTGTACTCTATAATAAATAAATACAACTCTTACATCCGTAATCGAGTACTTTATTTTCAATTCTCCAATATCAAAAACAATATATATATATATATATATATATATATATTATATATACATATATATATATATATATATAATTACATAAATAAATGAATTACATAAATATTTCGCTCTTGAAGAAGACCGCTCTATTAAAAGGTTGAAACAGATTCTGTCAGCGAACTAATAACATCATTTGTTTAAAAAAAATGTTTAATTCATACTGTCGGATTCACTTCCATTTACTTCATATATATATATATATATATATTATATATATATATATATATTGTGTCAAAAAAGTATCGAGATTTTTTGTACTTTACTTGTATTCTGAAAAAAAAAAAAGTTCCATCCATTCTTCATTTCTATCTTGGTAAATACAGCTTTAAACTTGGTACTTCTTTGACATACCTTGTATTCTGAAGAAAAAAATTAATGGAACGTTATTTTTTTTTCAGAATACAAGGTGTATCAAAAAGTACAAAAAATCTCGATAATTTTTTGACACACCTTGTATGCTGCTGTAAAAAGCATACTACTTCAGCTAGATTTGAACTCACTTTGCCTATTTCATTACCGTTGCTATTTAGCCAAACCTCGATAATTGACCGTTTGCCAGCCTCGTTGTGAAAAAAAAAACGTTGTATTTAATAATGAACTGAAATAAAGATGAAAGAGAAAATTTACCTCCATATTTGTTTCTTTGATTTGAACGGTCGTTTTAATATATAATATATATATATATAATATATATATATATATATATATATATATATATATGACCTTTTCTTTCCGAATAAACTGAAGGAAATATCAAATCGTTTCACTGTGGGGTCCATCTTGACAATTGGAAAATTAATGTTATACAATCTTCTTACCCCCCCCCATTCATTTCTACACCCACCCCTCCCAATCTTCGGCTTGTCCCCCATTAATATATATAATATATTTACATGAATAAATCGAATTCACCGCTAAAAGAACCCATCGAAATTAAAAGAAGGAAATGGCAACAAAGATTTAAGGAGCCTCACCTTCTCATCTTTATTTTCATCCATGATGAATGAATGCTAATAAATAAATTCATGAAACGGCCGGTTTTTCTTTTCTTTCATCATCGAGATTGGCAGACAGCCATTTTTTCCCCTTGGAGTTCATCCAGTCTTAAAAAAAAAACCTAATTTCCTGTGCGTCTACTGTAAGGTGATAGATTGGTTTCGTTTGATTGGTTGTTTTGTTTTACGGTATATCAACCCTTTTCGGGTCAGTTAATGCTGAATCAAGTCGTTTTGATATTAGGCTGCTTACAGCTGGTATGTCAAACATGCGATCCACACAAGCACAGGTTCGGTCCGCACGCAGACTGTGCTCTCATACGGCGCTTTGGACCATATGACCTTTAGGCACCCCTTTTGTGATCTCAATTCATAAGGACATTTTTTCATTTACACCGTCAAAATCCGGTTGTTTGTTAACAGACGATTTTTAGAGTTTTTTTTTAATTATAAAACTAACCCCTAGCCCTAGCCCTAACCCCTAACAAAAAAACGGATTTTGACGGTGTAAATGAAAAAAATGTCCTTATGAAACGAGATCGCAAAAGAGGTACCTAAAGGTCATATGGTTCGGCGCTTTTACAGTTCCCCGGGGGTGTTTAAAAAGTTTTATCCAAAAATTCTAGGGCGATCAACTTGTGTCGTATGCTTAACGTGTAAGGGTATTTGCCTCATACCCCACTTATATGGGCTGGGCATAAGGCTTCGTTTTAACGTGGGCCCACCCACAAGCCGAAGCTCATGGGTGGAAAAGAATGTAAGTCTTCATATTCTAATTCTCTACTAGCTTTCGTATCAGGACATTTCTATCATACAACACTGTTTAAGCTTTTCCTTGTATCTCATTGTCATGTTTGTATTCTCTTCTGTTGAGTTTGCCAAGGCAATAAAACTTCCCTGTTTTCGCTTCGTTGTGAATTGTTCTCATATTTATTCTGTACGATGAAACTTTATTCAACCAATCAACGCTCTTCTACAGCTGTATTCTCTACTCTTACGCCCCCTGTCGGCTGGGTCTTTATAATACACCGATTGCACCTTTGCAGAGGGGTAAAACCTCCCACACCAAATGGAGCCACCTGTTGGCCGTTGGTGACGATCATTGATGCTTAAGGATGGAACCCTGGTGGCTGAGCAGTCTATGGTTGCAGCACTCCACTTTGGCCCTTAGGCTAAACGGGCGGTCGGAGAGGCTCCCTCTGATCAATCAGCTGGTCCCGTCAAGCCCTAGCATCTATATGATTGTCCTCACCTATTGCACTTATGGCAAACTCCCAACCCTTTTTATCATATATGTGCTAGAAGACAGTGGGTGAGGGTCTTAGTGTCCTGGGTATGATGTTAAACTTTCCGATGGTGAAGTTCCAATTCTAAACTCTGTGGAGTGTGAATAGTTTATCGCTATTAATCCTAGGTCCACTCTGACCGGTGGTAGTACCTGTTAGGTTCTCATCTATGGGTTGAATATAAAAATGAGTTTGAAAATTTTTTTTAGTCCCCATTAAGAATTAATAAACAAACCGTCTTCGGCATGAAATACCCAACATGGGTTGACATGCCGTAAAATCCAACCAACTAACTGATCCTTCCTTTCCAAACGCCAAATACGCCGCCATATTTATTTGCCGCCTATTATTTGCTTTATTTGCGCCAAATTTATTTGCATTACCCTAGTAGTAGAATATATAATAGTATTTGAATTCGTTTTCAAATAAATGGGAGGGGGATTTTATTTTAAATGAAGAGAGTCGAGACTTACTTTATTTGAAAGGTTTCCTGCCTCGAAAACTGTTTGCTTATGATGAATAGAGAAAAAATAACGTCATACGTCTGATGACGTCATACATGTGATGACGTCAGAAGGCATTAAAGCATTTGTGACTTCAAATCTCAACAAAAACTCAACAGGAAACCACCATTGTTAGCCGTACAATACTATTCAAAATACGCCAGTGTAGCTTAACCTGGTAAAAGGCCAATATATTGTGCACTGGCGAGTTTTCCTATTCTTAACCGCGAGATGAGTCTGTTAACCATTGCACTGTGGCAAGAACTCACAGAAGTGACTTGAATTATAAATCGCCATAACTTCTGTGATGAACAGGAGAGAGTATAAGAATTGAATGCTGGTTCTTATAATACGTTAGAAGGCTCACAGTAATCTTAACGTAGGTGAATATATACATACCTGAAGCCGAACAAGAAGTGCAACATAACAATACAGTCTTTATTGTCTGAGCACGTGGAACGTGACATACATAACAAATTACAAACAGATAGGACGATAGTCCTTTAGAACTATGAAAGAGTTCATAAAGAATATATGAGAGTCACTTACGGATAGTAGGCGGAGCAACCCCACACACACACTTAATGGATCAAGACACCACGCGTCTAGTCCATCTTTGGTGGATGCTAGACCAAGAGAAAGAGAAAGGGGGTCTTCCTGTGCTGAGTTTAAATGCCCAGCTAGTAGTGCCACCTAGTCGCGAAAACCTGGCGGTAAGGAAAGATAATTATTTTGGCTCCATCCCAGCAAGGGCAGACAATCGCAACAAAAGGTTTTATCAGGATCTCAAGGTAATGGATGAAAGATACAAAGGCAGATGGCTGATTTTTTGATGAGATCAACCTTTTCAAAAGCACCATGGAATTTCCAAGACGAGGAGATTTATACTTTGCCTTAATTTAATTTTGGCTACAAATGCAGAATAGCGCGCTAGATATAATATCATTAGAATCGAATTTTACGTATAAATAGTATTAGATTACGGAAACTCCGAAGTAGCCTAACTAACACTGACCCGAACCCTAAACCTATCACTAACCCTAACTAAATTAACCCTAACCCTAAGACTAAGACTAACCCTAACCCTTATTCTAACTCTAATCCTAGCGTCTCAAAGGTTTCGAGTATCCGGAAATGTTTTTATACGTTCTAATGAATTCACTGCATCATAGAAAGTCAAAGATGGATATCATGGGAATAGGAAATACCCAATCGGTCCATAAAACGCTGCGGCAAACTCTTATTAACCGCAAATTATCCAGTAGACGCAGGGACGTGAGTACCAAAAGTAACCACCAATTTCCCGTGAAGACGCTCGTGGATTTTTCACTAGAGCCCATATGACCGGGTTGTGGCCCTAATACCACTGGGAGCCAGACCTCTACGTCTTGGAACTTAAGTTCCCGACGGCATAACTCTAACACTAACATGTTTACACCACTCGACCGCGATGAGGATGGGTTGGACTGTCTTTCGGTGAAATGTGTTTCGGTCAATGGTCCGTTTGGCGAAATGACCTTTCGGCCAAATGTCTTTAGGTGAAATGTCCGTTCGGCCAAATGTGCGTTTGGCGATGAGTCTGTTTGGCCAAATATCCGTTCGGCCAAATGTCTTTTCAGCAGAATGTCCGTTCAGCGAAATGTTTTCAGTTTTCAATTTTCTGGCAAAATCCAAGTATTTATCTTTTTTTTTTTTCATTCTTTCATTTTCGTTCTTTGATCCAACGGGACGGCAAAATACACTAAATGACAAGTTCTTTTTTTCTTCTTGTTAATTAGCACTAGCTCTGGTCTTCTGGACGGGATAAGGGTATCCGTCTGTATCTCAAAGTCACAGATAATTCTCAAGGGCGGATTCCAGTTTGTGCAAATACCATTTTGTAGCACGGTGAAATTTAATTCCTTGCATTTCCCAGTGGATCACCTTTCCCACCCAGTCGCACCTAGTCTTGTACTACTTTTGTCCTATTGTTGTTGTTGCCATCTTTGCTTCTTATGAATATTTATTGTTTTTCGTGTTAGCTGTCCAAATCATTTTAAATAAATGGTACTATGAATGCACCCAACTAACTGCTATACAAACACATAATTGTAGTAACGAGTCGAACTTATCTGACTCAAAGCGTTCTAGATGCCTGGCCTGCGAAATTGTCCCTGGCAGGCAAAGGAATGTGGTTGGGGGAAGAAGGAATGTGGTACGCCATTATGCCCACTCTGAGTAAGAGGTGTCGAGAGGTTTGAGGGGGAGAATGGACTTTTTGCGGGGAGTTGTGGGTGACTTCCGATAGTGCTGTAGGGACCTGAACTCTCCTGTGCGTTTTGGGGACAGGAAGGAGAAAGAGTTAATGTCCCTTGCGAGGTGGCGAGGAAGAAAGAAAAAATGTCTTCTCGGTTTTGGTATGAACGTGCGAGCCTCATAGAAACGAGCTCTTGTCTCAGTCCCTTGTGACTGAAGGAACTTTTCCCTCAGTGAGAGAGTAACAACTGAACTGTAAGTACTGTTTCTAAGTACTTGTTGTATCGACTGTTGTTGTTGCATTTTAATAAATAAGGTTAAAAGTACACGTGCTTTCCTTTTCGTCATTACATTCCGTGAGCTTAAAAAAGAAGAGAAAGAGAAAGAGAAAGAGAAAGAGAAAGACAAGCTGGTAGACAAGTTTCAGTTTTATTTAAAACTTACAATTTTCAATAATACTTAGGATTGTTAAAACTTTTTAAAAATTTTTTATTGTGACCTCGTTTAATTATATGTAATAACCTATCAATCCACTGACTTATATACAAATACATTGTACTAGCACATTCATCTGCATGAACTTAATATGATATAGGATTTTATTTGCAATATATTCATATACTAGAATCATATACTCAGCATCACCTGGGTAGAGGGGAGGGAAAAATGGGGTGTAATGGTTATCAAGTTAGTCTCACAGATCCATTATTATTATGTATATTTTGATTTTTAGATATCTTCGTGAATATAAATAAAATTTTTATCATTTTTTAACAGAAAGCAAGCCCTGCTGATATTTAATGTGTATATATATTCACTTTATTGTTAATTGTTGTATTTTTGTAGTCTCATCCGGACATACATACATACATACACACAGCTGCCCTTTATATATAAGGTGTTCGGGATAAATTTAACATATTTATATTTGGTTATTTTTCTCCGTCGGTTGGTGGTACTGACGCACACTACGCATGATTTAATAGCTTCGACCCTTCTTCATTCATATATGTGATGACAGAATCGATGACTGGGACCCACCTGAATCATGGAAGAGAATAACTTGTATCATATGATCTGCGCCGGCCATCAAAATAAGAGATTATGGTTGCTGCCCAATGCTCCCTGAACACAGTAAAAACAATCAGGCATGAACTGGAGAATTGCAATGGAGTCTACGAGGCTGAAGGTAGAAGAAAGCAACATAACAGGCGATCTGATTGCGTTCGTATAGCAGAATTCATCGAAAATCTGCAGAAAATGTGTTGGAGGACCATCAGATGCCTACGTGGAGTTGCTAAACACTGTAGTCAAGCCCTGGATAACAAGGGTAGCCAATTGTAGGCCATATGTATGGCAGCAGGATTCGGCCCCCTGCCACACCTCTGGGAAAAGTAAAAAATGGTTGTCGGCGAATTTTTACGACTACACCAGTCCCAATGTTTGGCTTCCGACCTCCCCAGATCTTAACCCCATGGATTATTATGCATGTGGTGCTGATGAGAAAGACAACAATCGCCGTGCCAGTTAATCGACAGAATTAAGGTAGTTTTTGAGACCCTTCCCAGGGAATTTGTAACATCAGCTTGCTCCAGGTTCCGGAGCAGGATTGAGGCAGTATTCGACACTAATGGCAGGTATTTTGAGTGAAACTTGTTGACATTAGTGTAATTTCCGTGCCTGTTGAATTTCTTTACAATCCATTAAATGTTGTACTTACCAAGCACTTTTTATTTTTCCTTATTAAACTGTCAAATTTCTCCCAAACACCCTTTCTGTATATATATATATATATATATATATATATATAGAGAATGACAGACATACAGAGTGAGAACGAGAGAGACGGAGAGAGAGAGAGACGAGAGAGAGAGAGAGAGAGAGAGAGAGAGAGAGAGAGAGAGAGAGAGAGAGAGACTTGCGCATGAAATATTCACATGTGAAGTTTGGTGTGAAATCTTAATTCTAACTTGTAAAATGATACGAAAAATAGAAACTGCTAAATACTTCTGTCTGTCTGTCTGTCTGTCTCCCTCTGTCTCCCTCTGTCTCTATCTCTCTCTCTCTCTCTCTCTCTCACACACACACACACACACACACACACACACACACACATACACATACATACGCGAGTGCGCGTTTCTTGTCGTTTTTACACATACCAAGGATAGTATTACTGTTATGATTTAATTGTTTAATAAAGAAATTACTGGTGCAATGACGTTATTTCGCAAGAAAGAGTAAGTAAATTATGCTCAGTGGCCTATCGTCGGTATCAGCCGAACATCGAGGGAGTCTACATTCTTTTCGCTAGCGTTAGGCCGGAGAGATTGTTTTTGCTGAGTTAGAGCGCTACGCCTATCGCCAGCTTCCAGATGCTTTACCACACAGATCAGACTTTCCAAGCTGTGCATCTCATGCGCTGACTGGTATCGAACCCGGAATTTTGCAATTCCCTAGCGGATGTTCTATCGACTGAGTTAAAAATCTTAATTAGCATTTCATAATTATCTCCGTTGTATCGTGAATTTGGATGCTAAAAAAATGAAGTTCAACAAAACTCTAACGCTCTAATAAAACCCTCGCTATGATGTGTCGTTTATTTCTTTTTCTGGGTTTCAGTTACATAAACAGGGTGATTGTAAAATAACTCTCTTCCTTATTTAAAAAAAAATTCTTATGATTTATTTCTGAGTTATTTTCCAAAAAATGAATATTAGAAGAACACACATAACATGGAGTTTTATTTAAAATTCTATATGGGTACCAGCATTTGCCTCCAGCCTCTTAAGCCGCTCGGGAACCGCATCAACTGATCTTCCCAGGAACTCTTGTGAAATGGCAGAAATAAATTCTTGTATTCGCCCTTCAAGTTCTTCCAAAGTCATTGATTTCGTAGAGTAGACTTGCTCTTTCAACCAATCCCAAAGAAAAAAGTTGCGGGTGTTAAATCAGGACTTCTGGCTGGCTACTCATGTGGACCATGTCTACCCATCCATCTCCCAGGAAAATTGTGATTCAGCCATTCCCAAACAACAATAGCAAAATGTGGAGGAGTACCGTCTTGCCTAAAAAACAAGTCTTCAATATTCTCCCAAATATTGACAAATGTCCGAATAAAATAATTATAAATAGTTTAAAATAGGGAGTTACTTTACAATCACCAGTACAATATATAAATCTCGTAAAATTATTATTCAGTTGCAAGTTAAACTGGAAATGCCTTTTTCTTAAGTGTATTGCTCTAATACAATTTACGCTATTACGTGCCGTTTTTTATTTCTGCGTTTCAATTACAAATACAACCATTATGAGAATTGCCCATATTTTTCACATTTACTCCTTATCAATTTATTTGTTGTTAACCTGCGAGCCAATCAGCAGGACCTTGGGACTCAGTAATGTATAGGAGTGAGGCCTCTCTGTAGGGGACCCGTATTTTGAACAACCCTTACCCCTCAGTCACCCCACCCTATCAAAGCTCTTAACTTGTCACAGTGACAACACCACGTTGTCATCATTTGTATATGTCATTACTTAACTGACAGTTATTTCCCTTGTACTAAGACGACTGTCCCTAGCAACGAATAACACAAGATAATTAAAAACTACCTGCCGAGGAAGAGATTTTGATTTTACGTACCGATAGAATATATTTATTCACTATAATAATAATAATAATAATAATAATAATAATAATAATAATAATAGAAATGAACGTGTATCCCCTGGCCAACCCGAAAGGCAAAAAACTAAGATGTGAGCTTTGTCAAAAACCTGGTTACATTGTCTGTGGCCAGTGTCGGGCTACCTACTATTGGTAAGAAGGAATTCAAATTGTTTTGTTTCTATTTCATTAATTAATTAACTTAATAACACTTAACCTATCTCCCGCCCAAACGCAGAGGTAGTATAAAATAAATTAAAATTAACTAATACGTTCTTTACCAACTTATTTGCAAATATCTAAAAAAATAGTAGTCATAATATCGTTCATTAATAAGTACACCTTATATCCATTTTTTAAGGTAATTTTCGTCTAAACCAAAGATAGCAAGATTTTAGTATTTTTAGCGGAATATTGTACAACCAAAGCAGATATTGTTGAATATTATTTATTACCGAACTCTACAGTATCAAAATTCTGTTACCAAGAAAATAATTGAGTTTGGTTAAGAAATATACTTGCTATATAGAATTCTGCATAGATGCCTACTTATTTTTTAGCTGATACCTATTCATATTTTTGGTGAAATAGTTTCAACACTGTAGAGTTCGGTAACAAATAAAACCTAATAATATCCGTTTTGATTTGATTTGTGTTCCGCAAGAAATAATAAAATCCTTTATTTTTGTTTTTAAAATGAACTTTTTTTAATAAAAGATTGTTAGGTGTACCTATTCATAATAATAAAGTATATACTAAACTTATATGGTACATAGTAATACAGAGTATATCTATACACTATAATGACATGGTATATCGTAGGCATAGATATAATATAGTGGATATTTGGTTAAATAGTTTCATACTATAGAGTTCGGTAAAAAATAATACCTACTAATATCCATTTTGATTTTGATTGTGTTCCACGAAAAATAATAAAATCCTGTGTTTTTGTTTTTAGAATGAATTTTTTTATAAAAAGATTGTAGGTGTGCATTTATAGTGATACAGTATATATTATATTTATTGGTATATTTACTATTAGTATATAGTATATGTATATACCATAGTAGTAGTGATATGTATATAGTAATATACCATATAGTAATGGTATAGTATATATGTACATGGCTATATAGCTCCATATGGTAGTATAATAACCATATAGTGACATATCTATATGTTATACACTATAAGGATATGATATATCCTGGTGCATAGGATATAATGTAGTGGATATTTGGCAGACACTTTGTTTGATCCAGAGACATTATCCGGTAAACTTTCTTGGCAACATGGAGTTTTTTTCTTTCTTTTTTTTTCTTTTTTCTTTTTTCTTCTTTTTTTAATGTTTTTCTGTGTATGTATAATTAATAATACGTTAGCGCCATATTACTATGCGCCATACTATATTATAATATAGACTAGACTATTTAATTTCTATTTACTTTGTACTTTAATTCAAATTTGGTGTCCTATGTTGAGGTTGAATATTCAAAGTGTTGCATAATGGAAATAATGCGTGAAATAACAATTTACAATAGGTAAAAATAAGTGAGGAGATGGACACACACGAGGTAAATTCAACAATGATTTATTACGAACTGATTTATTTTCTTACAAGGGTTAAAAAAGCGGGAACAAACCTTGGGCAGAAGTGGCGGAGTCTGAGCTCCTGCTGATGTCACATCAAATATATTTATTATAGAAATATGAACTTATAAAAAATCTTAACACCTATCATGGTGTAATGGTTAGCAAGCTAGTCTTACAGATATACTACTACTGGATTGCAAATTTGACCCTCGCTGGCATGTCCCATACTGCAAACTTGGTCACGTCCTACCCTTGCAAGAGGATGGACAAAAAAAGAGCATCCCATCGTGGAGTAAAGGTTAGCAAGTCTATAACTAATAAATAACGAGTTTGTTCCTCGCTGGATGCTCCATACATGGGACCTTGTGTCACATCCTACCCAGACGGAGGGATTGAGCAAAACCTACTTCCACTCCACCGGTAATATATACTAGGATTTTTCATCACCCGTCCAAATCATCCTGAATTTTTCTAATGGAAATATTCAACTACCATAACAGCTAAGTGGTGGTCACAGGAATGGTAGTACCTGTTAGGTTCTCTGTCTATGGAAAGAAAGACGAGTTTTAAAGAATGTGTTAAAAAAAAATGAGTTAAAAAACCCCAGAATTTTCAATACCCATCAAGAATGAATTTAAGAAAATATATTCGGCATAAATGACCCCCTAAGGTCAATTTCTTAAGCGAGTTTAACAGGTTTGGAATCAGAGTTTTCCTTCTCCTAGACTGGTTACCTAGCATGGTTAAAGAGTCCCAGTTTTCCCTTGCATATTTACCCAGAGCTGGAGGGAGAATTGGATTCATATCTTTCCCAATGTTATTAGCGCTATTGAAATGCAAACAGCCTCGTCCAGGATTTGAACTTCTGGTCGACAAGTCCATATCCACAACTCTAACCAATTAGACCATGCACCTCCATAGGAAATGGTTATATTCAATTATTCCCCGATGAAAGTTGCAATATGATAGACATTAAATTAAAGGTCACCTCTTCATTTCAATATCAACCCACCCATATATAATAATTACTATATATATATATATAATATATATATATATAATTGAATATTATAAGAAGTTACATCACATATTAACAATGCCCTGATGATGATTTAATTAAAAAAAATGAAATTGACTAATACTTTTAATTCTAATAAAATCCTCATCTATGATCTTCTATAATATATTATATATATATATATATATATAATATATATATATATATACAAAGTATTGATCAACACATATGTATTGAGCTATACATTTACTGCAACAAAATCCCGGATATATAATCTTGAATTGTTACAACAACACACACACACACACACACACACACACACACACACACACACACACACACACTATACACACACACATATATATACTATATATAAATATATATATATATAAATATATATATATATATGACCTCGGGTAGGGGGAGCAACTGGTACTTTTTACTAAAGAATTTATTACAATGGACTAATTCAAACACCTAATTTTAACACATTCTGTCCTAACCCCAGAGGAGACTCTCCTAATTTCAAATATTATTAAACCTAATTCTTTCAGTCTACCTATACACGTACACATACAGATTTCTAAATCATCATATTACCAACACTTAGATCTTTCATTTCTCTGAATTCCTTGTTCTAGCGTCTTTTTCTATGGAAATGTCCAATCGTGTTCTGTAATCTTTAGAACGTGCTTCTCGTATGATTCATTTCTACTGGACAGTAAGTTCATCACCATTGGATGCCCTATTGACCCCTGTGTCCACCAGCTTGACCAGTCTTCGTTGTTTTCAGTTTCGTCGTGACTGTTTACGCATATCAACCTCAGTGGTCATTTAAGCCGACAAATTTACTGAAAATAATTCTTACAGGATACACAATTTGTTTATAGCATACATTTGCGCATTTCCAACCCATAGTGAGACCCTAACATCGGACTAACCATCCGGTCCGTAGCAGCTTGGACCAGCCGACGGAGTCTAATGGTGCTTATACACGGTGATCCCACATCCCCCGCAAATCTCCAAAAACGAACCTCACCATCAATAGCAATTTATCGATAATTCCCAGGACACGTAACCCAAGCCGCCCCTAGCGATCCCATATCAGAATAAAACGGTTGGGTCATAAGGGCATAGGTGGCGAATCATTACGTGGCTTGGCTTGACTGACGACCGATTTATCTATGGCCTCCCGACCGACCTCCGACCTATTACCTCCTCATCTAACACCTTGTGCCCCGTACGACTCTCCATCAGCCTAAAGTAAGTATCTAAGTGGGCATAGCACGTGGTATCTCCAC
>CM042160.1:63727667-63792200 GCA_023376005.1 Doryteuthis pealeii | reverse complement strand
ACAGAGGATAGATGGAAACAATACTTCACACCGTTCTATTGTACTTCGGGTCAGTTCATTTCCGGGGAAACCAGAACATTTTGACTGTGCCTCGGTTATATTGAAATCCACCTAATTAGACGCGATATTTGCGGAGATTCATACCTTACTCGTCACGGTTCACCATAATCTATACAGTAATTACCTTCTGTTTTGATCTGTTACGGCCAATTCACCCTTGGTCGGCTTGAGCCAACTCCCTTCAACGAATTCCTTGTGGCGAAAATTCATGGGAGAGAGACAAGGAAAAGGGATTTACAAGCGCCCCCCCCCGCATCCATATCCTGGACTGGAGAACGAGATACCTTTTTTTTGCCGCAGATTTACACGAAGATGCAGTGGACAAGTACGCCAAAAACCGTTGATTTATGACGATAATGGAGATGCCCTTTGGATTTTCAACCAGAGCCCCTTTGGCCGGGTTGTGGTTTATACCACTGGTGCTAAACCTGTTCACCTTGGGTGGACCCTATGGGGGTTCTTCCAACTCAACTAAAAATGTTAGGATATATATATTGTTTTGTTATTACATGTTATGTAAATCTTATAATTTATTTCTGAATCATTATTTTACAAAAAATGAATATGAGAACACACATAATATGGAGTTTTATTCAAAATTCTATATGAGCACCAGCATTTGCCTCCAGCCTCTCAAGCCATTCTGGAGTCACATCAACTGATCTTCCCAAGAACTCTTGTGGAATGGCAGAAATAAATTCTTGTATTCATCCTTCAAGTACTTCCAGAGTCGTTAGTTTCGTAGTGTGACTTGATCCTTCAACCAACCCCAAAGAAAAAAAAGTTGCTGGGTTTTAAATCAGGCGCAATAAAAAATACCACGATGAAGTTGGAGACAAATGGTCTCTATTCTGTTCTATAAAGAAATGAAAAACATGTCCGAGGACTGGAAAATAGGTAATATCCGTTACAAGAACGGAACAAAAGTGAAAGCTTTAAGGAACTGAATTATCACGTGACCACCCGTGACGTGGGAAGCCACGCCCTCAGTCCAAGGGAAGACAAGTATTTTTGTCTCCCTGCACACATATGTTTCCTTCATAATGTATTTGATAAATTACTAATAAAGTTATCCCCAGAGAATAGCAAAGTTCCATCAGTCACGCTACAAAGAACATTTTTTAAGCGATAGTATATCTGCTATAACAGAAATAGATATCTCTTTTGATTCACAATTTTTACTAACACAATACATCCACTGACCAAAAACACTTCGGAACAGAACCTAAGTTACTGAAATATGTAACATCTAACGGCTGCTAACCCGACAGTAGCTCTAAATGAAATGAACAAAACAAGTGTTCCACACATAGGCTCCGCGCAAGCTTCCGGATGAAAAAATTTTTTTATAAATAATTAAAGATATCCTCTATTTAATGTTTTTCAACCAATCATGAATCTTTTCCCAAAACTTTTTAAGGTGAGTCTCGAGCCGATTCATAACTATAAAATAGCTCACTTAAAGTCGATAAGCCAGTTGACTTCGGCGCTGACACACATAACACCGCTTCACCAGGCCAAGATCAAGGAACCGCCATACCACCGACCCACACACACCCCGCGTCACACTGAACCAAGTCGTCAGCCAGAACAGACTTTCAACCCCACGTCCGAATCAGCCGACAAAGAAAAATACTTTCAAACCCACATCTGTCCTAATTTCACTGAGCGAAGAAAGAATTATCATCTCAACAATTCCAGCTTTTGTTTATTTTTTTAAATAAACGAAATTAATCCAATTTTTCTCGTCCGTTTTTTCTTTTGCTACCATACGCTTGCTTGTGATATTTCATATATAAAGGCAAAAGTGATAAAGTAGTTTTTTTTTACCTTCTTATAAAGAGAGTTCGTAAGTCCAGGTTTTCCAAGATAAAAATACACATTCGCCATGTTAAAATATCCCCCGGAAGTTTGTATAGAGTTTGTACCAAACAATTCCGAGGCGAAATATATCTGAAATATATAAAATAAATAAATATATGAATAAATGAATATATGTGGGTGTGTTTTTGAATGTGGAAGAGTCTACTGGAAAAAAGAGGTTTTCATTTTTTTCCCTCCATTTCAGTATATTTTCTTATCGATTTTATAATGGCTATCTGATGGAACTGGGCTCTTTTTGTTTTGTTTGTTTTGTTTTGTTTTACGGCATATCAACCTCAGTGGGTTATTTAATGCCGATAAAGTTTTGAAATTTTGGAGGTGTCCCGCAGCTTACCAACCAAGTTTGTGCAGTGGCTACCTCTTCGTTCCCGGTAGTTGTCCCCCCCCCCATTACAGTAATTTGGAAAGTTTTATCACTTACATCTTCGGAAAGGTTTTCAATTGATTGCTGATATTCCTCCTTGACCAAATACATTTTGGCCATTGTCCTATAAAGTTTGTAGGTGTGAGGTTGGATGGGAGTGAACGACGGTTTGAGCACCGCTGTGTTGGGTTATAACCAGCTTCGCATACGAAAGATAATCACAAGCTTCTTTTAGCTGATCGAGACCTGAGGGAAAAAAAACGTTTTGTTTAAGTCATTCCTGATAGGTATTAAAAAATGTTTAACTCATTTTTTTAAACATATATTTTTAAATTCATTTTTCTATTTAACCTATAGATGGGACCCTAACAAGTACTACCACCCCGAAAGTGCCCTGGGTATGACGTTAAACTGCATCTAATGAAGTTCCAATTTTAGAGCTCTGTGGAGTACCCCTTTATTGCCATTACTCTCAAGTCCACTCTGACTCGAAGTGTTGACACCTGTTTGGGTTCCATTTATGGGTTAATAGGAGATTAAAAAAATGTGTTTAAAAAAAATTAAGTTTGAAAAAAAATTGAATGTCCATCAAGAGTGAATAGGTAAATAGGACAGAGCGACTTCAGCATAAATTTAAATTTAAAAAAAAATAATAACAGAAAAAAAACATTAAAACATTTTATGTGGAATAAAAAAAGTAAAGTCGTCGGGTGGCCTAAAATCGGTATCAGCCAATCAGCGAGGGAATCTATCCCCTTTTCACTAGCGCTAGACCAAGGAGATTGTTTTCGCGTCTGAGGTGGAGCGCTACACCTACCATCAGCTCCTTACTTTACCGCACAGATCCCTGTGCTACTCATACGCTGAGTTGGCGAGGGCCGGTATCGAACTAGGAACCTTGTGGTTTCTAGCCGAATGCTCTACCGACTGAGCTAATCCGGCTCTATTGTGGAATACGGTGTGCTAATGAGCGCGACTTATATTTATAGACTGTTCCAAAACAGCGGTGACCGAATCGGCCAATCAAAAACGCTCAAACATGTATTTAATTTACTATTTAAAGGCGTTGATAAATTGTCCTAGAATTACTCGCTGGAGAAGGACAGACCAACAGACGATTATTATACAACTCTCTGCTTCAAGACAGGATAAACTCTGATACAACTCAGGATGGATCAGCGGACAAGGATTAAAACTGATACTACATCTTTCTATTTCAAGAAAGGATCAAACATTATGGCCCTAGGGGTCGCCGCTGTAAAACTGCTTCTTACTGCAGCCTAAAATGGTCACACGAATCGTCACAATCTAACTAGCGGGACCTGTAGATACACCACAGTATGATAACTTGGGGAAAGATAGAAAAACACGATGTGTTCCACAGGATGAATATTTATTCTTGATAATAATGTTGACGTTATAACGTTTCGGTTTTTTGCAACCTTCTTCAGGACACGTGAAATCTTGGGTGGAAGTGTTAGGAGCCTTTATGAGCAAAAATCTCGGGGATAAATTTTAAAAGAAATCCATTAATAAGAAGAAATAAGTGTAATTTTATTCTTTACTTCCTAATTTAACTAAATAGTTAAATTATGAAAATTTAGCAATGAAAAACGGGAGTGATGGAAAATGATGGAAGAGTTAGTTTCAAATTTGGTCTATCTTTCCATTATATCATCATCTGTTTCAATTTTTAAAAGATCTACATTCTTATTTAGTTTCATTAGTCTTTCTAATTTAATATAACTAGTACAAAATACAAAACGGCCTCCGGGCGATGTAAAAATAGATTTTTGAAACATATTGCCTGTGGGGTGGGAGTAAAAAAATTCAATGCCAGCGAGTTTGTACCCTAAGTAAGTAATATCATCAAATTCATTAAAGGATTAAAAATAAAAACAATTTGAAATGTAAACTTTAAATATGTATTAAAAATAAAACAAACTATATATAGATATATAATACCAGTCATGTATTTATTAAAACCTGTTTTTAAAAAACAATGAAGACTGTCTAATGTTGCATGTTGAAATTTTGAGTGTACTTATTGAATAAATACACTCAAAATTTGAACATGGCAAAAATCGTAGAATAGATTTTATTCTATGTTATGACGATTTTAGGTAATATGATGTAAGCAGTGACGTAATTTTTGTTACAGACAAAAACCGGAAGCGAATCTCCATTATTAATAGATATTTTACATTAAAACTTAAATACTTGCAGTCGGAGGGTGCATATATTTGCTAGAAATTATAAAGATTATTGGTTATTTCTTATGAATCTAACATAAATAAAGGGAAACCACTCTTGACTGATAAATTATTTATTTATTTCCCCATTAAACTAACCCTAACCACGTCTTCTTTTTTCCTAGTAGACCAATAAATAAATAAATAATTTATCAGTCAAGAGTGGTTCCCCTTTGTTTATGTTAGACTTATAGGAAATAACCAAATTATTTATGCCTCAACCGAATATAAAGATCGGATTGTTTGGAAAAAAAACTTACCCATTAAAGCTTCGGCTAAAATCAGGTAGGCAGGAAGAATATTTGGAGATTGTGTTTTGTAAATTTCTTTGTAAAGTCGAATACATTGGAAAGCTGCTGGTGCCACCAATTGGTAATTCCCTTCGAAAAGATTTTTCTGACCACGTAACAAGCAAACACCAACAATCTTAAGCTAAAAATAAATATTTGAGAAACATTTAATTTTATGAAATTGGCAAGTGATTTGTTGATTTTGTGTGACACAATGTTTAAGTGAAAAAAAAAGAAGAAGGAACGTCGGTTTCTAGTGGCTTCGGTCCTGGACCTTACAAGCTAATATCGTTGATCCAGCCACCCACCACCCAGGCAACACCTGTCCCCTTGACTTAAGGGACATAGCTGGGTTTATTGCACAGTGCCTGAGGCGTCCCTTGAGGGAATGCCGATGGGATCAACGCATTTTTTGCAAATACATTTTCGATAATTCTCCTGGTTCTGAGATCACGTTCCTTAAATTACGGTGTTAAGGCGGCCATATTGTCTTTTCTTTCGAGCCCGTCATTCATTTTGCACACAAGAGACGTTCCCGCCATCTTTGAGCTCCGATGTACGCTATTTCTTTCGCTACACAGGAAAAAAAGAAGATAGGGTTCGGGTTAGGGTTTAGGGTTAGGGTTAGGGTTAGGGCTTAGGTTTTTTTTTCAGTATTTGATCTTTCTAGAAATGTAAAACTTAGGGATTTTTATCTACAAAAGGTCAAAAACCTTTGAATTAATAATTAAAAAAAAAAAAATTTTTTAAATAAAATATTATTATAAACTGACTCATTGATGAATAATTTGGTGAAAATTTAATTAAAATTGGACAATGTCTTGATTTTTGATAGTTTGAAAATTTCTAAATTAAAAAAAAATCTTTATTCCTTCCCCTTCCGGAATTGCCCCCCCCCCCTTCCCAAGTTTTCATTATTTTATGAAGCAATTCGTAATCTTTTTGCTTTTTCTCTTTCCATGTTGATATGATTTTCTTTTAAGATTTTAATTACAACAATATTAAATCACATTATTTACCGCATTATTAAATTTACCTTCAACCTTTTAAGCTTTTAAGTGGACAACTTCAAAATTTTTTAAAAGACTTAGTTTTCATCTAATGTGTTAAACAAGTAACTGCTAATATCAAAATTTAGAATGGAAATAAAATTTACTGTGGAGTTATCTCCCTTGGTCAAATATTCAAACAGGTAACAAAAAAAGACTAGGACACCATACTGGTTACAGTGGAGTTATCTCCCTTGATCAAACTATTACATTCACTTTCGAATTAGTACTTTTCAGAAAGATACAACACTCCTTCATTCCTCCAGCTATGGGTTAAATACTAGTGTCCTTCTAAAATTATGGCATTGGAATTAAATAACTCCCGAAGGTTGATATGCCATTAAAACAAAGAAACCAAACCAATTAAATTTCCTTATTTACTCTAAAATAGAATTTTTTTTGCACATTATTAGGAATTCTTTAAACAAAATTTTTGTAGATAAAATATTAGAAGTCACTGTGCGCACAGAGAAATTAAGGATAAAAGAAAATCATCAGAAGAAATCATTTAAAAAAATAAAAAAAAAAAATGATCAACTGATTAGCTTATAAAACAAAGCATTCATAGGGTTAGAATAGTTCGTATCGAGACAAGGGAAATAAATGCTGATATATTTTACAGAGTTATTCCCCCTGTCTAATATTTTTCACTTTTATTCGGGCTGCTTTATCAAAATTCATTGTTTACAACAGACATGCCAAACATGCGGCCCTCACCAGGCACAGGCGTGGTCCCCAGGCAGACTACGCTATCTTAGTACCCCAGGTTTTTGAAAAATATTTCCAAAAATTCCTTGGTGAAAACGGTCATTTATTTTCATTAGGGCAATGTGTTGTTAAGAACAGTCTTATCAACAAATTGTCTCTCACTCCTTCCTTTGAGTTGTGGAATGAGGAGGCTAACTAAGTCAATGAAAGGGAGTGAGTCTTTCCTCTTGCCTTCTCCTACTATCAATCAACACATGGCTATAATTGAAAGTGACTGTGACACTTATGCATTTTATTATTTAAACTCCGTCAGTAATATCCTTTTTTCCTGTCTTTTTAACAAAAATGTTTTTTTTTAGATATGTATTCATTGGTTTTTAGATGATAATAAAGAAATTAAGGATAACAATTATCACTTTATTCTGTTAATGTAGAAGACGGGTTTAAAGTCTTAGTTGTCATGTATGGCCCTCATGACATACTTATGTAATCTATGCGATCCTAGGGGGCTACTCAGTTTGACATTCAGGGTTTAAAGAGCCTTCTGTTTCTCAAGGGTCACCTACATTTTTAGTAGGTTTGTAATGGTTAATAAAATGGCAGTTGCCGATTGTTTAAAAAAAAGGGGGGAGTAAGAATTCCAAAACTGCAGTAACGGAAACCAACAGACGCTGAATTCAAAAATCGAGCGCCAAAAAGAAGAAGCGGGAATTTCAGCAGTTTTGAGGATGACAAGCAAGTAGTCGTCACGCAACAAGTCAGCTCCATTATCAGAAAATGAAAGAAGATAAAATATGAACTATTATTACCAAAATATA
The DNA here is from genome assembly GCA_023376005.1 of Doryteuthis pealeii. NCBI lineage: Eukaryota > Metazoa > Mollusca > Cephalopoda > Myopsida > Loliginidae > Doryteuthis > Doryteuthis pealeii. Next base: position 63,784,775 of record CM042160.1, on the reverse strand, counting down.
AAGCAAAGGACTTTGCCCGGTATGCTGTTCTACATTTCTGTAACTTTGTTTAATACAGATTGTTTATTTTAATACAACTTCGTCATTTTTCCATTGTGTTGAGTCTTGTTTAAAGTTAGTAAGATGTGTACAACCTATATATAAAATATATATAACCCAAAACTTGCTAACACTTCCTTGGGTCTGTCGTGAGTGTTGAAGACGGTTGATCATCCTCTTATATTTTTATTCTATTACTTTAATATTTTTTTTTTTGTTTTAATTGATTAAGAATATACCTTTAGAAATAAAATCACGTTGTTTTCTTTTAAACTTGTAGCTCATGTTCACTATTCCTTTTCTTTTAAAATTTAAATGATAAAAATAATTATATGTTTATATACTAATGATGTACCTCGATTAATTTAATTAAGTTAGTAAGATGTGTACAACGTATATATAAAATATATATAAACTCACAACTTGCTACAGGTTCATCGCTGTTTAAATTTAGTGATTTGAAGGGAACCATTACTTTAAGCGTGATCGTAAGTTACTTTAAAAAAAACGTATAGCTTAGATGTGCACAAAAGGGTCCGGTTTAGCGCAGTCGGTAGAGCATTTGATTGGGAATCGCAAGGTTCTAAGTTTGATACCAGCCCCCGCAAAACTTAGCGTATGAGTAGCACAGATTGGGTAATCTGATATGTGCGGTAAAGTGGGGAGCTGACGGTAGGTGTGGCGCTCCACATCAGAAAAAAACAACAACAAAAAACAAAAAGGAACAAATCTCTTTGGTCTAGCGCTAGCGAAATGAAGATAGACTCCCTCGCTGCCGGCTGATACCGACGATAGGCCACTCCGCCAACTCTTTTTTTTTTTTTTTTTAGATGTGCACTGTTAAAATTTTTATAAGTTCATATTTCTATTAATAAATATATTTGATGTGAGATCAGCAGGAGCTCAGACTCCACCACTTCCGCCCAAGCTATTTCCCGCTTGTTTTAACTTACTTGTAAAAATTAAATCAGTTCGTAATAAATCATTGTTGAATTTACCTCGTGTGTTAACGTCTCCTGACATTCTTTTTTTACCTTGTGTGTCCATCTCCTCACCTTATTTTTTACCTATTGTAAATTCTGTTATTTCACGCATTATTTCCATTATGCAACACTCTGATGAATATCCAACTTCAACATGCACAAAGTTGGAAATATGGGGTAACTAGTGAGGATCGAACTCAGTACTTACTGGTAGTTGTTGCTTTTTTATACCTTCCAGACGTTTAAAATTCACTATTAAATATTCAAGTGAATAAAAATAGGCCCATTAAATTAGAGAAATCTATTTGCAATGGATTAATTAGGTTCTATACTTTAGTTTTAATTATATCTTTTTATTTTATCTTTATCTTTAATTTTTAATTTTAATTTCCTCTGGTACTTTTCATTTATTTCTTCTTTGATTTCCATTCATTCCCAGTCCCCTTAAACGACCTTCACCCCCCCCCAAAGTGGATTACACCAAATTCTTCTTTAAGGTTATTGAAGAGAGCGCTGCAAATACGTGATTTCTACCTACTCTAGACACGCCTCTGAAATTAATATTTACCAAAAGTTTTCGAGCAGAACATAGATATTAATTAGGTCAACTTTTTAAATCTATATATATATAAAAAGAAAAAGTCTAATTGTCTGTCCGTACGTATGTATGTTTGTTTGTACAACGACCGAGCACACGTCCTTTTATAATGGAAAAATCGTGCAGACCAGCAAAGTTCAATAAAATCCACACCATATTTTTTTATCATAGAGGGGGTTAAAATAACTTTTTGAAAACAACTGTGGGATTAAAATAAAATTAAAATAAGAAAATTAAAAAAAAAAAAACAACTCCCATGAGCCTTCACCGGAAGAGCCCTCTGAGTATGTGCAGGAAAAGGGACCCGATTTCCAACCCCCAAGATAATCTCTTGGCCATTCTGACTTACGCTTTAACTGTGTCAAGACATCACTACTGGCCAGGGAGATATTTCCTTGCACGTGGTGGCTATGACCCGTGAATAAAGCCTAAGTCATAAACCATCTTATGTCTTTGTCTCTTCCTTTTTCGTTCATTGAATTCCTTCCTTTTCAGTGCGACCACCAAATAAGATGGGGTTAATAGCAAAACCCTAAAAATACGCACCAACAATAACCACAACTATCTTCTTAACCTAACACCGTAAACCACTGCTACCTCATACAACCAACAAAACCTTTTTTTTTAACAAAACAGCCAACAAAATTACATTCATTTATAAAATAAAACTTATTAAAAATTACTTATTAAATTAATTAACTTATTAAATTAAAATTAACTTATTGAATTAAAATCCGAATCAATCTTACTTTGGCGTCGAGTAGCTTCTTTACCAAAAGTTCTTTTTCATGTTTTCGAATGACTCTTTTGGGTTCAGCGTATAAATCCCGAAGTGTCGTACAGAGTAATTCGTGAATACCTTTCCAATCAATCTCTTGGTGTTCTTTATTGCTGGTTAATAAAAAAGAAACAAACAAACAAACAAACAAATAACAATGAATAAATGAAAGAATGAGTGAAAGAAAGAAAAGAAAGAAAGAAAGAATCAATGAATGAAATAAAGAAAAAAAAATGAATGAAATAAAGAAAAGAAAGAAAGAAAGAAAGAATAAATGAAATAAAGAAAGAAAGAATAAATGAAATAAAGAAAGAAAGAATAAATGAATGAAAGAAAAAAAGAAAGAATGAATGAATGAATGAAAGAAAAAAATGAATGAATGAATGAAAGAAAAAAATGAATGAACGAAATAAAGAAAAAAGAATGAATGAATGAATGAATGAAAGAAAATAAATAGATAAATAAAAAATGAATGAAATAAAGAAAAAAAGAATGAATGAATGAAAGAAAAAAGAAAGAATGAATGAAAGAAAGAATGAATAAAATAAAGAATGAATGAATGAAATAAAGAAAAAAGAATTAATGAAAGAAAGAAAGAAAGAAAAGAATGAAAGAAAGAAAGAATGAAAGAAAAAAGAAAAAAAGAAAAAAGGAAGAAAGAGAAAGATGTAAATGAATAATGAATAATCTGTAAATATTTATAATAATGAAATTTATTGCGTACAGTGCTCAGGTGTACCTCAACTCATCAAAATCTCATGTCTAGTACTTAGAATAATGTACTAATGCCAGGAACATGAATAGCATACAGTAGTCACTGGCAAAATGAGCCTAAAATGCGTTTTTGACAAAATGACTTTAGCCCCCCCCCCTACAGAAAATAATTTACCAAAAATCAGGGAATTATCGGATTTTAATTAAATTTTCAGTGTTTAATTATCAATGAATGATCTTTATGATACATAATTTATTTTATTTCAAAACTTTCTGATTTTTTCAAGTCATTTAATTTTGAACCCCCCCCCTTACTTTGGAGGTGTAAAATATTGGCGAGTTGTTCCTTGTTTGATACTAATTACAGTAGAAATAAAAAGATAAAAGACCGAAGTTGTAAATAGAAAAAAAAAATTTAAGTGGAATATTTTAGAAGAAAATAAGTACCGAAAATCGGAGAATAAAATGTTAAAAAATAATAAATAATTAATTTTTTGGAGATTTCTTTTTTACTCATTTCGATAATTATTTAATTATTATCTTATAAAAGAAAAAAAATTATACATCGATATTTTTTCTGCTTAAAAAAAGGGGGGGGGTCTACATTTTCAATAGAGTTTTTCTTCAAAACGTATACTTTGATTGACTAAAATAAGGTTTGCATTAAATAGATATTTATTTTTAGAATCTAAAAATATAATATTTTAAACTTAAAATCCGAATATTTTTATTTTAAATGAATTTTATATATTAATTTTTCATAACAAAAATACTAAATTAAAGTTTTGAAATAAAATAACTGATGCATTATAAAATTCATTAATTGATAAAATCAATACTGAAAATTTCATTAAAATCGGATAATTACCTGATTTTTTTTTTTTTTTTTTTTTTTTGCAATCGCGAATGTTATATTAAAATTGTAAACATGCGCTTAAAACCCTTGAAAAAGAGACAGAATGGCGGATCGCGTCAAAATTGACCAAAACAAATCCTTTAAATGTATTAAAAATAAACTGCATATGTATTTTTCTTTTTTAATGATGGTCATTTTGTTACTACTTATCGATTTAGACAAAGTTTGACCTTAAATAATAGATTTAATTATTTTAATTTGCTTTTAAAACTCGTAGTATCCGATTTTTTGCCAGTGCCCAGCATACAGTAATAATATACATGTATGTGTGCACATGCGTGCATATGTGTGTGTGGGGGGTATCAGGTATAGTGTCGGCGAATTACAGGAAGCATGGAGGCTTTGAAAGATGCATGTTTCGGCAGCCTACAACTTTACTGACATCCCAACATGTCAGTCGAACACAAGGATCATTATAATGATGAACTACGCACAAACCGAAGCTCATGCAGAACTAGTGTTTAAAAATTGCGTGAATCGCATCGGCATTCCACTTTTGAGCCACCTCAGGCACTGGGCAATAAACCAAACCCTGTCCTTCTAAATCGAAGGTGCAGGTGTTCCCTGAGAAGATAGTTCCCTGGTATCACGCTGATATTAATATCTCACCGGTCCAATGGCCGAAGTCATTGGACAAACGACCCGAAGGTCAGTTATGTCATAGGAGAGAAATCGCAATCGGCAAGTTCCCTTAATAATCAACATTTTTTGTAGATCCATTAGGTTTGACCTTTTAGAAGGGTTTGAACTCATCTGTATGGGCGGTCTCATTTTTAACCAGAGGGTGTTGCAAGATGATAACGACCGTACAATTAAGGAACATGAGTATTAATATAATAATAATAATAATAATAATAATAATAATAATAATAATGGAGATTTGGTGTCTTTTTGTCTGTAACCAAAACTACGTCACTGCCAGGGACAAGATCAAAACGTGATAATTTTTTTGCAATCTTTGATAACATGGACAAACTGGTATTTGTCAGCCAGTCTTGAATTCTAACAACAACAATAACAACAACAACGACGACGACAACAATAATAATAATAATAATAATAATAATAATAATAATAATAATAATAATAATTGCAATAATAATAATAATAATAATAATAATAATAATAATAATTGCAATAATAATAATAATAATAATAATAATAATAATAATTGCAATGATGCCGCTAAACCATATACTGAAAAAATGTACCGGGGGATACAAATTTAGTAATTCACAAGAGAAGATAAACCACCTTATGTACATGGATGACATTAAAATTTTTGCAAAAAATGAAAAAGAATTGGAGAGTCTAGTACAAACTATTAGAATATATAGCCAGGATATAGGGATGGAATTTGGAATCGAAAAATGTGCTATGCTTGTAATAAAAAGGGGTGAAAGAAAACTAATGAATGGAATACAACTACCAAATCAGGAAACTATAAAATCTCTTGATGAAAATGAAAGCTACAAATACTTAGGAATTTTAGAAGCGGACAATATCATGCAAGCAGAAATGAAAGGAAAAGTTAAAAAAGAATATCTCAGGAGAACTAGAAAACTTCTAGAAACGAAGCTTAACAGCAGAAATTTGATCAAAGGAATTAATACCTGGGCTGTCCCCATTATAAGATACTCGGGACCATTCTTAAAATGGACAAAAGAAGAACTCAGACAGATAGACCAAAGGACGAGAAAATTAATGACCATGCACAAGGCTCTCCACCCTAGAGATGATAGAGATAGATTGTATGTGTCAAGAAAGGAAGGGGGAAGAGGTCTTGCCAACATAGAGGAATGCGTAGAAACCACAATCCAACAACTTGAAGATTACACAAGGAAGAGCAAAGACAAACTACTTATGGCGGCCAACAATAGTAGAAACGGCAGATGTACAAACAGAAAAACGACAAAGACTAGAAAACAAAAATGGGAAGAAAAACAATTATACGGACGCTTCAAACGACAAATAGAAGAGGTTGCACATCAAAACACTTGGACATGGTTGAGAAAGGGAAACCTCAAAAGAGAAACAGAATCACTTATAATTGCTGCACAAAATAATGCCATAAGGACAAACTACATCAAAGCGAAAATTGATAAGACCCAACAGAATAGTAAGTGCAGACTTTGCGGTAATAGAGATGAGACTGTTAACCATATACTCTGCGAATGTAGCAAACTAGCACAACGAGAATACAAAGCTAGACACGACTGGGTTGGGAAGGTGATCCACTGGGAATTATGCAAAAAATTACATTTTGACCACACAACAAAATGGTATATGCATAAACCAGAATCTGTTCTTGAGAACGAAACGCACAAAATTCTCTGGGACTTTGAGATAAAAACGGATCACCTTATCCCAGCAAGAAGGCCAGACCTAGTGTTGATAAACAAAAAAGAAAGAACTTGTCAACTGGTGGATTTTGCAGTGCCAGCAGATCACAGGGTGAAGCTAAAGGAAAATGAAAAAATAGACAAATATCTGGACCTTGCCAGAGAACTGAAAAAGTATGGAATATGAAAGTGAAAGTGATACCAATTGTGGTTGGTGCACTTGGAACAGTCCCAAAGGGATGGAAAAAAGGTTTGGAAAGTTTGGATATCAGAGGAAGGATTGAAACCATTCAGAACACTGCACTGCTGCAATCTGCCAGAATACTCAGAAGAGTCCTGGAGACCTGAGGAGACTTGCTGTCACTCAGACTCCAGCGAAAGACCATCAGATAACACTGATGTGAAAACTCAAAAGGAGTAAATAATAATAATATACCGACCACCGAGTGGAAAATGAAAGAAAGCGAAAAGATAGACAAATATCTAGACCTTGCTAGAGAACTGACGAAACTGTGGAACATGAAGGTGAAGGTCGTACCAATTGTAATTGGGGCCCTTGGAACGGTCCCCAAAGCACTAGAAAAGAAAATTTGGGTAAATTGGAAATCAAAGGAAGAGTAATGTTAAGGGGTTATATCTGTAGTGATTTGGAGCACTTTGTTCAACTAAAAAAAAAAAAAAAACTAAGACGAATTGGTTGGCTGGTTGGTTGGTTGAATTTTACGGAATGCCAGCCCTTGTTTCCGAAGATATTTTGTTTTATTAATTCTTGTTGGGTGTTCAATTTTTTAAAAACTCAATTTTTAAAATACATTTTTAATACTCATTCCTTGATCCATCCAACCCACACATGGAACCCTAACAGGTACCACCACTCCGGGTCAGGGTGGATCTAGAAGAAATGGTGTTAAAAGTGTACTCTACTCTCCCCAGAGCTAACAGAACAGGAACATCGCCACTAAATGAAGTTTAACTTTATACCCAGGACACTAAAACACTCAACCACCGCCCATCTATCTATTTCTCTCTCTCTCTCTCTCTCTCTCTCTCTTCTCTCTCTCTCTCTCTCTCTCTTATTTTTATTTTTATTGTTAGTATTATTATTTTTAATTGATTTTTATTTCTATTATTTATTATTTTTTAATTTTAATTTTATTTTTATTATCGTACTATTAATTTATTTTATTATTTATATCTTATCTAGTATTTTCTTTTATACATCATTATACTCTAATGTTTAAATTTAAAATCTTTTTATTTACTTGTCTATATATATTTTAATATACTACTCTGTTTTTTCTGTCATGTCACTTTTTTGTCTGTCTGGACGACCTAGGAATCTACCTTGAGATGTATCTCTTTTTTTCATTCACTTCCTGTTTCTATGGTTACAATCCTACACTGTTAAAAAATTTTTTTTTTTTTTAAATTATTTTTTGTTTTTGTTGTTTGAATTTATATATATTCAGCTCTTTGGGGTTTTTGTGATATGCTTGTCATAAGTGAATTGAGACCCATCTGATGAGACGGAAATTTGGGGAGCCGGTTTTAAATCAACTTAGATTTATATGGGCCCCAATTTTCGTCGAAATAAATTTATTATGGGATCACTGTATTGAGTTCTTCCTTCATTTTTTGATAAATATTGCTCTGTATATAGTCTAAAAGGTTATTTTACATTGAGCTCCCTTCAGTGATTTAAAGATTCGCTGTATTTATACATACTGGATCATCAATATTTGTACAGTGGATCTTAGTAATCATATATAGAATCATCCCTTACTACCAAGTTTGGATAAATCTCATATATATATATAATATATATATATATATATATATATATATATATATAGTATTATATAAAGGCAGTTAGTGTATGTATATATATCCGGAGTAAACTAACGACGAAATAAAACAACGACAAAGTAAATATATATACGCATTCACTATCACCAGATCTTGCTTTTTGAGCCTACCACACCATATCAACGCAAGGTCTTTTTTTTACATAGGGAATTTAATGGAGCATCCAATACACAATTCAGTAATAATGGATCTGCGAGACTAACTTCTTGCTCCCCTCTAACCCAGGCGACGCCGCGGTAGCCGCTTCTGTATATATAAAAAGGTTGAGTGATTGCCGTAAGGACAATAGGAGAAAACTAGTGTCTTGACAAACAATAGTCCTACTAGTAGAATAGAAATGTACAAGATTGAGGGACAGTAAGATATGATAGTGGACTTCATTGTCCCGGTAGAAGTTAGAATAAAGGAAAGCAAAAGAAAAATACCAAGACCTTGCCGAGAGAGAGAGAGAGAGAGAGAGAGAGAGAGAGAGAGAGAGAGAGAGAGAGAGAGTTGTAGAATATGAAGTTAAAATGATACCAAAAACATTGGGGCACACGTTCCTATCTATCTATCTATCTATCTACCCATCAATCTATCTATCTCAGCCTGTTTAAATCTCTCCCCTCATCCCCCCTCTCTCTCTCTCTCTCTCTCTCTCTCTCTCCTCTTCTCTTATATATATATATATATATATATATATATATATACTTGTTCATATCTATCTATCTATCTATCTGTCTCATTCTGTTCATATCTATCTATCTATCTATCTATCTCAGCCTGTTCAAATCTCTCTCTCCTTCACCCTCTATCTATCTATCTATCTATTTATCTATCTCATCTATCTATACTTGTTCATTTCTATCTATCCACTATCTGTCTCATTCTGTTCATATCTATCTATCTATCTATCTATCTATCTATTTATCTCAGCCTGTTAAAATCTCTCTCTCCTTCACTCCCTATCTATCTATCTATCTAATCTATCTATCTATCTCAGCTGTTCACTCTTCTCTCCTTCATCCTATCTATCAATCTATCTATCTATATCTATCTATCTCAGCCTGTTCAAATCTCTCTCTCCTTCACTCCATTATCTATCTATCTATCTATCTATCTATCTATCTCAGCCTGTTCACATCTCTCTCTCCTTCACCCTCTATCTATCTATCTATCTATCTATCTATACTTTTCATATCTATTTATCTAGCTACTAGCTTCCTATTTATATTTGATCATTTGATAGGAATATAAAATGAAATCGTTTAACTTAAAACAATTATTAAGAATGAAAAAGTACTCGATACCCTTGGGTGCGAATATTCGTAAGTATTTATCCCCCCCTGTCACAGGATGTGACACACGGTCACAATTATAGGAACACCAAAGAGGATTGAACTCACCATCCAATAGTAATAGATCTGTGAGATTAACTTGCAAAACATTACATACCCATGGGCGCCCCGACCATATTTTAAGGTGGTTTTTTTTTAAAGAATTTTTCGGTGGATATTTGTGCAAATATACGGTATAGTTTTGGGGGTTTTTTTGTGGAGGGAGTCAAATTTTAGATACTGCACATCTATCCCAAAAAGTGGATCCCTTAAAAAATGGGGATATTGTAAAAAGTATCTAGTACCCTAAAGAAGGCGCTTTATTCTGAAATGAGGTAACCAAGGCAGTACATAGTACTATTAATATTTTTGTAATGAACCGTTGTAGTTCTTTTTAAACAAAAACAAAATAATAAAATTATTCTAATCAATTATTATTCTGATAATTCCATTGCAATCTATTAGATTTCCATATGCCACAGTTGAATGAATTATCTTTATAAAATTATAAAATGACTTGATTAGTTAAGTTAAAAGTTAAAGTTAATAGAAATAATGACATCGTGACCTGCATTTAAATTTAAATTGATAAGTTTATTATAAATTATTTTAATTCATTATCTAGATATATAAATTTATATTATATCTACATCTAGATAATAAATGTTATGCTTAAGGTATTAAGGTATAGATACTTTTCACAATATCGCATTTTTTCATTAAGGGAGCGCCCAACTCCTCCTTTCAACATAACTAGTCCACTACCAAAACTTTGACACTCTTTATAGTTAGGTATCTTTTTTTTAAAAAAAATTTCTGGTGTACATGTGCGTCTATTTGCACCCGTGTACACACACACGTGTGTGTGTGTGTGTGTGTGTAGTGAGTGTGCGCGCGGTGTGTGCACGTTACTCACCAGTAGAAGGCCGTGTTACATGTCTGACACATGATCAAGCTAGACTGTTACATATGTTACATCTGAGGGTCATTCCTTTCGGGTTAGCCAGGGGGTAAACGCTTTTCATATCCATGATGCTGTCTGGTAAGAAGAGATCGGAGAAATACAATTGAGCGAACAGCCGACAAATCCAGAAACATCGATAATAATAATAATAATAATAATAATAATAATAATAATAACGTTTCTTTTATTTTTTTTCTTTCTTTCTCTTCTTCACCCTGCTGCAGTAAAGGTCCGTTTTCAGGTCAGTGCAGTCAACTTGTGGGACGTTTGGAAATATCCAGCTCAATTATATCAAAGGGCCGTTTCAAATATTGATTATGCGTATCGATACATTCAGTTACAGAGAGAGAGAGAGAGGGGGAGAGAGAGAGAGAGAGAGAGGAGAGAAGAGGGAGAGAGAGAGAGAGAGCAGGAAAGTATGAAAGAGACAGTTGAGAGAAAGAGAGAGCTAGTGTGTGTATATGTGTGCGTGAATGGCGAGAGAGAGAGACGAGAGACAGAGAGAGATTGAAAGATAGTAGGAAACTAAGAAAGAGACAGTGAGAGCTGGTGTGCGTATGTTTGTGTGTGTGAGTGTGAGTTAGTGAATGAGTAAGAGATAGCAGGAAGAGAAGCGTGAGAGAAGGAGAGAGATGAAGATAGATAGATAGATAGATAGATAGAGAGAGATGAAGAGATAGATAGATAGATAGATAGAGCAGAGAGAGAGAGAGAGAGAGAGAGAGAGAGAGAGAGAGAGATTGTGTTAATGAGGAATGCAATCGTCTTTTTAACATCTTGTAAACTATTTTAAAAGTAAAAAAACAAAAACAAAAAATAATGGTACTAGCAGGGCCTGTGGATATACTACAATATAATAATTTTAATTATTACAATGTTTGATATAATTTACTATATAGATATATATAATTTCACATTTTTTCTTTCTTTCCTTTTTTTTTTTCGTCTTTTCTTTTTGTTCGATTGAAACAGAGTAGTGTTTTCGCATCCGCGCGCTCAACCCTCTACTTTCTTTTCTTCCTTTTTTTTCTTTCTTTCATTGTTTCTTATCATATTTTTTCTGTGTAGCATGTTCTCTTTTCTGTCCTTCTTTCTTTATAATGTAAAACTGGAAATGTCCATTATTTAGGGCCTGAGGTGCGACACTCATAAAGAAATGAAGAATTCGCAGATAAGCGAACACCAGATAAGTCGAGGAATTTACATTATAGGCACTTTGATCGGACGATTTGGACGCGGTCTCATTTTAACCACAGGGTGTTACAAGAGATGGAGAAGCGATTGTTTTAGGACACCAGTATGTATTATAGACTCTGCGCGATTAAAATTTTTGTATCGTTAATTTTCCCGTTAATTTCCGTAAACGTGTCAAGAAATACTTTGATCAGAGCTGGCTACTTTGCGATTTTGTATTTTGTATCGTGATATTCTGAAGTAATTAGATGGCTGTCTAATTGAAATATGAAAATTATAGGAACGGATTTGAGTTTACCATGCGATATATTTGTTACGATTTGTGGACGCATTTTTTAGGCTTCAAGTGAGTAGCACTTTACACAATGGAGATCCTAAGAGTATTTCCGGTGTTCGAGGCAGCTGCTTATCTCTCGTAGGTTTGTAGGCAAATTGTCGGAGCAAAGAAGAAAACGCACATGGAAATTTAATACAAGTTATGCTGAAAATAGATACAAGAACTTGTTGCAATATCGTTATGGGTATTATGCTCACACGCGGAGACTTATCGAGTTAAGGTATTTTCTGGAGTAGTGGTGAAGACAGGGGGTGTTCCTGTTGCTGGTTGCAAAAGTTGATAGGAAGTTATCTTTCGGACGTTTCGTGTTGCATTCTCGTAACGGTTCAGTGATAAGTAATTGGTCAAAATGCTGTATTTTGAGGGTGAAGGCTTGCTCGGCCCCGGGTAACAGTCTTTAAAATGACGGTGAAGTGGCGCTTTTCAAGAGGACAATTTGGTCTTTATCTTCTAAGTGTGCTTTTGTGTCAGCTGTGGTCTGGGATGCACATGCCTTCGAAAAGTGTGCGTGAAAGATATGCCTCCGCATTGTCACGGTCCTTAGAAGTAAGCCCTGTTTGGGGTAAGTGATGAGTGAAGTGTGGGACCGCTATTACGGCGCTAACCCTCGGGCTCCGTGATAAGTCAGGCCCTGGTTTTGGCTACGAGTGAGAGAACGTTTATTTTTGCACGTCTCTCCTCCATAACTGCGTGTGCGAAAGGAGTTAAGATTTTTGGTATTGGGCGCCAACATGCGTATGTTGGCTTCGATTCGCCACAGCCTAAGCGACAGGGGAGATATAACTATGAATTTCGCGAATAATCCCTTGTGTAGCAGAGCTGATCTTAGTGAAATTCAACTGTAGGTGGTTTGTCCTCCAGTGCTCCTTAGTGTTGAGTAGAATCTTTGATTGTTCCTCGGTGTCCTTTAGTATTGGGAGAATCCTTGTTTGAGTAGAAAAGTCTTTAATATGGCAGATGTCGGTAGGTTCGTGTCGAATACGTGCAATGAAGCTTCAAGATCGGTGATTGAAAAAGGTACTAAATACGCTATTCGAGCTGTTTATTTTGATTGGCTTTAATCCGATGTTCCATGCAGAGACTGAAAGGGTTAAGGTGGTGGACTGTTACAGCGCACTTTATATCACAAAAATAATTGAAACAACAGATCTGATTCAAAAGTTGAATAGATAAAATGTCATTAAAATAGAAACGCTACAAACAAAGTTTTAATTGGTCATATTTCTTAGATTACCAAAAACAAATATTCGAGTTAGAATAAGCACAGCTACTTAGTATTGTACACAATAATTTCTTGGAACGAAAACTCAATTGATATAAGGTTAAGGCCCCGCACCTTTTAAACGTAAGCGTTTTCTAATCAAAAACAAAAATTATGTGTTTGGGCCGGGTGTTGTAGAAATCTCTTAAGTGCTAAATCTTAATTTTTTCGATTCCCCATACAATATAAGATTATAAGGCACTTAGAAGAATCTATTGCAACTATTTTAGTGCAGAAGACATTAAACGATATTTTTTTAAGTTATTCGTGCAGTGGTCAGTTGTGAAATCGCTCTAGGTCCGAAATCTAATTTTTGATCTTCCACACGAATGTCTTTTAAAAGATCTAAGGCAACTTATAAAATATTTTCAATGCTCCCATTTTAAATTCATTGGTAGCAGAAGGAGAATCGGAATTCTTTTGCCTAGTGTTTATGGCCAAATCTAATAAATGCATTGGTCGACCAAAATTTAAAAAATGATATTTGTACAACAGAAAAAGTGCAAAAGTTTAGAGACTTCAATTCATTGCTTTCAATAGAATACAAGGTCGGAACTTAAAAATAATTATGGTTGTCGATAAATTCGTCTCGAGACTTCATTCGCAAATGCAGATTCTATAGAAGTGGTTGGTTGGTTGGTTGTTTTGGTGTTTGACGAGGACAAATCAACGTAGGGGTCCAATTTAAAACACTGCAATACCAAGCCGATTTGTTTGAATATCTGGTTGCTTACAGTAACTACTGTTGCTGGTAAATGGTCACGTTCCATTTAGTATTGAACAGCCTCATCGTAGTTTAACTGTAGAATGATCTGAGCAGGGAACGCGGGTGCTTCATTATAAACTGACTGTAATGCGATTCTTGTTGGGAATCAGACCAAACATAGAAAATATGAATGTGATCAATAAAGTGGGGGTTTAATTCTTTTTCTCTAGCAAGTTATAAACGTGACCCCCATTAGTTGGCCATTGTTCTTTTTCTAATGGCAAAGAGGTGAAAGCAATAAAATATCATTTTTGTTGCTTGGTTGGGTTTGTTTTTACGGATATGCAAGCCGTTTCGGTCATTAATGCGAAGCCAAGTCATATTGTTGGATATCCGCTTGCTTACAGAACCTAATGTTGGATTAAAGTCGCCCATTGTTGTAAGAGTGTGTTACCAATATTTAGTTAAATTCTTAATAATGATGACTGCATGTTTACTTGCTGCCCCATCAGACACCCTCGAGCTTGTCTGGTGAGATGAGTGTGTGATACGCCAGCATCATCAATACGAGCTGTTTAATGGTGGATGAGCTCAGGGGAGCACGGCATTCGCAACCGATAGTAGTAGGATTGGGGGTACTTGATTACTTCATAACTCCGCAAATGGTATATAAGGCTCTTAGCCCTGATGGCAATTCGCAATCTAGACAAGGGTTAAAGTCATGATCTAAAACCTCACTATCCAATTGGAGTCGTCATAACTCCCGTGGCAGAAAGGATTATTCTGTATTGAGATATGAAAATTATTTTATAAATTAGGAAAAATATTTTGTATGGGGATAGGAATTCACTCTAAATTGGATGGGAAAAATTATTTGTAGGGGGATAGGAATTGTCCAATGATCAAGTCCGAGTCAAAGAAAACTGCTCTTTTTTTTGGGACCCAAAAAAAGAAAAAAATGTTATTTGTATGGGAAATGGACATTATTTTATTATGGGATAGGAAATGAGATGAGTAGTTATTTGTTGATATATGAACATTATTTGTACAAGATGGGGCCATTATTTTTGGGAATAGATGAGAAGGGAATATGAGATAGGAAATTATTTGTATGGTGGGGATATTAATCTCATATAATCTGTACAAAGATATTTTATAGATGGGAAATTATTTGTGCAAATTTTTTATGAGATAGGAAAGTATTCTATGGGCAAGAAAATTATTTGTATGTGGATGGAAAATTATTTGTATGGGATGGAAATATTTAAATGGCAAACGGAAAAATTAATTCATTTTATTTGGATGTCATAGGAAATTATTTGGGAATGAGATGGGAACTTATTTGTGTAAGGAAGTGAATTATTCAGAGGGGAAATATTGGATGTATGGATAGGAAATTTTTTGTATTAGAATAGGAATATTTTGTATAGATGGAAAATTTTGTGTATGTGATGGAGAAATTATTTTTATTATGGGATAGGAAATCATTTGTATGAAGATGAATAATTATTTTGTATGGGATGGGAAATATGTGTATGGAATAGAATGTCCGATATCATATCCGAGTCATAAAAAAAAAATTATTATTTGTGTGGGATTTGTTATTTCCTGTGACCATTTTTAGTGGTGTAGTTAAACTAAGGGAATTATATCGAATTAGTTAAGCGTAGTAAAGTAGGGTCCTGATGAAATCATTTGGATTGAAACCACGATAGACCTTAACTTTTTCCTCTACTTTTGAGTTTTTCACATCAGTGTTAGCTGATGGCCTTTCACTGGAGTCTGGTGGCAACAAGTCTCCGCCTTCCTCAGGTCCCAGAGATTTTCTGAGTATTCTGGCAGATTGCAGCAGTGCAGTATTCTGGATGGTCTCGATTCTCCCTCTGATTTCCAATTTTTTTTCAAATTTTTGGGACCGTTCCAAGTGCACCAACTACAATTGGTATCACTTTCATATTTCTATAACTTTTTCAGTTCTCTGGCAAGGTCCAGGTATTTGGTCCATTTTTCGTTTTCCTCAGCTTCACCCTGTGATCTGCTAGAACTGCAAAATCCACCAGTTGGACAAGTTCTTTCTTTTTTGTTAATCAACACTAGCTCTTGGGTCTTTCTGTGGGATAAGGATCTGTTGTCAAAGTGATCTGTTTTCCTCTATTATTATTATTATATTATTATTATTATTATTATTTATTATTTAATCATTGGTTATAGTGGCAATTGGATAATATAATATATATATATATATATATATATAATATATTATATATATATATATATGGTAAAATTCATAATTTCTCAAAAACGAACTATATACACCAGGCAAAAAGCCTCCCGCGGAGACAGTTTAGATGTCTGACTTATCATTTAATTAGATTTAATTATTCATCAACGATCATCGGAAATTATTTGTCACCCACCGAGGACAACTATGACCTGGGTCGTTTTTTTAAATATAGGTTACCCAACAGACAACTTATGCTCACATAGTGGGTCATCAAAAACATTGCCTGGTTCCCTCGGTTATTTCTGCAGACCTCAGGATGGATTTTGATGTTACGTGTGTAAGAATGAAATTTCAATCACTATTATCGATTTTTCAGACCCGAAACCCGAAAATCTGAGAAATCGTCACGGTCATCAGGATCAACAAATGAAGGGACCAAAACTAATTGTCGGCACACTAGCCCTCGACCTATGTGCTAGAACGCGGTGACTGGCTGTCTTAGTGTAACGAATATGACTTTAAACTGCAATATAATTGCGAGTTTCCAGTCTGGAGTCCTGGTGAGTGTGTGGAGTACCCTTTCATATCACTTACTCGCAGTCCAATCTGACCCGGAATAGTAGCTGTTTAGGGTCCCAAAGGGTTAAATAGACAAAAAATGTGTTTTTAAAAAATCTGTGTTTCAAAAAATTGAGTTTAAATTAAAAAAAATGAGTACCTATCAAGAATGAATAAGGCATACTTCTTCGGCATAAAATAACTCATCACAAGGGGTTGATATACCGTAAAAATCCCAACAAACCGAACATTGGGAGGAAATGGACCCCTACCCTCAATTGCCAACATCATCACAGGCCTCTCATAAGAAGATTTTTATTTGATTTTTTGCTTTTTTTATCTTTGTTCCTCATCATATCTTTCTCTAAGTTTTTATGTATTCATTCATTGTGCTGAGTGGGTTGGTTGGTGGTTGATTGGTTGAATTTTAGCGGCATGTCAACCCTAGTTGGGTTATTTTATGCTGAAGACGTTTTGTTTTTATTTATTCTTCATGGGTATTCAATTAATAAAAAAAATTAAACCAATTTTTAAACATAATTTTTTACTTATTCTTTTCTATCTAACCTAAAGATGGGACCATAAACAGGTAACACTGACGGGTCAGGGTGGACCTGGGGAGTAATAGGGAATGAAGAGGTACTCCACATTCCTCAGAGCTTCCGATTTGGAACTTCACCATCAGAAAGAGTTTAACGTCATACTCAGGACAGTAATACCCTCAGCCTTCTAACACATATGATAAAAAAGGGTGGGGATTCGGCATAAGGGCAATAAGGGTTGGGACAATCATATAGGTGCTAGGGCTTGATGTGACCAGCTGATTGATCGAAGGGACCTCTCCAACTGACCGTTTAGCCTAAGTAAGAGCCAAAGTGGAACGCTGCATGTTAGACTTCTCCGCCACCAGGGTTCCAGCTTTAGACATCATGGGTTGTCACCCACGACCTACAGGCGGATCTTTTGTCTTACCATCTACATTTAAGGTGGCGATTATTACCATTGGTTCAAAAGCAGCGTGTTAGCTACTTATCGTCAAGACACCAATGGTAACAATCGCACCTTAAATGTATGTACTCTATAATAATAAAATACAACTCTTACATCCGTAATCGAGTACTTATTTTCAATTCTCCAATATCAAAACAATTATATATAATATATATATATATATATATATATATATATATATATATATACTATATATATATATAATAATGAATACATAAATAAATGAATTACATAAATATTTCGCTCTTGAAGAAGACCGCTCTATTAAAAGGTTGAAACAGATTCTGTCAGCGAACTAATAACAACATTTTGTTAAAAAAAAATGTTTTAATTCATACTGTCGGATCACTTCCATTTACTTCATATATATATATATTAATATATATATAATATATATATATATTGTGTCAAAAAAGGTATCGAGATTTTTTGTACTTTCTTTACTTGTAATTTCTGAAAAAAAAAAAAGTTCCATCATTCTTCATTCTATCTTGGTAAATACAGCTTTAAACTTGGTACTTCTTTGACAATCCTTGTTCTGAAGAAAAAAATTAATGGAACGTTATTTTTTTTTCAGAATACAAGGTGTATCAAAAAGTACAAAAATCTCGATAATTTTTTGACACACCTTGTATGCTGCTGTAAAAAGCATACTACTTCAGCTAGATTTGAACTCACTTTGCCTATTTCATTACCGTTGCTATTTAGCCAAACCTCGATAATTGACCGTTTGCCAGCCTCGTTGTGAAAAAAAAACGTTGTATTAATAATGAACTGAAATAAAGATGAAAGAGAAATTTACCTCCATATTTGTTTCTTGATTTGAACGGTCGTTTTATATAATATATATATATATATATATAATATATATATATATATATATATATATATATATATATGACCTTTTCTTTTCGAATAAACTGAGGAAATATCAAATCGTTTCACTGTGGGTGTCCATCTTGACAATTGGGAAAAATTAATGTTTACAATCTTCTTACCCCCCCCCCATTCATTTCTACACCCACCCTCCCAATCTTCGGCTTGTCCCCCATTAATATATATAATATATTTACATGAATAAATCGAATTCACCGCTAAAAGAACCCATCGAAATTAAAAGAAGGAAAATGGCAACAAGATTTAAGGAGCCTCACCTTCTCATCTTTATTTTCATCCATGATGAATGAATGCTAATAAATAAATTCATGAAACGGCCGGTTTTTCTTTTCTTTCATCATCGAGATGGCAGACAGCCATTTTTTCCCCTTGGAGTTCATCCAGTCTTAAAAAAAACCTAATTTCTGTGTGCGTCTACTGTAAGGTGATAGATTGGTTCGTTTGATTGGTTGTTTTTTTACGGTATATCAACCCTTTTCGGGCGTCAGTTAATGCTGAATCAAGTCGTTTGATATTAGGCTGCTTACAGCTGGTATGTCAAACATGCGATCCACAACAAGCACAGGTTCGGTCCGCGCACGCAGACTGTGCTCTCATACGGCGCTTTGGACCATATGACCTTTAGGCACCCCTTTTGTGATCTCAATTCATAAGGACATTTTTCATTTACACCGTCAAAATCGCGGTTGTTGTGTTAACAGACGATTTTTAGAGTTTTTTTTAATTATAAAACTAACCCCTAGCCCTAGCCCTAACCCCTAACAAAAAAACGGATTTTGACGGTGTAAATGAAAAAAATGTCCTTATGAAACGAGATCGCAAAAGAGGGTACCTAAAGGTCATATGGTTCGGCGCTTTTACAGTTCCCCGGGGGTGTTTTAAAAAGTTTTATCCAAAAATTCTAGGCGATCAACTTGTGTCGTATGCTTAACGTGTAAGGGTATTTGCCTCATACCCCACTTATGGGCTGGGCATAAGGCTTCGTTTTAACGTGGGCCCACCCACAAGCCGAAGCTCATGGGTGGAAAAGAATGTAAGTCTTCATATTCTAATTCTCTACTAGCTTCGTATCAGGACATTTCTATCATACAACACTGTTAAGCTTTTCCTTGTATCTCATTGTCATGTTTGTATTCTCTTCTGTTGAGTTTGCCAAGGCAATAAAACTTCCCTGTTTTCGCTTCGTTGTGAATTGTTCTCATATTTATTCGTACGATGAAACTTTATTCAACCAATCAACGCTCTTCTACAGCTGTATTCTCTACTCTTACGCCCTGTCGGCTGGGTCTTTATAATACACCGATTGCACCTTTGCAGAGGGGTAAAACCTCCCACACCAAATGGAGCCACCTGTTGGCCGTTGGTGACGATCATTGATGCTTAAGGATGGAACCCTGGTGGCTGAGCAGTCTATGGCTTGCAGCACTCCACTTTGGCCCTTAGGCTAAACGGGCGGTCGGAGAGGCTCCCTCTGATCAATCAGCTGGTCCCGTCAAGCCCTAGCATCTATATGATTGTCCTCACCCTATTGCACTTATGGCAAACTCCCAACCCTTTTTATCATATATGTGCTAGAAGACAGTGGGTGAGGGTCTTAGTGTCCTGGGTATGATGTTAAACTTCCGATGGTGAAGTTCCAATTCTGGAACTCTGTGGAGTGTAGAATAGTTTATCGCTATTAATCCTAGGTCCACTCTGACCCGGAGTGGTAGTACCTGTTAGGTTCTCATCTATGGGTTGAATATAAAAATGAGTTTGAAAATTTTTTTTAGTCCCCATTAAGAATTAATAAACAAACCGTCTTCGGCATGAAATAACCCAACATGGGTTGACATGCCGTAAAATCCAACCAACTAACTGATCCTTCCTTTCCAAACGCCAAATACGCCGCCATATTTATTTGCCGCCATATTTATTTGCCGCCAAATTTATTTGCGCCAAATTTATTTGCATTACCCTAGTAGTAGAATATATAATAGTATTTGAATTCGTTTTCAAATAAATGGGAGGGGGGATTTTATTTTAAATGAAGAGAGTCGAGACTTACTTTATTTGAAAGGTTTCCTGCCTCGAAAACTGTTTGCTTATGATGAATAGAGAAAAAATAACGTCATACGTCTGATGACGTCATACATGTGATGACGTCAGAAGGCATTAAAGCATTTGTGACTTCAAATCTCAACAAAACTCAACAGGAAACCACCATTGTTAGCCGTACAATACTATTCAAAATACGCCAGTGTAGCTTAACCTGGTAAGAGGCCAATATATTGTAGCACTGGCGAGTTTTCCTATTCTTAACCGGCGAGATGAGTCTGTTAACCATTGCACTGTGGCAAGAACTCACAGAAGTGACTTTGAATTATAAATCGCCATAACTTCTGTGATGAACAGGGAGAGAGTATAAGAATTGAATGCGTGGTTCTTATAATACGTTAGAAGGCTCACAGTAATCTTATAACGTAGGTGAATATATACATACCTGAAGCCGAATCAAGAAGTGCAACATAACAATACAGTCTTTATTGTCTGAGCACGTGGAACGTGACATACATAACAAATTACAAACAGATAGGACGATAGTCCTTTAGAACTATGAAAGAGTTCATAAAGAATATATGAGAGTCACTTACGGATAGTAGGCGGAGCAACCCCACACACACACTTAATGGATCAAGACACCACGCGTCTAGTCCATCTTTGGTGGATGCTAGACCAAGAGAAAGAGAAAGGGGTCTTCCTGTGCTGAGTTTAAATGCCCAGCTAGTAGTAGTGCCACCTAGTCGCGAAACCTGGCGGTAAGGAAAGATAATTTTTTGGCTCCATCCCAGCAAGGGCAGACAATCGCAACAAAAGGTTTTATCAGGATCTCAAGGTAATGGATGAAAGATACAAAGGCAGATGGCTGATTTTTTTGATGAGATCAACCTTTTCAAAAGCACCATGGAATTTCCAAGACGAGGAGATTTATACTTTGCCTTAATTTAATTTTGGCTACAAATGCAGAATAGCGCGCTAGATATAATATCATTAGAATCGAATTTTACGTATAAATAGTATTAGATTACGGAAACTCCCGAAGTAGCCTAACCTAACACTGACCCGAACCCTAAACCTATCACTAACCCTAACCCTAAAACTAACATTAACCCTAACCCTAAGACTAAGACTAACCTAACCTTATTCTAACTCTAATCCTAGCGTCTCAAAGGTTTCGAGTATTTCCGTGAAATGCTTTTTATACGTGGTCTAATGAATTCACTGCATCATAGAAAGTCAAAGATGGAATATCATGGGAATAGGAAATACCCAATCGGTCCATAAAACGCTGCGGCAAACTCTTATTAACCGCAAATTATCCAGTAGACGCAGGGACGTGAGTACCAAAAGTAACCACCAATTTCCCGTGAAGACGCCTCGTGGATTTTTCACTAGAGCCCATATGACCGGGTTGTGGCCCTAATACCACTGGGAGCCAGACCTCTACGTCTTGGAACTTAAGTTCCCGACGGCATAACTCTAACACTAACATGTTTACACCACTCGACCGCGATGAGGATGGGTTGGACTGTCTTTCGGTGAAATGTGTTTTCGGTCAATGGTCCGTTTGGCGAAATGACCTTTCGGCCAAATGTCTTTAGGTGAAATGTCCGTTCGGCCAAATGTGCGTTTGGCGATGAGTCTGTTTGGCCAAATGTCCTTTCGGCCAAATGTCCTTTCAGCAGAATGTCCGTTCAGCGAAATGTTTTCAGTTTTCAATTTTCTGGCAAAATCCAAGTATTTATCTTTTTTTTTAATCTTTCATTTTCGTTCTTTGATCCAACGGGACGGCAAAATACACTAAATGAAAAGTTCTTTTTTTCTTCTTGTTAATTAGCATTAGCTCTGGTCTTCTGGACGGGATAAGGGGATCTGCCTGTATCTCAAAGTCACAGATAATTCTCAAGGGCGGATTGCAGTTTGTGCAAATACCATTTTGTAGCACGGTGAACATTTAATTCCTTGCATGATTCCCAGTGGATCACCTTTCCCACCCAGTCGCACCTAGTCTTGTACTACTTTTGTCCTATTGTTGTTGTTGCCATCTTTGCTTCTTATGAATATTTATTGTTTTTCGTGTTAGCTGTCCAAATCATTTTAAATAAATGGTACTATGAATGCACCCAACTAACTGCTATACAAACACATAATTGTAGTAACGAGTCGAACTTATCTGACTCAAAGCGTTCTAGATGCCTGGCCTGCGAAATTGTCCCTGGCAGGCAAAGGAATGTGGTTGGGGGAAGAAGGAATGTGGTACGCCATTATGCCCACTCTGAGTAAGAGGTGTCGAGAGGTTTGAGGGGGAGAATGGACTTTTTGCGGGGAGTTGTGGGTGACTTCCGATAGTGCTGTAGGGACCTGAACTCTCCTGTGCGTTTTGGGGACAGGAAGGAGAAAGAGTTAATGTCCCTTGCGAGGTGGCGAGGAAGAAAGAAAAAATGTCTTCTCGGTTTTGGTATGAACGTGCGAGCCTCATAGAAACGAGCTCTTGTCTCAGTTGCTTGTGACTGAAGGAACTTTTCCCTCAGTGAGAGAGTAACAACTGAACTGTAAGTACTGTCTCTAAGTACTTGTTGTATCGACTGTTGTTGTTGCATGTTAATAGATAAGGTTAAAAGTACACGTGCTTTCCTTTTCGTCATTACATTCTGTGAGCTTAAAAAAGAAGAGAAAGAGAAAGAGAAAGAGAAAGACAAGCTGGTAGACAAGTTTCAGTTTTATTTAAAACTTACAATTTTCAATAATATTTAGGGTTGTTAAAACTTTAAAAAAATGTGACCTAGTTTAATTTTATGTAATAACCTCTCAATCTACTGACTTATATACAAATGCATTGTACTAGCACTTTCATCTAGCATGAACTTAATATGATATAGGATTTTATTTGCAATATATTCATATACTAGAATCATATACTCAGCATCACCTGGGTAGAGGGGAGGGAAAAATGGGGTGTAATGGTTATCAAGTTAGTCTCACAGATCCATTATTATTATGTATATTTTGATTTTTAGATATCTTCGTGAATATAAATCAAATTTTTATCATTTTTTAACAGAAAGCAAGCCCTGCTGATATTTAATGTGTATATATATTCACTTTATTGTTAATTGTTGTATTTTTGTAGTCTCATCCGGACATACATACATACATACACACAGCTGCCCTTTATATATAAGGTGTTCGGGATAAATTTGACATATTTATATTTGGTTATTTTTCTCCGTCGGTTGGTGGTACTGACGCACACTACGCATGATTTAATAGCTTCGACCCTTCTTCATTCATATATGTGATGACAGAATCGATGACTGGGACCCACCTGAATCATGGAAGAGAATAACTTGTATCATGATGATCTGCGCCGGCCATCAAAATAAGGAGATTATGGTTGCTGCCCAATGCTCCCTGAACACAGTAAAAACAATCAGGCATGAACTGGAGAATTGCAATGGAGTCTACGAGGCTGAAGGTAGAAGAAAGCAACATAACAGGCGATCTGATTGCGTTCGTATAGCAGAATTCATCGAAAATCTGCAGAAAAAGTGTTGGAGGACCATCAGATGCCTACGTGGAGTTGCTAAACACTGTAGTCAAGCCCTGGATAACAAGGGTAGCCAATTGTAGGCCATATGTATGGCAGCAGGATTCGGCCCCCTGCCACACCTCTGGGAAAAGTAAAAAATGGTTGTCGGCGAATTTTTACGACTACACCAGTCCAATGTTTGGCTTCCGACCTCCCCAGATCTTAACCCCATGGATTATTATGCATGTGGTGCTGATGAGAAAGACAACAATCGCCGTGCCAGTTAATCGACAGAATTAAGGTAGTTTTTGAGACCCTTCCCAGGGAATTTGTAACATCAGCTTGCTCCAGGTTCCGGAGCAGGATTGAGGCAGTATTCGACACTAATGGCAGGTATTTTGAGTGAAACTTGTTGACATTAGTGTAATTTCCGTGCCTGTTGAATTTCTTTACAATCCATTAAATGTTGTACTTACCAAGCACTTTTTATTTTCCTTATTAAACTGTCAAATTTCTCCCAAACACCCTTTCTGTATATATATATATATATATATATATATATATAAGAGAATGACAGACATACAGAGTGAGAACGAGAGAGAGAGAGAGAGAGAGAGAGAGAGAGAGAGAGAGAGAGAGAGAGAGAGAGAGAGAGAGAGAGAGAGAGAGAGAGACTTGCGCATGAAATATTCACATGTGAAGTTTGGTGTGAAATCTTAATTCTAACTTGTAAAATGATACGAAAAATAGAAACTGCTAAATACTTCTGTCTGTCTGTCTGTCTGTCTCCCTCTGTCTCTCTCTCTCTCTCTCTCTCTCTCTCTCTCTCACACACACACACACACACACACACACACACACATACACACACATACACACGCGCATGCGCGTTTCTTGTCGTTTTTACACATACCAAGGATAGTATTACTGTTATGATTTAATTGTTTAATAAAGAAATTATTGGTGCAATGACATTATTTCGCAAGAAAGAGTAAGTAAATTATGCTCAGTGGCCTATCGTCGGTATCAGCCGAACATCGAGGGAGTCTACATTCTTTTCGCTAGCGTTAGGCCGGAGAGATTGTTTTTGCTGAGTTAGAGCGCTACGCCTATCGCCAGCTTCCAGATGCTTTACCACACAGATCAGACTTTCCAAGCTGTGCATCTCATGCGCTGACTGGTATCGAACCCGGAATTTTGCAATTCCCTGGCGGATGTTCTATCGACTGAGTTAAAAATCTTAATTAGCATTTCATAATTATCTCCGTTGTATCGTGAATTTGGATGCTAAAAAAATGAAGTTCAACAAAACTCTAACGCTCTAATAAAACCCTCGCTATGATGTGTCGTTTATTTCTTTTTCTGGGTTTCAGTTACATAAACAGGGTGATTGTAAAATAACTCTCTTCCTTATTTAAAAAAAAATTCTTATGATTTATTTCTGAGTTATTTTCCAAAAAATGAATATTAGAAGAACACACATAACATGGAGTTTTTTTAAATTTCTATATGGGTACCAGCATTTGCCTCCAGCCTCTTAAGCCGCTCGGGAACCGCATCAACTGATCTTCCCAGGAACTCTTGTGAAATGGCAGAAATAAATTCTCGTATTCGCCTTCAAGTTCTTCTAAAGTCATTGATTTCGTAGAGTAGACTTGCTCTTTTAACCAATCCCAAAGAAAAAAGTTGCGGGTGTTAAATCAGGACTTCTGGTGGCTACTCATGTGGACCATGTCTACCCATCATCTCCCAGGAAAATTGTGATTCAGCCATTCCAAACAACAATAGCAAAATGTGGAGGAGTACCGTCTTGCCTAAAAAACAAGTCTTCAATATTCTCCCAAAATATGACAAATGTCCGAATAAAATAATTATAAATAGTTTAAAATAGGGAGTTACTTTACAATCACCCAGTACAATATATAAATCTCGTAAAATTATTATTCAGTTGCAAGTTAAACTGGAAATGCCTTTTTCTTAAGTGTATTGCTCTAATAAAATTTACGCTATTACGTGCCGTTTTTTATTTCTGCGTTTCAATTACAAATACAACCATTATGAGAATTGCCCATATTTTTCACATTTACTCCTTATCAATTTATTTGTTGTTAACCTGCGATCCAATCAGCAGGACCTTGGGACTCAGTAATGTATAGGAGTGAGGCCTCTCTGTAGGGGACCCGTATTTTGAACAACCCTTACCCCTCAGTCACCCCACCCTATCAAAGCTCTTAACTTGTCACAGTGACAACACCACGTTGTCATCATTTGTATATGTCATTACTTAACTGACAGTTATTTCCCTTGTACTAAGACGACTGTCCCTAGCAACGAATAACACAAGATAATTAAAAACTACCTGCCGAGGAAGAGATTTTGATTTTACGTACCGATAGAATATATTTATTCACTACAATAATAATAATAATAATAATAATAATAATAATAATAATTGAAATGAATGTGTATCCACTGGCCAACCCGAAAGGCAAAAAACTAAGATGTGAGCTTTGTCAAAAACCTGGTTACATTGTCTGTGGCCAGTGTCGGGCTACCTACTATTGGTAAGAAGGAATTCAAATTGTTTTGTTTCTATTTCATTAATTAATTAACTTAATAACACTTAACCTATCTCCCGCCCAAACGCAGAGGTAGTATAAAATAAATTAAAATTAACTAATACGTTCTTTCCCAACTTATTTGCAAATATCTAAAGAAATAGTACAGTTATGATATCGTCCATTAATAAGTACACCTCATATCCATTTTTAAGGTAATTTTCGTCTAAACCAAAGATAGCAAGATTTTAGTATTTTTAGCGGATAATTGTACAACCGAAACGGATATTGTTGAATATTATTTATTACCGAACTCTACAGTATCAAATTCTGTTACCAAGAAAATAATTGAGTTTGGTTACTTGCTATATAGAATTTTGCATAGATGCCTACTTATTTTTTAGCTGATACCTATTCATATTTTTGGTGAAATAGTTTCAACACTGTAGAGTTTGGTAACAAATAAAACCTAATAATATCCGTTTTGATTTGATTTGTGTTCCGCAAGAAATAATAAAATCCTTTATTTTTGTTTTTAAAATGAACTTTTTTTAATAAAAAGATTGTTAGGTGTGTACCTATTCATAATAATAAGTATATACTAAACTTATATGGTACATAGTAATACAGAGTATATCTATACACTATAATGACATGGTATATCGTAGAGCATAGGATATATATTTGGTTAAATAGTTTCAATACTATAGAGTTCGGTAAGAAATAATACCTAATAATATCCATTTTGATTTGATTGTGTTCCACGAAAATAATAAAATCCTGTGTTTTTGTTTTTAGAATGAATTTTTTTATAAAAAGATTGTTAGGTGTGCATTTATAGTGATACAGTATATATTATATTTATGTGGTATATACTATATAGTATATAGTATATGGTATATAGTATATACCATATAGTAGTACATAGTATATGTATATAGTATATACCATATAGTAGTATGGTATATAGTATATATGGTATATAGTATGGTATATAGTACCATATGGTATATAGTATATACCATATAGTAGTACATAGTATATGTATACACTATAAGTATATGATATATCCTGGTGCATAGGATATAATGTAGTGGATATTTGGCAGGACACTTTGTTTGATCCAGAGACATTATCCGGTGTAGACTTTCTTGGCAACATGGGAGTTTTTTTTCTTTTTTTTCCTTTCTTTTATTTTTTCTTCTTTTTTTAATGTTTTTCTGTGGTATGTATAATTAAATAATACGTTAGCGTTAGCGCCATATATATTTATAATATGCCTAGACTAGACTATTTAATTAAATATAACAGTGTAATTTTCTATTTACTTTGTACTTTAATTCAAATTTGGCGTCCTATTGTTGAGGTTGAATATTCAAAGTGTTGCATAATGGAAATAATGCGTGAAATAACAATTTACAATAGGTAAAAATAAGGTGAGGAGATGGACACACACGAGGTAAATTCAACAATGATTTATTACGAACTGATTTAATTTCTTGCAAGGGTTAAAAAAGCGGGAACAAACCTTGGGCGGAAGTGGGCGGAGTCTGAGCTCCTGCTGATGTCACATCAAATATATTTATTAATAGAAATATGAACTTATAAAAATCTTAACACCTATCATGGTGTAATGGTTAGCAAGCTAGTCTTACAGATATACTACTACTGGATTGCAAATTTGACCCTCGCTGGATGTCCTGCATACTTGTGTCACATCCTACCCTTGGCAAAGAGGATGGATAAAAAAAAGAGCATCCCATCGTGGAGTAAAGGTTAGCAAGTCTATAACTAATAAATAACGAGTTTGTTCCTCGCTGGATGCTCCATACATGGGACCTTGTGTCACATCCTACCCAAGACGGAGGGATTGAGCAAATACCTACTTCCACTCCACCCGGTATATATAACCTAGGATTTTTCATCACCCGTCCAAATCATCTTGAATTTTTAATAATGGAAATATTCAACTACCATTAACAGCTAAGTGGATGGTCACAGGAATGGTAGTACCTGTTAGGGTTCTGTCTATGGGTTAAATAGAAAGACGAGTTTTAAAGAATGTGTTAAAAAAAATGAGTTAAAAAAACCCAGAATTTTCAATACCCATCAAGAATGAACTTTAAAAAAATATATTCGGCATAAAATAACCCACTAAGGTCAATTTCTTAAGCGAGGTTTAACAGGTTTGGAATCAGAGTTTTCCTTCTCCTAGACTAGTTACCTAGCCATGGTTAAAGAGTCCAGTCTTCCCTGCTATTTACCCAGAGCTGGAGGGAGAATTGGATTCATATTTTTCCCAATTGTATTAGCGCTATGTGAAATGCAAACAGCCTCGTCCAGGATTGAACTCTGGTCGACAAGTCCATATCCCACAACTCTAACCATTAGACCATGCACCTCCATAGGGAAGATGGTTATAGTTCATTATGTCCCCGATGAAGTTGCAATATGATAGACATTAAATTAAAGGTCACCTCTTTATTTTCAATATCCACCCCCATATATATATATATATATATATATATATATATATATATATATATATATGAATATTATTAAGAAGTTACATCACATATTAACAATGCCCTGATGATGGTTTAATTAAAAAAAAAATGAAATTGACTAATACTTTTAATTCTAATAAAATCCTCATCTGAATACTTTATATATATATATATATATATATATATATATATATATATATATATATCATACAAAGTATGATCAACACATATGTATTGAGCTATACATTTACTGCAACAAAATCCCGGATATATAATCTTGAATTGTTTACAACAACACACACACACACACACACACACACACACACCACACACACACACACGCACACATGTATATATATATATATTATATATATATATATATATATATATAATATATATGACCTCGGGTAGGGGGGAGCAACTGGTACTTTTTACTAAAGAATTTATTACAATGGACTAATTCAAACACCTAATTTTAAATATTTCTGTTCGGTAACCCGAGGAGACTCTCCTAATTTCAAATATTATTAAACCTAATTCTTTCAGTCTACTCTCATACACGTACACATACAGTTTCTAAATCAATTACCAAACTTGATTTCATTTCTCTGAATTTTGTTCTAGCGTCTTTTTCTATGGATGTCCAATCGTGTTGTAATCTTTAGAAGCTAGTCTCGTAGGTTCATTTCTACTGGACAGTAAGTTCGATCACCCATTGGATGCCCCTTACTTGACCCTGTGTCACAGCTTACCAGTTTGGTTTGGTTTGGTTTGGTTTACGGCATATCAAACTCAGTGGGTCATTTAATGCCGACAAAATTTTGAAATAAATTATTCTTAATGGATACACAATTTTTTTTATAGATACATTTTTGTATTTAACCCATAGATGGGACCCTAACAGGTACTACCACTCCGGGTTAGAGTGGACCAGAGAGCAATGGTGATGAAGGGGTGATCCACATTCCCCAAATCTCCAAAACTGGAACCTCACCATCAGATAGAATTTAACGTAATTCCCAGGACACGTAGACCCGAAGCCGCCGCCTTCTAGCACCCATATGATAAAAAGGTTGGGGCTTGCCATAAGGGCAATAGGGTTGGGGCAATCATATAGGTGCTATGGCTTGACGTGACCAGCCGATTGATCGGATGGGGCCTCTCCGACCGCCCATCTAGCCTAAGTAAAGTTCTAAGTGGAGTATTTGCAGGTCATGGACTGCTCATCCACCAAGACAACAGGTGGCCCCATTTGGGGAGTCTTACCCCTCTGCAGAGGTGCAGTCGTTGTATTCTAACGCTCCACCAACAGGGCGGCAGGCTACCAGTGATATATATATATTTGGTGATTGCCACTTATTCACAGAATAAGGCCACTTCTTCAAAGTTCGGTGGTGAGCACATAAATGGCTCAGAAGTCCAGCTTTGCTTTTACACGTCCTGTCGCATAAAATACACGAGAGACCTCCAACTTTCACTCGTACATACATTTTTTCACACATACCGCATATGACTCAAGAGATCATATTGCCACACATACTACATATATGGTTAGGCTTGAATATATATATATATATATATATATATATATATATATATATATATATACAATATGAAAAAAAATAAATAAAGGTATTCAAAGGATGATTTTATCATAATTAGAAGTATTAGTCAACGTTAAACGTTTCGGTTTTTTCTTTCACCTTTATGATTGTCCAGACTCTATTTCCCTTATGACAAACCCTCGAAATCTTCTTATCATTTATGTGCTAGAAGGCGATGGCTGAGGGTCTTAGTATACTGGGTATGAAGTTAAACTGCATCTTGTGGTGATGTTCCAATTCTGGAGCTCTGGGGAGTGTTGAGTACCTCTTCATTGCCATTACTCCCAGGCCCACTTTGACACCGAGTGGTAGTACCTGTTAGGGTCGCATCTATGGTTTAAAAATGTGTTTTAAAAATTGAGCTTAAAAAAAGAATTTTCAATACCACCAAGAATGAATAAAACAAAACGTTCTTCTACAGCTGGTTGGTTTAATGGATTTTATGACAGGTCAACCCTTGCTGGGTTATTTTATGCCGAAGACATTTTGTTTGATTCATTCTTGATGGGTAATCAATTTTTAAAACTCATTTTTTAAACATTTTTAAAACTTTTTTTTCTATTTCGACCATAGTTGAATGACACGAAAGTATACTAAAATATTCCTTACTTTTAGGATTGAGTTATGTTTGAAAAAAAAAATTTTAATTTGTTCTAATTAGTCGTAATTTGCAATTAAGTCAAAAACTGACCCGTCCCTTACTTTACATTCTGCCTATCACTTTCCCGCTCTCTATGTATCTCTGGATTACCTCCTCATTATATATGTTAATGTTAGTTTCCTGGGAGAGTAGAGACAGAGAGAGATGGGAGAATTTGAAATGTATTTGTATGTTAAATTCCATAAGCAGCAACCCGTACCCTAAACTGAATCGACCGACGGTTTAACGTATGAATACTAGTGGACGTATCGATAGGGTGTCACATCTCCCTACCAAAAAAATAATGAAAAAGGGTCGTTTAGATTCTTTTTCATTAGAGTAAGGGGGTGGGGTCTGAGTTTCTCCCTTTTTTTCTTTTTTTTAAGTCTCCTGAATGAAAGGGGTACCTGCATATAGATACTTTAAACGGGGTTAGGGTCTCTGGTGCTCACTATCTTCCTTCCCTCATACGGGTGCAACTCGGCGTTGTGCCACTATGCGCGAGACAACGCATCAGCACAGACATTGTCCACGCCTCGAATGTGTTGGTTGTCCCCAGAACTCCAAAATTGGAACTTCATCATCAGATAGAGTTTAACATCATACCCAGGATACTTCTCTTACAGTAAATAAGTAAATCATAATTATTGATTATGAGAACAAAATATTCGATTAATTCCTAAAAGCTGTGATGCATGATTATCCGGAAGATAATGACAAATTCTGCTGCTTTCCGTCATCCAACGTCAGATTATTGGCATTCCAATGTTTATTGCCATGGTAACCATTCAACAATTAACCAGCCAATCAAAAAGGAGTATTTTCTATCTATGCGGACCGGTTACCAGTGTAAATAATTGATAATGTTGGGAGTAATACAATCCCTTTTATCATTATAAATCTCAGCGATCAATTACGAATAAGACAAATGTGAGTGTTATGAAAATATATGGAGTATGGATGGTGGTGGTGGTGGTAGGGGGGATTTGGTGATGGGGGGGTTGTTGTTGTTGGTGGTGGTGGTGGTGTTTTTATGTGGGTTTAGGCTTTTGGTCTTTGGGTGCGTATTCGCTGGTTTCTTTTCTTTTAAACCCCCATTATATGTGGTTCTTCCTTCTGCTGGTTGTTGAGATGAAAATGAATTATAGGAAGGGAGAAGAAGAGACAAAGACAAAAGATACTTGTAGGTTTCAGACTTTTTTTCTAGGTGCATAGTTATTTCGTGGTTGTTGAGCTGAAAATGAATTATAGGAAGGGAGAAGAAGAGACAAAGACAAAAGATACTTGTAGGTTTCAGACTTTTTTTCTAGGTGCATAGTTATTTCGTGGTTGTTGAGCTGAAAATGAATTATAGGAAGGGAGAAAGAGACAAAGACAAAGATACTTGTAGGTTTCAGACTTTTTTCTAGGTGCATAGTTAATTCGTGGTTGTCGAGCTGAAAATGAATTATAGGAAGGGAGAGGAAGAGACAAAGACAAAGACAAAAGATACTTGTAGGTTTCAGACTTTTTTCTATGTGCATAGTTATTTCGTGGTTGTCGAGCTGAAAATGAATTATAGGAAGGGAGAGGAAGAGACAAAGACAAGAGATACTCGTAGGTTTCAGCCTTTTTTCTATGTGCATAGTTATTTCGTGGTTGTCGAGCTGAAAATAAATTATAAGAGGGGAGAATAAGAGACAAAGACAAAAGATACTTGTAGGTTTTAGACTTTTTTCTTGGTGCATAGTTATTTCGTGGTTGTCGAGCTGAAAATAAATTAAAGGAAGGGAGAAGAAGAGACAACGACAAATTTCTAGGTTCATATTGTTATATTCTATTTTATTGGGATTGCCAGAACACTCTACACCCACTTCCACCTTCCAGTGTTAAATCCGTTTAAGAAATCCTCTTAAGCTCAGCAGGGTATGCTTTTTTATTAAGCGTTCCCCAACAAAATTCTCTTCTTTGATGAACTAGAAGATACTGATTGTTATAAAACCAGACAATATGATACGTTTTAAACGAAGGAAAAACAAAGACAATTTGGTTGGATGGTTCAATTTTATGACATGTCAACCCTTGGGTTAATTTATGACCTTTTCATCTCTCTCTCCCTCCATCCTTAGCTTTCTCCACCTTCATCAATCCTCTCTCTCTCCCCCTTCAATACTCCCCTCTCTCTCCCCTTTAATATTCCTCTCTCCTTCATCCCTCTCTCTCTCTCTCTCTCTCTCTCTTTCCCTTCATCATTCTCACTCTCTCTTTCCCTTCATCCCCCACTCTCTGTCTTTCCCTTCATCCCTTATGTGGTTTGGTTGGTTTTATATGCTGGGATTAAGCTTTTGGTAATTTGGTGCGTGTTTGCTGGTAGTTTCTTCTCTTAAACCCCATCATATGTGGTACTTCTTTCTGCTGGTCATCGAGCTGATAATGAATTATAGGAAGGAGAAAAAAAGAAGAGACAAATACAAAATATACTTTTAAATGTCAGACTTTATTTCTAGGTTCATAGCTATTTCTTGGAGAGGAGATTTTCTACTAAGCCAGTATTGAGAATTCTGGGGTATGGGGGTTATCGTCCTTTGTTTGCAGCATACTTTGGCGGCAAAGCTGAATAAGCAAACTCGTCCTCGCTCTTCTGATTCAACCCTCACCGGAGACAGACCTAAAACAGGGTCTCTCCACCCTTTCTTCTTCAACCAGAATCGGAGTCGGACGCAAAACAGAAGTCCATCATATCCGAACTATCAGAAGGCCGTAGCAAGGGCTCCGTTAATACCCCATATCTCAGGATACACCAGATAAGTGACAAATATTATTATTTGCGCAGACGAACTAAAGTCTGCAACTTTATTGTTCTTCTGTAATACAGTCTTTTATTCATAATTCTAATTGTTCGTTTTATTTCTTTAACTCTCAACCTGTCTGCCACACTCGTGGTTAACTCCACTTCTAACCTAGGATTACTGCCGCGGTGCCTCTTTTCTTTATACCAGTCAATAACGTGTGTTCCCAGTACTGTCTACGTTTGGAATGGCCGAGGGTTCTTTTTGTCTCAGAATAGGGGCTTTTTTTCTGCGCATGCCTAGAGGGTGCTTCTTGTCTGAGGGCTCCAGGGATTTTATCTTTTATTTTTATTCTATTTCATTTTTATTTTATTTTAATCACCATAAATATATATTAGTTTGAAAGAAAGTAAGATTATAATTTTTTGTTCGTATAAGTCAGCCAATGAAACAACTCGTTTAAAAGAAACTGTCGTCAAGAGACCCCATCAATTTCATATATAGTGCTACTTTGACTTACAAGTTTAATTCGTTCCACTCGTAACTCAATTTCCTCGTATATTAAATCTATTTTCCCCGTTGAAATAAACTGAAATATTACCCATGAAGAGTGAATAAAACAAAACGTCTTCAGCATAAAATAACCCAACAAGGGTTGACCTGTCATAAAACACAACCAACCAAGAATATAGCACAAACGACGCTCCGAAAGTAATACCTCATGTTTATTTATACAGAAGCAACGATAAATACAAGGTACAATAACACTTTTGGATAGAGCAGGTTTTCAGCTATAAACATTTTTTCACGTAGACTCCGCCATTGACAATACATTTGTTACCTATGATAACAAGACCTTGTATTTTCTGAAGGCGTCTTCCCCGATGACGACCATGGTTGGTTGGTTGGATTTTACGACACCTCAACCTGTTATATACTCCCCTTTTACTCGAGTATATAAACGGGGAGAGTCATCTCGGCATATGAGAGAGAGGAGAGAGAGAGAGAGAGAGAGAGAAGAGAGAGAGAGAGAGAGAGAGAGAGAGAGAGAGAGAGAGAGAGAGAGAGAGAGAAAGTTCTTACTTTCCACACTGCTGCTCCTGGTTCTTCGTCTAGTGTACCGTGAAGCTTCCGTGGGTGTGCCATGAGTGTTGAGGACGGTTGAACATCCTCTTATATTTTTATTCTATTACTTTAATATTTTTTGTTTTAATTAAATATTTTTGTGTTTTTTTCAACTCTGTCTTAAAAACAGGTGATATTTTTTATTTTACTTTAACATTTAAATATTTTACTTTAATATTTTTTGTTTTATCATTTTAATGTTTTTGCACACCGGTTGAAAAACTTTGTCTTAGAAACTGTTATTTCTACTTCAATAATTTATTTGTGAAAATGAATGAAAAACTCTGGTCTAACTTGTCTGGTCGCCATGTTCATTCGTCTAGTGGGCATCTGCTGTTAAGGGTTGGTCTTCTTCTTTATTAATTCTTCTTACAGGGCTGGGCTGGACATTGCTTGTTTAATAATTTAATTAACAAACACAACAACTAGTTTGTTTCTTGATCAAGTTTTATTTCTTAGCCCATGATTCCACCGGAGCTGACAAACAACGTCTACACTCCTTGAAATACCTATTGCTATTTTTCTAACCTTTCCATCCTACAAATATATATATATATATATATATATATATATATATATATATATATATATATATATTATTTTTTGTTATTAATATTGGAGAAATGATTATAAAGTGCTCAATTATTTCTTTAAGAGATGTATTTATTTATTTATTTAAGTCACCAATACAAAGTTTGTCTTACCAATGGTTTCGGATGTTTATCCGTCATCAGAGACGTTGACTTTTTGAAAAAATTGGACAGTTTTTTAACTCGTGTCTCGTGTGAACGTGATCTGTTATTCGTTCTTGCTTTTGCTTTCTTCTTCATTCACCGGCGTTCCTATTTGTCGTCATTGAGTCTCGTGTTTTTATGATGATTTTGTTTTTTTTAATTTTGTGTGCGTTTATATATATGTGTGAATTTCTAAATTATGGCGGTCTGAGGTTTTGGTTAGTCCAATTCTATATCACACATTTTTTTCTATGTGGGCATGCTTTAAATATTTCCATTTTATTATTAAGAAAAACGTGTTCTGAGCTTAATCTTGCAGAATACGCAATTTTTCAGAGGTGCACAATGAGCATTTTTTTTTATCCATTTACTTATGGTTTCGAATGGTCCAGTACTTTCCATTCTATGTTAAATTGTTTTTCCTGTTTTTTTTTTATATAAAACTGTTTGAAAATCATTAGGAATTCTTGAACCATATAACTGTGAGCAAACAAATTATTATTATGAAATAGAAATAGTTACTTAAAACCATATAATTATTTATAAACTATTCAAATTAAGAACAGTTACTTGAAGCTACAAGGTAGATTCAAAAGTTATCTGCACTGTTTATATACCGCATATATATATATATATATATATATATATATATATATATATATACCCAATGTCTATTTCACATGCTGTCTGAAAAAACTTGAAAATATTTGTAATATATATAATTTAAAAATGATTAAAAAATCATTATTAGTTAAAAGAATATATATATATATATATATATATACATGTGTGTGGGGGGGGTGACTGGTATCGGATATTTCCGTAATAGGATTCAACAAAGATTGAGAACTCAAACGTACATATAAATGTTTCACACACACACACACACACACACACACACACATATATATTCACCAACCCCTCCACAAGAGCAGGATGTGACACATGGTCAATTCCTGAAGCGGAATTTAACAGATTTGAATTTCTAGACTGGTTGCCTACCCAAGGTTAAAGAGCCCAGTCTGCTTTATTATTTACCCATTGCCGGACGGAGAGTAGTTGTATGCATACCTTTCCCACGGGTATTAGCTCTGTGTGAAATACAAACAGCCTCATCCAGGATTTCAACTTGCGCCGATGAGTCTATTTCCTACGGCCCTTATAGCAAGCCTCAGTCATTTTTATATATGTGCTAGAAGGCGTTGGCTGAGGGTCTTATGTCCTGGGTATGGTGTTAAACTCTATCACATGGTGAGGTTTCAATTCTGGAGCTCTGGGAATTGTGGAGTACCCCTACATCATCATTACTCCCAGGTTTACCCTGTCCCGGAATGGTAGTACCTGTTAGGGTTCCATCTATAGGTTAAATAGAAAAAATGTATTTAAAAACGTTCAGGTATTAAAATAATTGATTACCCATAAGGAATGAATAAAAAAAAGGTCTTCAGCATAGAATAACCCAACAAGGGTTTACATGCCGTAGAATGCAACCAACCAAACAACCGAGTACTTATAAATACTTTTATTAAAGACATAAGAACTTTTATTCAAAGCTTACATACTTACATGTGTTGTTATTCCTGCTTATAAATATTTTTTATTCAAAACGTATGGATCTTAATTCAAAATAAATTAATCTTTATTGAAAATCACACACACACTTAAAACTAAAAGTACTTTTGTTCTAGAGTGTGGTGAGCCGGAAGTTAACGCTTTGAAAGCAGAAATAAAAGGACGAAAATAAGAAGTCTGCGCATAGGATCGGTGCAGGTAGAAAGAAAAAATAGAAATATTAAAAATTATAATTTTCAACCAATCAGAAGTGTTCGCACCTAAAAAAGAAAAAGAAGTTAAAAAAAAAAAGACCGATTTTGATCCTAGGGAGTCCTATAAAAGCAAAGGTTTTCGAAGAACAGTAGAGAATACAAACTTATGCCTACATATTCCATGTCGTTTGACTCTGAAATATTTGCCTACCGCTGAAGGTATTACAAGCTATATCTTTCTCTCTCTACAAGTCACTTCACTGCTGATATATAGAGCATTACCCTTTCTTTTCTCTATTGGAAGTAACTCAACACTTTCTTCTAATTACATGAACTTTTAAAAAAGTATATTCTGCAGGACTTGGATCAGTATTTTTGTCTACTGTAATCTATTTGTTTTAATACACATATTACTTGTTGAATTTATGAGTTCTTTGTTTTTCTGTCTTAATATATGTGACCTTATTATGTGTTTGTTGTAATTACCAATATATATATATATATATATATATATATATATATATATATATATATATATATATCTAATATATAAAACAGAGATTTTGGTATGTACGTGTCGACGTATAACAAAAAAACGGGAGGTCACTCAGATTCAAAATCTTGCATACACATTGATATCGTTCTAACTAAGAAAAATTCCAAATTTGGTTATTGATTTTTACTGATTAAGGGATTTAATCGATTAATCAAACAAAAATCAAACGATTTTTCGAAAGCCATAGCATAGCTGCTGCTGCTGCTAATACTTGGTCTATCAGCGGAGGCTCGCCTGACTGTTTATCAGCAGAAAGAAAGAAAGAAAGAAACAACGAAAATGTTAGCGACTCGCCTGGCTGTTTTTAGCAGCAGAAAGAAAGAAATAAAGAAAGAAAGAAAGAAACAATGAAAATGTTAGCGACAAACTAAATTTTAACGTAAAATAAATTCGTTTTTTTATAATCTTTCTAAATATTTATTTATATTTATCGTATGTTTTTGAAACTAACTTTTATTGTACAATGTACACACACTTAATTTAAATTGTTGTCATGCACAAAAAATTGTAGAAAAATGAAAATTGTTTCAAAACACAAGTTTACGGTTACATTTTTTTAAAATAAGATTTTAAATGTCAATAAAAATCAGTCACCAGTATAGGGTTGTATAAATGTAAATAAAAAAAATGATAAAACGAGTTGTTTTGTAATTAATACTAATGGTTTTAAAAAAAAGTCTTAATAGTTTAGAGAACTAATGAAGACGTTTTAAAATGTAAGCAAAATAGATATTGCATTCTCTTTATCGTTAAGAACTAGATTTGAATTGTCATGTAGAAAAAATTCAAAGAAATAAATTACAATCTATTTCTAACTTATCAAGCAATTAAAAACTGAATTTAAAATTGTCCCAAATACTATTATTATTTTCAAACTGGAGTTTCAGTGAAACTTTTCGTGAAAAGAAGAGAAAATAATCTTGCTCAATTTATAATTTGTACGAGTCTTTATCAATTGAATTATTTTTTATAGCGAGTTAGAAAAAAATTATTTTGCTTCGGACAGCAAAAGTATGTTTTAACGAAAAATCAAATCTTATTCATATCGCAATCTTTTTATTCCTGTCTTTAAAATATTAATTTAGTTAGAAATGAAATGAAATAATCTATCTTACAAATATTTATTTGGTAAGAAAGAGCGAAGTAAAAAAAATAATAAGCGCTTATTATTTATTAAATAAATAATAAGCGCTTATTATTGTTTAATAAATTTTATTTCGTTTATTTAATAAATATAATATAACTCAACTTTGTATATATACGAAAAAATTAAAAACAAAAGAATTTTAGAAAGAAAAGCCTTTTACAAAAATAGGAAGTTAAATTATAACTACTTATTTCGTAACTAAGTAAACATAGTTGTATTCGTATTGTAATAAAAATAAAAAAAATTATAATAAAAATACGATGTAGTTAACATTTCGTATATAAACAAAACAGTGTATGATATGTTCTTACCTTAAACATAAAATAAAAATGATTTTAATGTACGTAACTTGAATGAGAAAATGTGTTCTTTAATTTATCATAATTCTAATGATAAATAAATAGGCAGATTTTTTTTTAAATTAAGGGCGGACCTGAACTTTTGGAACACCCTCTAAAATTTTTGTTTTAATTTTTTTTTCTTCTTTCAATGGATTATTATCGATTGCACACCAATCTATCAGACTGTAAAAAAAAATTCAAAAAAGTTATTTATTTTTCGAGTTTTCAGGGGTGCTCAGTTTCCCGTATAAGTTTATCGTAAATTGAACCCCCTTATCGGAACCGCTAAAAAGAAAATTTTATTTAAATATTTATTTTTCCTTCAATGGATTATTATCGATTACACACCAATCAATCAGATTTTTTTAAAATTCTTGAAAGTTCTTTATTTTTTGAGTTTTCAGGGGTGCTCATTTCCCCGTATAAGTTTATAGTAAATCGAACCCCCATATCGGAACTGCTCGAAAGGAAACTGGCGCAAATGTGTCAAAGTTAGGGTGGCCCAGAAAAAACAGAACCCAAATTATTTATTTATTTTCCCATTAAACTTACTTTAAACACCAACCCCAACACCAACCCCTAACCCTAACCCTAACCCAAATCCTAACCTCCCTACTTGAATTTAACAGTTTTATTAAAAATTTGTGGGTTCTGTTTTTTCTGTGTCACCTTAATTTTGATACCTTAGTGAAAATTCAGCCCAACTGTTAAGATAGAGCAGTTTCGATATGGGGTTCAATTTACTATAAACTTATACGGGGAAATGAGCACCCCTGAAAACTCGAAAAATAAATAACTTTTTTTAGTTTTTTTTTTACAATCGGATAGATTGGTTTGCAATCGATAATAATCCGTTGAAAAAAAATAATTAAAAACGAAAATTTTAGAGGGCGTGGGGTTCCAAAAGTTCAGGTCCGCCAAATTAAGTCACCACTTTTTTCTCTTTTTTTTTTTTTTTTAGTCCGGTCATGGACCGGGTACTTTAGCTAGTATATATATATAGATAGATAGATAGATAGATAGATATCCACTCATTAATAACCACCATAAGAGAAAAAGAAACTAACCGTTTATGTGTATATATTTCTTTGTAGTTGTCCAGATCATCAATTGTCGGATAAGGAAAGCATCCATGATTTCATCTGTGACAAATTGGCAATTCTTAGACAACCGACAAAGTTTCTGCCTTCCGAAGAACTCCGACAGAATTGGAAAAAGAAAATGCGAGACTTAAACGTCAGTACGATAAACCATTTTTTCTCAGAATCTTTTTTATTTCTTTTCTTAATAGTATTACTGAATCTTTCTGTATGTGTGTGTGTGTGTGTGTGTGTGTGTGTGTGTGTGTGTGTGTGTGCAAATATAGGTAATATGAAGAAAAAAAAGCAAGGTATTCTGAGGATGATTTCATTATCGTTAGAAGTATATGTAAGTATATATAAATCGTCCTCTAAATATCTTTTTTTTTTCATGTTTTATATATTTATATACTGTCGGATTTATTTCCATTTTATTATATATATACAAGGTGTGTCAAAAAAGTATCGTTTTTTTTTTGTATTTATTGACACATTTTGACTTATTTTTAAAAAATTAACGTTCCATTCATTGTTCATTTCTATCTTGGAAAATACAGCTTTAAACTTAGTACTTTTTTGACACACATTGTATGTATATTTCCTTGATATACATACATATATATATATATATATATATATATATATAGAGAGAGAGAGAGAGAGATAGGGAGAGAGAGAGAGATAGGGGGAGAGAGAGATAGGGGAGAAGGAGAAAGAGAGAGATAGGGGGAGAAGGAGAGAGAGAGAGATAGAGGGAGAAGGAGAAAGAGAGAGAGATAGGGAGTAGGAGAAAGAGAGAGATAGGGGGAGAAGGAGAAAGAGAGAGAGAGAGAGAGAGAGGAGAAGGAGAAGAGAGAGAGAGAGAGAGAGAGAGAGAGAGAGAGAGAGAGAGAGGAGAGAGAGAGAGATAGGAGGAGAGGAGAGGAAAGAGAGAGAGAGATAGGAGGAGAAGGAAGAGAGAGATAGGGGAGAAGGAGAAGGAAAGAGAGAGAGAGAAAGAGA
Organism: Doryteuthis pealeii; assembly: GCA_023376005.1. NCBI lineage: Eukaryota > Metazoa > Mollusca > Cephalopoda > Myopsida > Loliginidae > Doryteuthis > Doryteuthis pealeii. The sequence continues at coordinate 63,742,675 of CM042160.1, read as the reverse complement.
GAGTATCCAATTGCCGCTTTAACTTTTCCGTTAGACTGGCATTAGTATATTATCCAAAAGTGCTCAATATATCAAAAACATTCTGTTAGTACCTTTCCATCCACTGAGCTCTTTTTGCTGTGGAGGCTACTCTCCTCCCTGCCTCACTCTTCTCCGTGCCTTGTTTTACTTTGAGGCGCCAGACCGTTCAATTCTCTGCATCTACCTCCCGTGTGTTTGTGTCAATGTGGCATATCCTCATGTCTCTCCCACAGACATCTTCAAACCGTAGGCGTGGTCTACCTACTGATCAGTAGTCTTTTACTAATTTGGTCTAGGTCTTTCGGGATGCGGCCATTTTCCATCCTCCTGACATGACCAAGCCAGCGAAGGTGCCTCTTGCAGAGGATTGAAAACATGCTGTTCAATGTTGGTGCAATCCAGCACGTCTGTGTTGGACACTTTATCCTGCCAGCGGATGTGTATGATGCGTCGTAGACACCTGAGGTGGAAATCAGAAACACAGCAATGATAGTAGTAATATTAGTAATAGTGGAAGAGATTTAAAGGTCTACGATGGTTTCGATCTAATCTTAACTCTTTTCCACCATAAGTAAGTAAAGTCGTCGAGATGGCCTAAAGTCGGCATCAGCCAGACAGCGAGAGGGTCTATCCCCTTTTCCCTAGCACTAGACCAAGGAGATTGTTTTTAATGTCTGGCGTGGAGCGCCATAACTATCATCAGTTCCTTACTTTACCGCACAGATTCCTGTGCTACTCATACGCTGAGTTAGCGAGGGCCGGTATTGAACCAATAACCTTGGTTCCCAGGCTGACTCTCTGCCAACTGAGCTAACACACACACACACACACACACAGACATATATATATAGTTTTAAGCGTAGCTCAATTACTTAAAATCAATGTGTAAATGCGTAATGTTTTCTGGTTATCATTTTTCAGCTCCAGATAATTGACACAGCTGCCACCAGAGCGCGCCACCTGTTGTTTCAGGGTCTCCATGAGAAAGCTGTTCCGGCTGCTCTTTTGGCTGTCAGATTCTGCTTGAATCTCCAAGATCCTGCAAGTACAGAACTGGTGCCAGCCTATTTGTGTCTTGGAGAGGCCTGTATAGGTGAATGAATTTCCTCTAATTCCTTTCTGGTCTTGATTTTGTTCTGGGAGAGCAGATTTCAGTTCTATAGTCCGGTCCAGGGTCAGCACAATGTACCGATCGAAAGCGTACCAGGTGTGAGAGAGTGGCTGTCTTGTGTTTTGAGATAAATTCCTGGCCAAAATCTTAAAACCAAATACAAAAGGGTTAAAAAATATGTAAAATACTATTACTTTAATTGAAATACTAGCAGGACATATTACAATATTCAATTATTACAACGTTTTATACATTTACTTAAGAGCTATTGCTAAATAGTTCAGTATGTAAAAAGGAATAATATTTTTTATTTAACCCTCTCTCACTTTAGTGCTTTTAAAATACTGTTTAAAATAGTGTGTTTAAAATGTCTTATATATCACTAAGAAATAAAGGTTTAAATGATAAAAGGGGGGGGTAATTTGCATACTGGTTTTAACAAATCCAAGTTTAATAAATAATTACTTGGTTTTATTGATCTCTAATATGATTGTTTATTCTCTAACGTATTAAAATCAATCCTATGAATGATTCTATATGGAAACCAATCAAAATATAATTAAAATAAGTGTAATTCTTTTTATATGCATTCTTATTTAATTTTGTTATTCTTTCCAATTTAATATATTTCCTTACATTAAAACTTAAATACTTATGCCCGGCAGAGGCCGCATATTCTTGTGAGTATACATAATGACTATTCACAGAATTTCCTTGAATGGAATGATGGGATAGCTTTTTAAAAAATGTGAAGTTTGAATGTGTTTTATGCTCTATTCTTTGTGTGATATTTTTAGCTCAATCAAAGGGTAACTGAAGGATGGCAGTGGGGACTTAGGGTTCACATGGGTCACAACAGGCTTTGAAAAAGTTGATTTACTGTTAAATACTCATGTTCAACATTGGGTATATAAACGGTGAGAGTTCATCTTGTATATGAGAGAGAGACAGAGAGACAGAGACAGAGACCCAGAGACAGAGACAGAGAGAGTAATAGATTAAAGATAGGAGTTCTTGGTAACTTCTCTGGTTACTGCTAGTTGCTTACTTTATAACTTTGGGTTATCTGCCCCTATTAGTTCCTGAGTATCAGACGCCAGGGGCTAGAGCCCTATAAATCTCCAGAATAGATCCGGCAGGTACTGAGAATAGATCCCACTAGCACAGGGGGAAGGACAGAGCTAGCTGGCACTGAGGTCGGACCCGTTTTAGTAGTGGCCGAAGCACACTGTCTTGGCACCTAAAGGATAAGACCAGATGAATTCAAAGAACAGACAAGCACCCGTGAGACGCACACGAGAATTTCGATAAACTAACATCTCAGAAGCAGCAAATACGACACAAGATAAGTTTCCTTGTACTTTGCATAACAAAACATCCCCACCGAGCGAATATCTCTGGCAAATATATACAAACTCTCACACACACTTTTAACACATTTTGTAAACTCACACATTTCACATTGCACCAAGAAATTATTAACCCGAATATATGTTACATAATCTATGCGGTTGCATAAGATTATTGTCAATCCCCTGTATTTCTAAAGGGATGGCCCTTTTCATATCACGGGCGGGACTTTCCATGGAATAGTACAGAAAGCCCACGAAATACATGAAGTCACGTGGGACCTGGTTGGGTCCTCAGTTTTCAGTTGGACATCAGGCAGTGAAGATGTCCTGCCTTAACTGGAACTCACTGCATACGCGCGCTATGTTAGTCAGATGTTAGTTACATGAAATGTTTAGTTAAGTAAGTAAAAGTTTAAGAAAAATAACACGGTCTTGTGATTAATGAATGTCTTGGTAACAAGACTGGTCTAGAAGAAGAAATGAGTTAAGTGTGACCGACCACCAAGACGAAGCCCAAGACGCTAGAAGAGATGTTAGAAAAGACGCCAGAAGAAGAATAGAAGTAAGCAATGAAAAGGGTATACAACAGTTAGTTCTTGCTGATTCTTCATCTAGGACTTGTCTGGCCGCAATCTTGTCTGGGCTGACTTCTATTCTTCTGTTAACGGTTGATTTTCTTCCTTGCTAATTATTCTTGCTGGTTGTGCTTGGCTGGACATTGCTTTTAATCTTGAATCAACTACAAGACTTGGTTATACTTGATCAAGTTTTATTTTCTAGCCCATATTGATTCTGCCCCAGAGAAAGATGGATCTCATCAGAACCTACAATTACGTCTGCATTCTCTAAAAGCTGGGTCGCATTTTTTAACTAACTAAACATATTCTCACGTGTCTGTCACAGCGTGTTTTTAAGGGTCAAATAAAAGGTCACTAACCGTCCATAATTGGCGAGTAACTTTCCATAGTGACCCCTTAATTTTAAATCAAACAAACCTTAATTTAAAATTCTAGCTACAGATGGCTACCCATAAATTGTAACATAACTTTCCTTTTATTTATTAAAGGAAAAATTTCTGATTTTGTTTCCTATTGAGTCAGTAAGTCTACTGTTGGTTTGAATAACGGCAGCTAGCTGAGTACATAATCAAGCAGTGTCCAAGACAGTTGGTATATATAGAAATCAAGAATGATCCATTCATGAATTTGGGTGATTTGGGTGATTCCATTCCTTGAGTTCTGATTGGCTGCTTGACTGCTTGATTTGAATGACATTGTGGAGTCTTATAAATACCCTGTCATTCTGCAGTAGACTTTATGACTATTCGGGTTTGTATTGGGTTACAACCGTTTGTTGCCATGTCTTCCCAGTTTGACGGTAATTGGAACTTTGATTATTCTTCATTTCCAGGTTTGAGAAAACTTCGGGAAGCAGAGGAATATCTCTCCCAGGCGAGTTGGATAGCAATGAATGATCCCAACTGTCCAAGTTCCATCATGTATAACTTACATCGCAATTTAGGATTGCTCTACGCAGCCAAGGGAGACTACTCTGAGGCTCTAAGACATTTTGCTGATGATGTGAGTACTTTGTTTTTTTTTTGTTTTTTGTTATGTTTTTTTGTCTTTCTTTTTTCTTTTTTTCTTTTTTTACGGTTGACAAAGACGTTTTGTTAAATTCATTCTTGAATAGAATTCTGGATCTCTAGGGAGTGTGGAGTACCACTTCATCACCATTATTCCCAGAATCGCCCTGTCCCGAAGTTGTAGTACCTGTTAGAGTCCTATCTATGGGTTAAGTAAAAGAAGATGAGTTAACAAAAAATCTGTTTAAAAATTTTGAGTTTAAAAAAATTTCAGTGACCACTGTAGGAATAGCTGCCTACAGTCTATGAGGAAAAATATAAGTTCACAGAACGTAAAGACGAAAGGGAAAGCACATGTACCTTTAACCTTATTTATTCACATATAAACTCAACAACAGTCAATATAACAAAGTACTTAGGGGCAGTACTTACAGTTCATATATCTCCCTCGTTGAGGGGGGTGTCAGGTTGGGTCTACAGTTGTTACTCCCTCATTGAGGGGAAAGTTCCTTCAGTCACAAGAGACTGAGACAAGGCTCACACGTTGGTTCCAAAACTGTAAAGAGGGTTCTTTCCTCAACCTGACAAGGGACGTTACCTTTTCTACTTCCTGTCCCCGGAGGCACAGGAGAGTTCTAGTCCCTACACCACCAAGAATAAAACAATGTCTTTGGTATGAAATAACCCGACATGAGTTGACATGGCATAAAATCCAACCAGCCAACCTGTATAATGGAATATACAAATGTAAGCACAAATTATCAAGACTTTAAAAAATTCAGAGAAATGATAATTGTCATTAGAACTGTATTGACTCCAACTTTATACCCGTTACGCCATGTGTCCAATTGGACAAAATAAAAAAAAATAATCTTCTTTCCTCTGTTTCAATTTTTTTCCAGATTTATCATGCGTCTGAAGAATTCGGTACAAACTCACTGAAAACATCTGGCGGTTATTACCACATGGCTAATGTCTTCTTCCGCCAAAGCAAAATGGATATAGCCATGTCAATTTATCGACAAGTAAGGATTCTCCCCTTATTTTTCACTTCTTCATCAATTTTGTACATTACTAGCCATATTGTAGCTACCCAACCCTTCCCCGCGAGCAGGATTTGACATATGGTCAATTTTTTAACGGATTTTAAAAGGTTTGAATTCCTAGTTTTCCTTCTCTTAGACTGGTTACCTAGCCGAGGTTAAAGGCCCAGTATGCCCTATTTACCCATAGCCAGAGGGAGAGTAGTTGGATGCATACCGTTCCCAAGGGTATTAACAATATGAGAAATGCAAACAGCCTTGTTCAGAATTTGAACTCAGGTCGAGGAGTCCATTTCCAAGGACTCTAACCATTACACCATACACCTATATATACATATAAAGGAGTTGCATCTGTTTTATTATGTATGTGTCAACTTATAACTCAGAAAAGAGATGTCATTGAGCATTAAAATCGTGCATACACTTTAATATGTTTATAATTCGAAAAAGCACAAAATTTATTTTTTTGATTTTTACTGATTAAATGATATATTTCAGTTATTCAAAATCAACCGATTTGTAGAACTCTTCAACGTTCTTCATAAATAAGTATAAAAAAGTAAACTATTCATTGAATAAACGAATACTATTCGTTTCAATGTTTGGTTCCAATAGTATCAACATTTTCATTTACTTTTTCAGGTAACTCAGATTTGGCACAAATATCTATTGGAAATTTCAGCTAACAAGATGAAACAAGATTCTCAGCCACAGGCAATAACCATCAGCGTCTCGAAAGATGAACGAACGCCTCGGCTCAGTAAGTAAGATTTGCTTTTGCTGTTGTTCGAAACGTCATTACTTTTGTTGTTGGCAGCTTTCCATCCACTGAGGACGATGGTGTACTGTCCATATATATATATATATATATATATATATATATATGTGTGTGTGTGTGTGTGAGTGAGTGTATGTATATATATATATATGAAGTGAATGGAAGTTAATCCGACAGTATGAATTTAACATTTTTAGAAAAAACAAATGATGTTAATAGTTTGCTGACAGAATCTGTTTCGACCTTTTTAATAGAGCGGTCTTCATCAAGAGCAAAATATGAAGGAAAGACGGAATAAATAACCGTTAGAAGGAGGGGTACAAACGAACGCTGGTGTTCGATGCTGGAATTTTTTTTTAATGCGTATTCTGTGTTAAAAAATAAAATAAATTTTATTTTTAAAAAACAGAAGCATTATAATCCATAATAAAAACTCAAAAGAGTTTGATGTAAAAAATATTTAAAAAAAAAAAAAAACAGCATTCGTTTGTACCCCTCCTTCTAACAGTTGTTTTTTCCGTCTTTCCTTCATATTTTGCTCTTGATGAAGACTGCTCTATTAAAAAGGTCGAAACAGATTCTGTCAGCAAACTATTAACATCATTTGTTTTTTCTAAAAATGTTAAATTCTTATATAATATATATATATATATATATATATATATATATATTAGAGAGAGAGAGAGAGAGAGAGAGAGAGATAGATAGATAGATACATACATAAAAAATTATCTGCATCTGTGAAAAGAGGTTGTGCAAGCCTATCTCTGAGTGACAGTCTTTGGTGCACTGACTGCACACAAACTGTGATGCTTTCTGGGACTGCTGTTTTTTCTCCCTCTTTCTGGCTCTCTTTGCTGTCGAGGCAAGTCTCCTCTCCACCTCATTCCTCTTTGTACCATGCTTAATGTTAAGGTGCCAAGACACTCAATTTTCTGCATCTACCTCCCATGTGTTGGTGTTAATGTGGAATATCCTCATGTCTCTCCTGCAGACATCTTTACGTTTGTATAATTCGTAAAACGTCATTATTTTTGTATAATTCGTAAAACATCTGGGGTCAAAGTTACCAAAGGTCCTGGTATTTTTCCACTTGGCACTGTAGCGTTAGTTTCGTATTTGCCCGGGAGAGTTGTCTGCCGGGTTTAGTTTGCTGGTGCCCGCTAGGGGAATTACTATTTAAGCGTCTGGTTCAAAAGGCTTTTCTCTCTTTTCCTGTTCCAGTAACCACGAGACACATGGGTTAGTCACGGTCTATCCCTTCTCGTTGGGGCTTTTGGCCCCACTTACATTACTGTAAGTTCTTCACAGCATGGACTATCCCTAGTCTCATGTCTGTACTTTTATATGTTATTTTGTACCATTCATGAATGTGTCTTCATCTTTATTTATGTACTCTTTGTTTATGTACCCTTTTACCTATGTACTTTGTATCTCGTCATATCCATGTGCTGTACTATATTAAATGTTTTGTCTGTTAACCTTCGTCGGAGTTTTGTATGCAAAGTATATATAACTTTGAACCCTTCTTACAGCACCTTTATTCAGCTACAGGATTTGTCAACAATTCATGATACCACATAAATTATGTAACATTTCTTTTTTTTTTCTTTCCAGATGAGTGGGATGAAGCAGAAGCGATTCAGGTTCTGTGCACCATTTATGACATTTGGGAATCAAGCCACAAAAAATGTTCTAAGGATTTGGCAGAGACAAGTCATGCTCTTGCAATGCTCTATTATATTATTGGACAACACGACAGGGTAAGTCTGTGAACCGATTTTAAGTAGGTTAAGCGAAAGAGGTATTTTGGTGAATGTAGGTTGTGTAAGAGAAGAATGCAAGATTTTATTTTTGAATGGATCGGTCAGCGAGTGAACCTAGCTAGATAGATCCATGTAGTAGTATGACCAGTTTCAACACCATTCCCCCCAACCCAAAAACTTCCGGCTATATGCCGAGTCGTGTACACATTCATTGTATTTCACTTCAAGATAAATAAAATTTTGGATTGAGTGCACGAGTGTGCTCACCTCAAATAAAAAAAAAAAAATAAAAATCAAAAAATCAAAAATCTGTGAACCGCAGCCACAAAATGAAATCTAAAAGAATTCATAAGAAAGGAAAAAAAAAGAGCGAGAGTGAGTTAAATCAAAATTATTATACGTTTTACACATTGAACTATTTGCAATAGCTCTTAAGTAAACATATCAAACGTTGTAATAATTAAATTATCATACTGTAGTATATCCACAGGTCCTGCTAGTATAAGCTGCTGAACCACAGCCACAAAAATGAAATCTAAAAGAATTCATAATAAAGGGAAAAAAAAGAGCGAGAGTGAGTTAAATCAAAATTATTATACTTTTTACACATTGGACTATTTGCAATAGCTCTTAAGTAAGCATAGCAAATGTTGTAATAATTATATCATCATACTGTGGTATATCCACAGGTGCTGCTAGATTAATATATTTTTTAAGATATTCGTACTTTCAAGACTAAATGTGGGTAGAGAGTCAATATGAATGGCATATGATATTGAAAGAGTTTTTAAGAATTCCCTTTTAAGTCTGGCAAACCAAGTGGGCGATAATATGGGACAAAACCACCAACTTCTTTTTCGTGTTCCACTTGGAAAATTCCCCTTGAAATATTTTACTTTTAATATATGACCTTTATTTAATTTCTCGGGTCAACAATTCAACAAGAGTTGAAAAGAGCAGAAAATTGTAATACAATTAGTCTCCATTGCTCTTAATGAACGTTAATTTCTCTTTTTTTTCTTTTGATTTCTCTTCATTTTTACCCTTTCTTTTCCCTTCTCCTCTTTTCTCGTTTCCTCTCTTTCTTCTACCTTTCTTTCTCTTCCCTCCTTTTTTTTTGTTGCTTTCTCTTCTTCTTTTTTCTTTTGCTTTCTTTTTCTCTTTTCTCTTTTTCTCTTTTCTTTTCTCTCTTTTCACTTCTTCTGCATTCTCTTCTTTTTCTTTTGTTCACTATTCTTTCCCCTCTTTTTTTTTCTTTCTCTTCTTTTCTCTTTTTTCTGCCTTCTTTTCTTTTCCCTTTTCTTCTACCCTCTCTTTTTTCTCTCTTTTCTTTCGCTGTCTCTTCTTTGCCCTTTTCTTTCGCTTTCTCTTCTTCTCCCTTTTCAATTGCTCTCTTTTCTCTTCTCTTCTCTTCTCTTCTCTTCCTTCTCTTTCCTCCTTGTCTTCTTCTACTTGCAGGAACTACCTTCACTCTTTGCCTACCAAATTTCCCCACAACTGTACCAAATGTTCTTGGTATCTTTTAACTCTTAACATCCTATACCACCTCATTCCACCCGGCTGGAAGTCACATTCATTTTAACTAATCAGCCCCAAACAATAGCCTTTGTTTAAATTTAATATTAAACACATGTAGAAATCTTTGATTTAAGGGAAATAATAGGTAACTTTAGATGCAAAGGTCATTTTTAGCCATTTTTTTTATATATCCTTATAGGAATGCTCTGGATTTAGAAAAATCTCAACAGGATGTTAAGAGTTAAAGACCTACATTGACCAGCTCTGTGTGGATACTGGATGATGTGCAGAGGACCTCCCGAGAGTAATGAATCATTGGCGAGAGATTGTCATGAATATTCGTTCTACTAGCGTAACATGATGATGATGATGAGGATGATGAGATGATGATGAGGATGATGAGGATGATGATGATGGTGGATATTTCAAAGTTCCCTATGTATTCACATCTGAACTCATTCTATTCAAATAAACTCCATTATTGTTTTTGTACAACGGCTTACAGTACGATTGCAGTGAGTGTGGTGTGAGAACCACTGTGAGCGGCATAAAGTAGACAAAGAGTTTAATTCCTACTTATAGGGCGGCTTTTCTGATAATCTTATAATGGAGATTATGTGTATGTCTGTCGGTAACCGAAACTACCTCACCACCGACATCACAATTCCCTGAGTTATTTACGTTATATTCTCAACGACAATTAAGTAAGCATTATTTAATTATAATTAGCATCTTATTCATTAACGATATCTCTATTAAAGTATAACTCTGTGGCGTTACTTTTGTATTTGCCTGGAGAGTTGTCTGCCCATTTAGTTTGAGGGTTCCCGCTAGGGGCCGTTTATATTTAAGCGGCTGGTTTGAACGTCTCTTTCTCTTTTCCGGTTGCTCGACCCACGAGGCACCACTATGGGTTAGACTCTGGTCTACCCCCATCTTGTTGGGGCTTTGGCCCCCCTTACATTACTGTAAGTGATTCACACAACATGGACTATTCCTAGTCTCATGTCTGTGGCTTTTATGTTTATCTTTTTACCATTCATGAATATGTCTTTATCTCTACTTTTGTATGTATGTTTATGTACACCTCTATGTATTATGTATCCTGTTTATCCATGTGCTGTATACCTATTAAATGTTTTGTCTATCAACCCTTGTCGGAGTTTTATCTTCAAGTATTATCACTTTGAAACTTACAACTCTGTTAGATTTATCTCAAAACAGTCCATGTTATCAATGCATCTAAAATACTTCAACGTGTATCACTAAGAAATAAACATAGTATATAGTGTGGATAATTTGCATACTGGTTTTAGCATAACTGGGTTTAATAGATAATTTCATGATGCTATTGATTTGTAGTATTCATTGTTTTATTCTCAAACATATTAAAAGCAATTCTGTGTATAATTTATATAGATATCAACACGACTCATTAATATATACGGCCCTACATGTTACATAAGCAGGTGGAATTCTAACTGGCCGATTCGTTTTATAGTCAATTTATGTTTCGAAAAATATTAAAACTACAAAAATACACAAACTGTTTTTTTTTTGTTTTTTTTGTTTTTTTTCTTTCTTTAGAAATGTAATAATAAAAGATTGTAAACAAACAAAATATAGTTATTAAAAAGTTATACAGTAATACCTTGTGTAATAAGTAATTGAGTCACCTCCCCTTAATGTAAATTTAAAGTTCTGTAAAATTATATAAACTCTCAAGAGAACTGCTAATGTATTCAAAGTAGAATAAAGTTTACTCAAGTCTGACCGTGTCTGTTTTCTTATTACTACACCTTGATCTTTATAAATAACATTTCTTTTGACCTTACCCTTATAAAAAAAAAACATTTTACCGAATGTTTTCGAACTTCATTCTGTGCAAAGTTTTGTTTGTTGTTGGGAAATATATTCACAACAATTTGTTGCTGCAAATTTTTTCAGCAAAATTTTATTTTGGAGAATAAGTTTGCAAAATTCTTTCAGCAAACTCTCTTATTGTGAATCTATTGGTTGTCAGCCCTCCGTCTAGGAGAGACAATGGAGTAGTGTCAGTTTGTTTTTGTTTTTTTCCTTTTTGAACTACATAGCCTGGGTCGGGTTCATATGGAAGATAAGCTGTTGCCCATGTAGCAAATCCCCCCCTCTCCACACTGCCACTGTGATCCAAAGGAAGGGTAAGGGACCAATGCAGTTTGGCAATGGTAGTGTCGCAGGAGTTAATGGGTAGTACTGGATTTCAGCATCACACCACCATAGGAGCTCTGGCTCCTGAATCTATTATGCTTAATAGATAATATTAATAAAAAAGAGATCAGATGGTCCTGTTAGTAAACAAAAAAACATGCTTAGAGGACAAACCAAATCTGGAATAATAATTAAAATAAAATAAAAGGAAATGATCAGACACACAGACATAAGCACGCACACACACACACACACAAGCACGCACACACACACACACAAGCACGCACACACACACACTTACACACACAAACACACACATAAGCAAGCACCCTCCCCCCTACACACACAGAATTTGGAAGACATAAGACAGAACAAATTGAGCAGCTACAAGCACCACTTCAGTTCTAGTGATCTTCTGATGAGGGGAGTTTTTTATCCCGAAATATTAAGAATAAAATGACAGGTTAACAAACAACATCATAGTTACCTTCTTTTTTCTTTACACTTGCATTGTGATAGCCTTCAAAACCAACCAACAAACTATTATGATTTGTAATAAACTTAACTGCATAATCAAATATAGCAAAACAAGTATTTGGCGAGGTGGAAGCGTAAGTCCTCCTCGAGAAATACTGTTTCTCTGTAGTATTATCACCATCATTGCCTATCATAACCAGAGAATACATTTCACATTGAAAACATTTCATTCATTTTTTGTGATATAACTTGAAATCATAGAGAAATTGTTGGTAAGTTTGTTTTTTTTTATTATTATTAGTGTTTGTTTTGTATAACTGCAACATTTTTATACATATTTTTGTTAGTTTTTAAAAAAAAACTTTTATTTGAAGAAAAATGAAAAATAAAAAAGACACAAACAGTTTATGTATTTTTGTAAAGTTTTAACATTTTTCGAAAACAGACATAAATTGACTATAAAACGAATCATCGTCCTGTAAGAACTCAGCCCTGCTTTTATGACATGTGGTGCAGTATATATTAACGGGTCGTTACATCAATTAAAATAAAATGAAAATAAGTGTAGTGTTTTAATTTTCCGTTCTTATTTAGATTTGTTAACCTTTCTAATTCAATATAATATCTTATTACATTAAAATTGAAATACTTGCGCCCCGGGGGTGGGTGCATATTTTTGCTAATAAATGTAATTAGTATTCAATTTTCATTAATTTCATTTATAAACACTCGACTGATTTTAAATAAGTTCTAATTTATTAATACATCAAACAACATTTTGACTCTTGGGTCTCTTTTGTGGGGATTTTTGTCCCCGGAAAAGCACTGTCTAAACCCTACGTTTTGTAAGAGAATAGACCGTACTTTGACGCAGTGAGGAGATGGGTGCAGCCTTGAAGAAAGGAGAACAAACGACTTTTTATAAAACAAAATGTTTACTATCATCTGCGTTATTCAGACTTTGTCCCCATCTTCACTGTTATTTGTACAACGTTATCGGCCGATATACCCTCCGGCTCTTCTTCAGGTATTTTTCTTGTCGGACTTGGCGAACGCTTCTCGGACTTCGGGAACCTTCATCGACTCGGGAACCTCTCTTTTTTCGAACTCGGGAACAATCTTGTCGTTATGGGAGACCAACAGAACTTTGAACCTAAATCCGTGATGGCTCCGAAAAACGACAAGAAGTTCCCAGAAAAGAAGGTCCCGAGTCCGACGAGAAATACCTGAAGAAGGCTGGAAGGTATATCGGCCGAAACGTTGTACAAATAACAATGAAGATGGGACAATAGTCCGAATAACGCAGATAATACTAATCTTCAAGCCTCATCGTCATAAAGCACTCCAGTAAAGAAATAAAAATGTTTACATTACATGGATAATAAAATACATATAAAATCAAAATATACAACAATGCAGGGTAATCAACATACATTTAAAAATATGAATAACATAAACCAAATATCGACTTAAAGGAATGGTTTCAGTCAGCAGTTCTCAGCTTCAAGTTATAGAGATCCAAGCGTTATATGGTTGGTAAAGAAAAATATTTAAAGGAGAATTGATAGAATATAGTCAAATGGTTAAAAGTTGCAAGGATTGCCAGAGCATATAATTGTGCCGTGCTGTTAACTAGTGAGCTTTACCATGATTATTTACTGTTAATCAAGACCAACAGTAACTGGTTTGAGCCAAACTTGAAGGAATTGAGATTATTAAGACATTGTGTGCGTTTGTCTTGCTCTTTGATATTCCAACGTGACTTAGGTGGTAGGTTCCTGGTCTGTCCAGTCCCGTTTCTTAGGGGCTGACTGACGATACGGAGAGACCAGCGGTCAAGAGCTAGCAAAACAGCCTAGAAGCAAAAAAAGGAGACCGCAATTCTTCTTAGTGGACCCCATACTTAATTAATTGTGCGGGCATCATGTGACCCTAAGAGGACTTAATCTGTCTGTCGTTGACACACGAAGTGAAAGAGTCGTATCCTCCAGTCACTCTAATTTGAATCACACTCGATTTCCGCGCTACCTTAATTTTTTATTTTTGCATACAGGCGCTGATTCCTTAAACTGTATTTTGGGGCGAATACGGAACGAAGGCGTTTGTGACGTGCGAAGAAAAACATGTGAATATGCAGAGGAGATCTCCAAATTTCGAATTAGCTTGAAGGTTTAATGGAATGAAGAATAATTGGAAAAAGAAAATATACTATCCCGAGTTAAATAAAAACGAGGCGACCACACATACTGTTTGTCTGGGAAATATATTTTGAGTATTGTCTGGCTTGAATTAAATTAATGTTTCTCATTAATTTGGATTTTATTATTAGACTATTGTCCTTTTCATCGGCCATTTATCCTTATAATTATAATGCACATTCCCATTTCGGTCATGACATCCCGCCCCCCTCCACGAAACCTTTATTCGAAGGAGTTGTTATTCATTCTGTCGTACACAATCTTGCTGTGAAGCATTCTCGTGCTCCAGTTTTGAGATACTCATTGGTGCGCAACAGCACTTATATAAGGTTGAAACGTTTACCTCCTAGGTTTAAGTTGACTTATCCCAATCAAAATCTCTAGGTTGACAAGCTGGTTTATTCGATTTTGGCCGAAAGGCTGAAAAACACATAGCGAGTTAATTATCTAGATCAGTAGCTTATCACTTGTACCCCTGGTACGGATGGGATTAACCGGATATGTGGAGAACCCGTCTACCACTGGGATTGAAAATATAAAGTGCGCTTACAGTTCAAAGTTACCTATGAAAGGCTTCTAACCGATCATAATGACAAGAAGGTCCGAACGTTCTCCCAAGTATTTGATAGAGAATGGATTGCAAAGTTCGTTAGAAGGTTTCATTGAGGTTCGATCATGAAACACTTAAATTATTGGCCGGAGGGTGTACATTTGGCCGAAACATTTTGTACTAAAACCCTTGGAAAGGCTATAACAATAAAGATGAGGACAACAGTCGAAAAATTTAAGAAACTCTATTTTAGATCTTGTTTCTAAATGGCTATTTTTGAGACAAAAATTAAATTTCGACTATAAACACCCCATTTATCTGTCTATTGTAGATATTAGTCCAAACGTAAAAGTTCCTGCTCCGAGTGTGTTTACTAACTCATTTTCCCACTGTACGGTCTGATTACTTATTTGTTTTAG
>CM042160.1:63717950-63727567 GCA_023376005.1 Doryteuthis pealeii | reverse complement strand
AGAGAGATTCTTCTCCCTTTCAAAATTGCCTTTTTTTTCCTCTTCTGCTCTTCCTCTTGCTTCTTCTACTTGCAAGGAACTACCTCAGTCTTTGCCTACCAAATTTCCCCACAACTGTACCATGTTCTTGGTATCTTTTAAAGACCTATGATTGACCAGCTCTGTCGGATCTGGATGATGTGCAGAGGACTCGAGAGCAATGTCTATAGAGTAGAGACGGTTGGGCGAGAGATTGTCATGAATAGTTCGTGCTACTGTCGACGGTGGACGTATAATGGATGAGTGATGATGAATTGATATGATGGGAATAGTTTCAAAGTTCCTAAGTATTTTCAATTGAACTCATTCTTTCAAATAACTCCTATATTGTTTTTGAACAACGGGCTTACAGTAGTATGCAAGGTGAGCTGTGGTGTGTGAACCACTGTGAGCGGGCAATGAAGAAAGGTAGACAACAGAAGTTAATCCCTACTGTGGGTGGTTTTCTGGTAATCTTATAATGGAAGAAGGATGTTATGTGTATGCTCTGTCGGGGTAACTCGGAAATACCGATCACACCACCGCACACAATTCCTGAGTTATTTATGTTATATCTCATGACATTAAGTAATCATTATTTTTATTATAATTAGCATCTTATCATTAACCGATACTTGCTATTTAAAGTATAACTCTGTGGCGTTTACTTGTCGTATTGCTTGAGAGTTTGTCTGCCCGTTTAGTTTGAGGGTTCCCTGGCTAGGGGCCGTTTATATTTAAGGCGGCTGGTTCTGATATGTCTCTTTCTTTCTCTTTCCGTTGCTTGCGACCCACGAGGCAGTACCACTATGGGTTAGACTCTGGTCTACCCCCATCTGTTGGGGTTTGGCCGCCCCTGTGACAGTTACTGTAAGTTTGATTGCAACAACAGACATGGGTGAACGTATTCCCTAGTCTCATGCTCTGTGGCTTTATGTTTATTTTACCATAGCATGTGATATGCTTTATCTCTAACTTTTGTAGGTTATCGTTTTATGTAGACACCTCTCATGGTATTATTGTATCTGGAGAGAGCTGTATGACCTATTAAATTGTTTTGTCTGTCGAATCCTTGTCGGTTGTTTTTATCTCAAGAGTCACCTTTGAAACTTAAACACCTCTGTTAGATTTACTCAAAACAGCCATGTTAATCCAATGCATTCTAAAATATTTTCAACGTGTACACTAAGAAATAGAACAATAGTATCATAGTGTGGATAATTTGCATACTGTTTTTAGCATTACCGTGGGGTTTAAATAGATAATTTTCATGATGCTATTATTTGTAGTATTCATTTTTATTCTCAAACATATTAAAAGCAATTCTGTGTATAATTATATAGATATCAACACGACTCATTAATATATACGGCCCCACATGACACATAAGCAGGGAATTCCTAAATGCCCGATTCGTTTTATAGTCAATTTATGTTTCGAAAAAATGTTAAAACTCTACAAAAAATACACAACTGTTTTTTTTTTTGTTTTTTTTTTGTTTTTTTTCTTTCTTTAGAAATGTAATAAAGTTATTAAAAAGTTATACAGTAATACCTTGTGTAATAAGTAATTGAGTCACCTCCCCTTTATGTAAATTTAAAGTTCTGTAAAACTATATAAACTCTCAAGAGAACTGCTAATGTATTCAAAGTAGAATAAAGCTTACTCAAGTCTGACCGTGTCTGTTTTCTTATTACTACACCTTGATCTTTATAAATAAAATTTCTTTTGACCTTAGCCTTATAAAAAAAAAATATTTTACCAAATGTTTTCGAACTTCATTCTGTGCAAAGTTTTGTTTGTTGTTGGGAAATATATTCACAACAATTTGTTGCTGCAAATTTTTTCAGTAAAATTTTATTTTGGAGAATAAGTTTCCAAAATTCTTTCAGCAAACTCTCTTATTGTGAATCTATTATGATTAATAGATAATATTAATAAAAAAGAGATCAGATGGTCCTATTAGTAAACAAAAAACCATGCTTAGAGGACGAACCAAATCTGGAATAATAATTAAAATAAAATAAAAGGAAATGATCAGACACACAGACATAAGCACGCACACACACACACTTACACACACAAACACACACATAAGCAAGCACCCTCCCCCCAACACACACACACACAGAATTTGGAAGACATGAGAAAGAACAAATTGAGCAGCTACTAGCACAGTTCTAGTGATCTTCTGATGAGGGGATTTTTCATCCCGAAATATTAAGAATAAAATGACAGGTTAACAAACAACATCATAGTTACCTTCTTTTTTCTTTACACTTGCATTGTGACAGCCTTCAAAACCAACCAATAAACTATTATGATTTGTAATAAACTTAACTGCATAATCAAATATAGCAAAACAAGTATTAGGCTAGGTGGAAGCGTAAGTCCTCCTCGAGAAATACTGTTTCTCTGTAGTATCATCACCATCATTGCCTATCATAACCAGAGAATACATTTCACATTGAAAACATTTCATTCATTTTTTGTGATATAACTTGAAATCATAGAGAAATTGTTGGTAAGTTTGTTTTTTTATTATTATTAGTGTTTGTTTTGTATAACTGCAACATTTTTATACATATTTTTGTTAGTTTTTTTTTTAAATCTTTTATTTGAAGAAAAATTTAAAAAATAAAAATGACACAAACAGTTTATGTATTTTTGTAAAGTTTTAACATTTTTCGAAACAGACATAAATTGACTATAAAACGAATCGTCGTCCTGTAAGAACTCAGCCTTGCTTTTATGACATGTGGTGCCGTATATATTAACGGGTTGTGACATCAATTAAAATAAAATGAAAATAAGTGTAGTGTTTTAATTTTCCGTTCTTATTTAGATTTGTTAACCTTTCTAATTCAATATAATATCTTATTACATTAAAATTGAAATACTTGCGCCCGGGGTGGGTGCATATTTTTGCTAATAAATGTAATTAGTATTCAATTTTCATTAATTTCATTTATAAACACTCGACTGATTTTAAATAAGTTCTAATTTATTAATACATCAAACAACATTTTGACTCTTGTTTTAAATAGGAATACATATTTACCAACCCCTCTGCACGAGTAGGATGTGACACAAGCTAAGTTTTTCTCTGAACGGCTGCCTAACCAAACATAAAGAGCCCAGTCTACCTTTCTATTTACCTATAGCTGAAGGGAGAATAGTTGTATTTTTTAGCATTCCCACTGGTTTTAGTGCTATGTGAAACGTAAACAGTCTCGTCCATGATTTGGACACGTTTCACTGTGTCCATTTCCTACCACGATAACCATAACACCAGAGTGTCCACTTTAAAGGTATAGGTTTGGTATGGTTATTTAGTGTAATGGCATATAAACCCTTATGGGTTATTTAATGCCCAATCTTATTTTTTATATATGGGTAATTCCATGTCAAATCATCCAGAAAAAAGTAAAATTGTCACCCAACCACTTAAATTTTTCTTAAATTTTTTCCAGGTGTGTTAACATTAGACGATCCCCAAAATTTGAGCTTCCAATTCCAAAAATTGACGGAGTTATGTCAATCTTTAGCACGTGAAAAATGGCGACTTTTTGTAACCTATTTTTGTCTGTAAAATGATTTTTTTTTCCTGCTCTTTTTTTTGCAGGCGCGGGAATACGGAACGAAGGCGTTTGTGACGTGCGAAGAAAACAGTGAATATGCAGAGGAGATCTCCAAATTTCTGAATTGCTTGAAAGGTTTAATGGAAGAATAATTTGGAAAAGAAATCTCCGGAAATTACAGCACACACATACTGTTTGTCGGAATTTTTGAGATGAGGCTTGATAATTTGTATTAATTGGATTTTTTAGACTGTTGTCCTCATCTTTATAATTATATGCACAACATTTCGGCTGATGCGCCCCCCTCCAACCTTTTCTGTCCAGTTGGACACATGGCACAACAGATATATAACGGTTGAGTTAATACAGTTTTAAGTGACAATCATCTCTAGGTTGCAGGTTCGATCCTTGCCAAATGTGAAAACAACATAGAATACTTGACATAGCTTATCACTTGTACCTGGTCATGGTTAACGGATTGAGAACAGTTTACCAAGGTGGATTGAATAAAGGGTTCAGTTCGAAGTTCCATGAAGGCTCCCGATTACGGCATGAAAGGTTCCAGAGTTCAACAAGAAGGTTCACGAGTTTGAAGAGAGGATTTCAAAGTTCGAGAAGGTTCCCGAGTGCAACAAGAAACACCTGAAAAAAGGCTGGAGGGTACATTGGCCGAAACGTTGTGTATATAATAATAAAGATGAGGACAACAGTCCGAAAAATTTAAGAACTCTATTTTAGATCTGTTTCTATAATGGCTATTTGAAAAAATAAATTTAAAAATTCATTTTTAAATATTATTGTCCAAACGTAAAAGTTCTGCTCCAGTTTTTCTTAACCCTTTTGCGGGCATATATTGTTTTGGTGATTTTTTAGCCGTTTTTTATTGTTTTGGTGATTTTTGCCGTTTTTTATTGTTTTGGTGATTTTTTAGATGGGAGCTACACAAGGATTTTTGGAGAAAAAAAAACGGTGATTTTTCGGATGCTGTCGTCCCTCCTGCTTTAAAATACGCTAGGTGGTGCCTGCTGAAAAAGTGAACAGTACTACTTATGAACTGCTTAGCGGTTTGAAGACGTTTTTATTGACAAATTAATGCGATATGAAAGCGATATTTTACAGACACCCTCCAATTGTTTTTTGTTTTTTTATCAATGAGTAATTGTAACTATTTAGCCTCCTCCCTTTTTAAAATATCTTTTTTTAGCATTTTTGATGGCGTTTTTATCGACAAATATAATTTTTTAGCGGTTTGAAGAGCTGTAAAATATTGCTTTCATATTGCATTAATTTGTCGATAAAAACGCCTTCAAACCGCTATGCGGTTCATAACTAGCACGGTTCATTTTTTCAGTAGGCGCCGCCTAGATTATTTTAGGGCAGGAGGCCAGGACGACAGCATCTGAAAATTATAATTTTTTTTCAAAAATCCTTGTGGAGTTCTCATCTAGCTTTTTCTCCAAGCGTTTCGTTAAATTCCGAGTGGTGCAGCCATACAGTAGCCCTGGCACAACTACAGTTCTGTATTAAATTCAACCTTTGTATCAAACCTACCTTTGTGGGAAAGTGCTGGGTAAATAATATACTTTCTTGCTTAGTAATCGTTAGGTACCACCAATTTCCCCTGTGAAATCCCTCCCCCCCATATATTTAACACAATGAAAATTTTTGTCCATTCAAAAGAAGAAACATTAAACAAACTTCTGATGATTTAAAAAAAAGATTTTCAGCTTACGGAAATAATGAAAATTATGAACGAAAAACAAGGTTTATATTTTTGCACCATTAAATCAGTTGAAATTTACCGTAGCCAAAAACAAGTTATGACTTTTTAAAAAAAATTCTATGAAAAATCAATTAATGATCCGATTTTCACGAAAATAACCATAATTACTTACCTTTTGATGAAAATATGTCTGAACTAGTTTTCCTAAAATATATTAGGGGAATTTTTTTACAAGGTCTACCCCCCCCCCCCATTTTATTTTATGAAATATGAAAAAATGAACCGACAAAAAACGATTTTTACTTTTTTTCTATAAAGAAGATTTTTTATAATTTCTATGCGAGAGGATTTTACTAAAAGAACCAGGAATACAGAATTCTGCTAAAAAAATATCAATAAAGACATTGACACTGCTGTAAAAAAAAAAACGGACTGTTTTACTTATTTCTCACGATAACGGTGAGTAATTTTTCCCCAGTCGGATAATTTAATCTTTAAATTAACTGTTTTACTTTGTAACAACTCTTTATGTTTGTTGTTTCTTTTTTGCGAGATTTAAAAAAAAAAATTTCGAAAATATTGATGTTTCTTCCTTCAATATGGCCTAAACTGATCATGTGACCTATTTTGGTGGTACCTAATGATTTTAATACAAGCTTTTCCCTTAAAATATGTCCTAGCTGGGAGACGAAAGAAATAAGCATTTATCACAATAACATACTCGACACCCCACCCCCCAAATAAGCCCTAGTGTTATATTCGGGATGATATTATAAGCCCTCCCCTTAAAATAAGCCCTAATTGGGAGCGGCAGACAGACGAAAGAAATAAGCATTCTTCACAATCACATCATGCGACACAGACGCTCGACATCCCCCCTCCCACAAAAAAAATCCTAGTGTTATATTTCGGAGTGAAAATTGATATAAGCCCTGTCTTATTTTCGGGGAAACACGGTATGTTACTCGGAGTTACTTTTGTTCTGTTTGTTTGAAACAGTCTGATAAGCTTAAATTATGAATTTTTATAGCCATTTCTTATTTTCTTTTATTCACTCATTTCGTTCCGGCAAATCTGGGTCAGGAGAAGCTACACTTTTTTTTGTAAGTTATTTGGTAGATATGGGGGAGGGTCGTCTATCATAAAGGGTACCAGCTGGGATGGGTCCTTTTTTTTTTTTTGGTATGCTGATAGCAAAACTGCTAACTGTTCATTTTTTAGCGTACTTAGTTAACTTCAGCTGTTTACACAAAAAACCCCAAAAAAACAGGTGTCCTGGATAACATGGGTAGGACTGGAGACAGACGATCAAGTAGCTGGAGGGCTTTATGAATTGCTAGTGAAAATTTAGAGGGAGGTTTTGTGTTTTTTTTAAGTAAAGAAAGGAGAATGCTTTATTACTGACCCGGTGAAACTTTAATACTATAAATTGAAACCTCAAGCAACACAGACGATCTTTTCTTCTTCTTCTTCTTCTTCTTCTTCTTCTTCTTCTTCTTCTTCTTCTTCTTCTTCTTCCTCTTCTCGTCGTCGTCACTATTTACTTATAATACATTATGTCTGTTGTTATGTTTGATCTATGACATCCTATTATTTTCACTCCTTTTGAGTTTTTCACATCAGCGTTAGTTGATGGTATTTCACTGGAGGCTGAGTGACAACAAGTTTCCTCAGGTCTCCATGACTCTTCTGAGTATTCTAGGCAATTGCAGCAGTGCAGTAGTCTGGATGGTCTCAATTATTCCTCTGATTTCCAGATCCTCCAGTCTTTTTTCTAAGTTTATTGGTATCGTTCTAAGTGCACCAACTACAATTGGTAGGTATCACCAACACGGTCACGTGATCAGTTTAGGCCATCTTGAATAAAACGGAAATAACGATCATACAGGGTTGTTACAAAGAAAAACAGTTAATTCAAACATCAAATTATCTGATTGGGAAAAATTACATCGTTATCTTAAAAAATAAATAAACCTATCCATATTACATGCGAAAGGGTAATTTTCAGGCCACAATTTAGACAGAAAAAATGACATATTATTTCCCTTTTACGATTATACATCTACACATGGCTGGCCGTAATGGACATACTTTTTTTAAGCCAAAATTTACTATTAAAATGAATAAAATCTTTAAAACTTTAATATCAAAAGTTACTATTAAAATGAATAAAAACTTGAAAAAATTTGATATTAAAATTTCGCAGTGAAATTGACTTTAAAAAAAATGTCTTCGGTTTTGATATTAATTTTTAAAATCGAAAATGAAATAAAAATTTGAATGTTTTTTCTAAGAAAAAAACTGATAAAATAATCAATATATACTTACTTTTTATTCTAATAGGTCGAAAAAGTTGAAAAATATTTTTTTACGTTAAGAAAAACAAACAATAGTTACTGAGAAGCGCCTCGTCTCTTTGCATAAAAACAAAACAAATATGTCAGTTTTACTCTTCCGTATATTCTAAGAATCACACATTACTATTCAACAATAAAAATTACAAATTCTTTTTAAAAAATATTAATATAGCGCGGATCGGACCAATTTTTAGTTCACCTGAATTCTAAAATTCATATATTTAAATATCCGTGAAAAATTCGCTTTTTTCACGCGAAAAAAAAATTATTTAATTTATTTCACACAGAAAAAAAAAATTTAATCACACAAAAGATTGAAAATCTCTTTAAAAAAATGTTGTTTTTTTTTGACAATTTAATAGAATATAGTACATACCAATTAAAAAAGCAAAAAAAAGTTTTCAAATAATAATATTATGACATTTTTTTTTGCACTTTTTATTTCCGATTTCATTAATTTTTTCAAAAAAAAAAAAACTACTGCGTTGTATGTTATACAATTTCTTTGATATAGTTATTCAGATTCTTATCATTATAGAAAAAAGTTTTAAAAATTTCTGACGGGTCATTTTTTTATCTCATAAAATAAAATGGGGGGGGGGATAGACCTTGTAAAAAGATATTTCCCCTAATATATTTTAGGAAAACCTATTTCTGATATATTTACATCTAAAGGTAAACATTTATGGAAATTTTCGTGAAAATCAGACTATTAATTGATTTTTCATAGAATTTTTAAAAAAAACTCTTATCATAACTTGTTTTTAGCTATGTTAAATTTCAGTTGATTTAACAGTGCAAAAGTGAAAACATTGTTTTTCAATCATAATTTTCATTATTTCCGTGAGCTGAAAATTTTTTAAAAATCATCAGGTGTTTGTTTAATGTTTTTTCTTTCGAATGGAAAAAATTTTTTCAAGAAAATATTAATTTTTCTGTAAGTTTCATTGTGGCAAATATAGAGGGGGTAAAATTCACAGGGTAAAATTGGTGGTACCTAACAATTTGTATCACTTTCACTCTCATATTCCACAGCTTTTTCAATTCTCTGACAAGGTCCAGGTATTTACCCATCTTTTCATTTACCTTCAGCTTCACCCAGTGATCTGCTGGGACTGCAAAGTCCACCAGTTGACATGTTCTCTTTTTCTTTTTTTTTTTTTTTTTTTTTTTTTTTTTTTGCTAATCAATACTAGGTCTGATCTCCTGGCTGGGATAGGGTGATCCGTCTTTATCTCAAAGTTCCAGAGAATTTTATGCATTTCATTCTCAAGAACAGATTCTGGTTTATGCATATACCATTTTGTTGTATGGTCAAAATTTAATTTTTTTGCATAATTCTCAGTGGATCACCTTCCCAACCCAGTCGTTGTTGTTATTGTTGTTGTATTTCCCATAGCGCTAGTGCCAATAGGAAAGGTATGAATTCAACTATTATCCCTACAGCTATGTGTAAATAGTAGGGCAGACTGGACTCTTTAATCTTGGTATGGCAACCGATCTAGGAGAAAGAAAACTCTGAAACCGGTTGCTTATAGTGCAGGGGTTGGATAAATACATTATTATTATTATTATCATTATTATTATTATTAGTATTAGTAGTAGTAGTAGTAGTAGTAGTAAGTATTTTTTAGAGCATCCCATCTTGGTGTAATGGTTAGCAAGCTAGTTATGCAGATCCATTACGACTAAATTGCGAGGTTCGATCCTTGCTGTACACCCTAAACTTGCAACAGAGTGTCATATCCTACCAATGACCAATGGGTTGGGTAAATATCTACATCTTTCTTTGTCTACAGTAGGGCTATTATAAATTTAAACCAACCCCAAATTCATGATCCTATACATCCAGATTCTAGATTGATACGACCATGAACTTTTACCGTCCCCCAAATTACACCCTGATATAATTAAAGATGGTGTTTATGATTAAATTCC
>CM042160.1:63612950-63712950 GCA_023376005.1 Doryteuthis pealeii | reverse complement strand
CTCCTTACTTTACCGCACAGATCCCTGTGCTACTCATACGCTGAGTTGGCGAGGACCGGTATCGAACTAGGAACCTTGTGGTTTCTAGCCGAACGCTCTACCGACTGAACTAACCCGGCTCCTGTTGTAATAGACGATATTTCATGTCATTTCCTCAAACAACAAGTAAAAGATGTCATTTTTGGTATCAGTATTTAGTATACTAACACACAACTTTCGCATAGATGGACAATTTGATATTTCAAAATAGTGAAAAATCGACCAACACTAATGTACAATGCCAAACCAACAAAGCAAAGAATTTGAAATTGTCTTTCGTCCAATCAAACCCCTTCTTTCTTGTTTTTGTTTTTTTCTTTCTTTCTTTTATTTTTTGTGTTATTAACACAAAGTTTCATGTTTAGTTTGTGTTGTAAGGGAAGACATTTTCCCTTACAAGAAGTTAGACTCGTCCAGCGAAACACATGAATAATACGGACTACACGAGAATATTAGTCGAGTAATAGCTAGTCTTGCTACTGAGATTTAATTACTGTTGTTAAAGAGCTGCGCGTTGGACTCGATCTTATTTATATATATTGTACCAAAAGGACAATAAACCTATATCAACCTCTTTCCGGGAGTTAATGTTATTTGATAGGTCAGACACATCAGTTTGGTTTGGTTGAAGGGTTTTAACAACATGTTAAGCCGTCCAGGGTAATATTATGCCTTGAAGTTAGGGAATCGCATTCATTGTACGTTCATATTTATATTTTTGTGTGTATATTTACCCACCACACCGAACGAGTATGATGTGACACAAGGTCAATTTCTTAAGCGGAGTTTAACAGGTTTGAATTCAGAGTTTTCTTCAACTAGGCTGGTTGCTATACCAAGGTTAAAGAGCTCAGTCTGCCCTACTATTTACCCATAGCTGGAGGGAGAATAGTTAGCACTATGGGAATTGTTGCTATGGGAATTGTTGCTTCGCCCTTTTCAGCCTTCCTCGGGTATAGTATCCATAATGAAAAAAATATCATCATCATGGGGAAGTGGTTGAAACTTTTGACGTGTTTGTTTAGGTAATCCTAGTTGTAATAACATAAATAACATAAACAGCTTTTATGGCAATAAATTTTGAGAGAGAAATATACAAAAAAGAAAAAACCTGCCTTAAAATGTCTTCATTCAGTTTATTCTGACTGTTAGAATAAAAGTCAAGCATTTTAATTACTACGAGATATTTTCAGTCTTAAGCATTAAAAAAATATTCCAATTATAGAATCTGCTGGTAAATCTGGGATAAGAAAATAGACTAAATTAGGATAAAAAAAATGTTTTTACAAATGGAAAAATATTTAGACGTTTTCGTTTTCTTCTTTTATTTTTTATTTATTTATTTATTTTAGTTGTAAGTGTCTGAATGGATAATTATGAAGTGGTTTGTAAAAAGCTAAAAATGAAATGAAGAGAAAAAGAAAGAAAGAAAGAAAGGTTAATGGAAAATAGTCGAAAAAGAAAGAAAGAAAGAAAGAAAGAAAGGTTAATGGGAAATATTCGAAAAGAAAGAAAGAAAGGTTAAGGGAGAATTGTCGAAAAAGAAAGAAAGAAGAAAGAAAGAAAGAAAGAAAGGTTAATGGATAGTCGGAAAAGAAGAAAAGAAAAAAGAAAAAAAAAAAAAAGAAAGAAATAATGGGAAATAGTCGGAAAAGAAAGAAAGAAAGGTTAAGGGAGAATTCTCGAAAAGAAAGAAAGAAAGAAAGAAAGGTTAAATGGAAATAGTCGAAAAGAAGAAAGAAAGGTTAAGGGAGAAGAAAGAAAGAAAGAAGAAAGGTTAATGGGAAATAGTCGAAAAGAAGAAAGAAAGAAAGAAAGAAAGAAAAAAGAAAGAAAGGTTACGGGAAAATAGTCGAAAAAGAAAGAAAGAAAGAAAGTTTAAGGGAGAATTCTCGGAAAAGAAAGAAAGAAAGAAAGAAAGAAAGAAAGAAAGGTTAATGGAAAATAGTCGAAAAGAAAGAAAGGTTAAGGGAGAATTGTCGGGAAAAGAAAGAAAGAAAGAAAGGTTAATGGGAAATAGTCGAAAAGAAAGAAAGAAAGAAAGAAAGAAAGAAAAGGTTAAGGGAAAATAGTCGAAAAGAAAGAAAGAAAGAAAAAAATGAAAGAAAAGAAAGAAAAAAGACGTTACTGGAAAACAGTCAAAAAAAAAAAAAAGAATATATAAAAGA
This sequence comes from Doryteuthis pealeii, assembly GCA_023376005.1. Taxonomy (NCBI): domain Eukaryota; kingdom Metazoa; phylum Mollusca; class Cephalopoda; order Myopsida; family Loliginidae; genus Doryteuthis; species Doryteuthis pealeii. The sequence goes on along the minus strand of CM042160.1, from coordinate 63,710,743 downwards.
ATATAAGAAAAAATAGATGCAATTGTTTCTTTCTTTTTTTTCTTTAAGTGACAAAAGAAAAGAAAAGACTTAAAAAAAGAAGAAAAATACAAGGAGTCAGAATGAATTTAAATGAGTGAAAGGAAGAGGATGTCTTGAGGGCGGGGAAGGCAAAGGGTTAAAAAAAATAAAACAGAATAAAAAAATTAAAATAAAAAAAAAGATAAGGAAAACAGTGAATAAGAATACTTTGTATGCAATCTTATTATAATGGACATTCGGTGTCTGTAAACAAAAGCAAGTCACTGCTTACGTCACAATACCCTCAGGAATAGCGTAAGTTTGCTAAGGAGCATTTAATTCATAGTCAAAATCATTAATATTAATACTTAGAATAAATCTTATTTATTGACGAGGTCTCTATGAAAATCTGAGTTAGATTTGCCTCAAAACATCCCATGTTATTAGTGCATTTAAAATCCTGCAATGTGTCTTACATATAAATAAAGGCTTACATAATATATGGTGTGGTTGATTTGCATACTGGTTTTGAACAAAACTGGATTTAATCAATAATTACTTGGTGTTATTGATCTCTAATATCATTATCTAATCTTATTGTTTTATTCTCCAACGTATTAAAATCAATCCTATGAATGATTTTATTTAAAATATAATCAAAATAAGCGTTATCTTTTTATATACGTTCTTATTTAAATTCGTTAGTCTTTCTAATTTGATATATTCCATTCCATTAAAATTTAAATACTTGTCAAGTAGCTTCGGTCATTGGACCGGTAAAATATTTGATATCAGTGTGATCCCACCGGGTCATCTCCCCCAGGCAGCACCTGTCCCCCGTCTAAAAGGGGGAAGGGCTGGGTTTATTACCCAGTGCCTGAGGCGCCTCAAAAGAGGAATATCGACGGGATTCACGCATTTTTTTAAAAACACTAGCCACGCATGAACTTGGGTTTGTGCGTGGTTCTCCACTATAATGATCCTTGTGTTCGACTGGCATGGGATGTTAGTAAATACTTACTAATGCCCAGAGGGCGCATATTCTTGCTAGTTTACATAAAAGATGAACAAGGAGGAGTGGGAGGAGAGTCATTAAAGAAAAAAAGCCACTCCAAAAAGAAACACTGGTCTATTTTCTCATCTTAAGAAAACAGTAAATGGAAAAAAGAGTTTTGGTAAGGGAAGCGAAGTGTCTGCAGCATGTGGTTTCCAGGAGACTTTCCTAAAACAAATAGAAAGCCAAGTTTTTTTTGTTATGTTTTTGTTTTGTTGTTGTTTTAGTGTGTTTTTGTATTTATTTATTTTTTGTTTTTTTGCTTTTAATAAAGAATAGGCAAGTTTAGTTTTAATGGAATCGGTCTCTGTGTTTGTCTCCTTAATCAAAATTAAGTCTGGCTTTTTGGTTGTGGGTGGCGTGTTGGTAGAAACCGACTTTCCAGACGTCTCCAGAAACTTTGCAATCGCCGGACAAATATAAGAGAACCCCCATTATTCTAACTAGCAAGAATATACACCCTCCGGGCATAAGTATTTAAGTTTTAATGTAATGAAATATATTAAATTAGAAAGATTAATGAAATTAAATAAGAACGAGGGATTAAGAGCGGAGAAAGAAAGGTAGCAACAATAAAGAAAGAAAGAATGAATAATTGAAAAAAAGACAATCATAAAAGAAACAAGTAAAACGAAAGAAAAAGTAAAGAAAGATAGCAACACTAAAGAATGAATGAAAGAAAAGAAAGAAAAGAAAAGAAAGAAATAATGAATGAATGAATGAAAGAAAGAAGAACAATGGTGAAGAATAGAATTAAATAAAAATTAAAAGTAAAGACAGCAAAGAAATAAAACTAGAAAGAAAAGAAAGAAAGAAAGAAAGAAAGAAAGAACAATAGACAGACAACCAATCTCACTTAAACACTCGTTCTTATTAAATTTCATTTGTCTTTCTAATTTAATATATTTCATTACATTTAGATTAAGCGAGATTAATGAAAATTGAATATTCGTTACATTTATTAGCAAGAATATCCGCTCTCCGGCCACAAATATTTAAGTTTTAGTATAACTAAATATCATACTGAATTAAAAAGACTAATGAAATTTTAATAAGAACATAAAAATATTACACTTATTTTAATTATATTTTAACTGGTTTCTATATACAATCATTCATAGGATTGATTTTGTTATGTTGGAGAATAAAACAATAATATTAGTGAACCGAGTTTAATAAATAATTACTTGGTGCAATTGCACCAAGTAATTATTTATTAAACCCGGTTTTGTTAAAAACAATATGCAAATTAACCACGCCATATATTATGTAAACCTTTATTTCTTAGTGATATATAAGACACATTGCAGGATTTTAAACGCATGAATAACATGGGCTGTTTTGAGGCAATTATTGTTAATTAATTATTTATAAAAAACGGTTTTGCTAATTAACCACACCATATCTTATATTAACCTTTTGGGGCAAATCTATCTCAGTTAAACCTTAATAGAGACATTGTTAATAAATAAAATATTAATTAAGATTAAATAATGATTATGCAATAAACGTAAATAACTAAGAGAATTTGTGATGCAGTTTCAGTTACAGACATATACGTTGCGTTGGCATCCTTCCGTCTGCGAAAGACGATGGAGTAGTGTACAATTTTTTTTAACTACGTACCTGGGCGGGTTGATATGGAGGATGTGCCGTTGCACAAGCAGCAGATTCTCCCTCTCCACACTGCCGCTGTGGCCCAAAGGAAAGGTAATAAACTAATGCAGTTTGGCAACGGCAGTGTCGCGGAAGGTGCTGTGTAGCGCTGAAGTTCAGCGTTACTCCATCTTAGGGAATCTGGCTCCGGATTTGTTTTCGGGTTTACTCCCCTAGCTTTCATCAGGAGATACATAATCTTCATTATAAAAATTGTGTTTGAAAAAAAAATTGAATGCCCAACAAGAATAAATAAAACAAAATGTCGTCGGCATAAAATAACCCAACAAGGGTTGACATGCCGTAAAATCTAACCAACCAACCAACCAAACCAAGATAAACTCAACCTGAAGTGAAATATTCATTTGTTTAATAAAAAAAAAAGAATGAAAAAACTCATCAGTGATACAAAGGGTAAAACAACAAGTTTTCAAATACTCCACAAGAGGGCGCGCCACATATTTTTTCCCAAATATTTTATTCTAGAGACATTTTTAAAACAAAAAATTCTAACCGTTAAAGGTCGGGCGAAGAAAGATAAGCACAACATATAACATTTAAAAGAATTGCAAACACACACACACACACACACACACACACACACACACACACACACACACACACATATATATATATATATATATATATATATATATATAATCAGAGATTAAGATATTATGGCGTTAATATTCTGTAACAGCAGTTTCGTGCATATCATGCAGTCTTCAGACGGTCAAAAATATTAAAATATTAAAACGGTGGCTTGTTTTTTAATATTTTAATATTTTTGACCATCTGAAAATTACATAATAAGCATGAAACTGCAGTTATAGAATATTAATACCATAATATTTCATCTCTGATTTTAAACCTGCTCTGCTATTTTAGCATTGAGCACCTTCATATGCTAAAACTTTTCATATTTATTCTCTATTATATCATATTACATATTATATATACATATAGAAATATATATATATATATATATATATATATATATATATATATATATGTGTGTGTGGGGGGGGGCAGCATTCTTTCATTTATGCATGTTGAATTAAACAAAAGACATCTCCTGTTTAACAATTTTATTTGTGATTTTTTTCAAGTTTTCTGGACAACTTTTTAATATTTGGGTGGAATTCGTGGATTAGTCCACCACTTCGAAGTGCCGAAAGTACTCGGGACATGAACTTTGGTGGACTAATCTACGAATTCCACCAAAATATTAAAAAGTTGGCCAGAAAACTTGAAAAAATCACAAATAAAATTGTTTAAACAGGAGATGTATCTTTTGTTTAATTCAACACACACACACACACACACACACACACACACACACACACACACACACACACACACATATATATAATATATATATATATATATATATATATATATATATTAGTTAAGAGAAAGGAAATGAATCGACGGTATAAGTATAGATAAAAGGATATGAAAACAACACAATATGCTGTTAAAGTGAAAAGATTTTATATCATATTCATAGCTAATATTGAACAATATTTCGATTTATAAAAATCATCTTCAGAGCTTGTTTGTCTCCGCTATTGATAAGGCTGGAGTATAAACAAGCTCTGAAGATGATTTTTATAAATTGAAATATTGTTCAATATTAGCTATGAATATGATATAAAATCTTTTCACTTTAACAGCATATTGTGTTGTTTTCATATACTTTTATCTATCTATATCTATCTATCTATCTATCTATCTATATATATATATATATATATATATATATATATATATATTTGCTTGAAGGCAAAGTAATTCTTTGCGAGATTCACTTGTCAATATTATTTATCTTCTATAATTATCGAATTTTATGCGATATGCGCATTGTAATTGCCTTCAAGCAAAAATATAAATATTAATATATACTTTATTCACCAATGCTTCTAAAAATAAACAAACTTTTAAAGCGCATTCCATCATCGTCGGTATTGCAGTCTCGGAACACCATAGATTTTTCGTGCCCTGATGTTACGTTCTAGCGCAGCGCCTCCTGTGACTGTGAACACCAAACTGGTTTCGACCACAGATGTCCTATATAAAGGCTGGTCCTTAATATGTTGATGTGTGCCGGCGTTCTATTGCTGTTACTTTCTCTTTGACCTTTTTGCTTCATGGTGTTGCGCCAGGGTGACTTCAGACATGAATAGTCCGCTACGAAGAGCCTGCCGCCACCAAAGGCGGTCCTGAGGCAAATTTTCCCAGCTGGCATGGTTGATGTTAAAGGACTTTAGATCATACTTGCAGACATCTTTAAATTACAGCTGGGGCGATTAAACTGAGACAGATGAAAGTTCCGCATAGATGATTTCTTTGGGATTCGCCCATCATCCATCCGGCGGACATGCCCCAGTCAGCGGAGACACCGCTGTCTCAGTAGAGAGCACAAGCCTTGAGCACACGCTTAGAAAACACACACACACACACACACACACACACACACACATATATATATATATATATATATATATATATTGGTTAGGAGGTTGATTTAGAAGGCCATCACAATGCAGTTTGGAATAAATAAAAAATAATAATACGGTAACAATGGTGGTGTGTGTTGACCTGTATTTTTTTTTATTATTTCTTGAATTTTCGAGGTAATACCTCTTTATCAAAAGAATTGAACTGAAGCAGTACAGCTATGGCATTTCTTGAAAAAAAAAAAAAAATTAATTTAGGAAGAAATGCCATAGCTGTACTGCTTCAGTTCAATTCTTTTGATAAAGAGGTATTACCTCGAAAATTCAAGAAATAATAAAAAAAAAAATACAGGTCAACACACACCACCATTGTTACCGTATTATTATATTTTTTATTTATTCCAAACTGCATTGTGATGGCCTTCTAAATCAACCTCCTAACCAATACATACACAATGCTTCAAGCAAATTATGAAACTCTCTTATATATATATATATATATATATATATATATATATATATATATATAGGTATATATAAAAACAATTGTTTTTGTGATGAAACAAAGAAAATACAGTGCTCAATCACAAATTGTGAGAGCTAATATTTATTTAATTTGTTGAGTTTTTAAAAATAAATGCTTATTAAAGACAGCTACCCAGGTTGTCTTGCTAGGTCGCAATCATCAGGCTGTCAAATTAGATCCCATGGTGTTTATTTGAAGATCTTTTCTTAATCTTAAGAAAAGATCTTCAAATATACACCATGGGATCTAATTTGACAGCCTGATGATTGCGACCTAGCAAGACAACCTGGGTAGCTGTCTTTAATAAGCATTTATTTTTAAAAACTCAACAAATTATATATATATATATATATATATATATATATATATATATATATTAATAATGGAGATTCGCTTCCGGTTTTTGTCTGTAACAAAAACTACGTCACTGCTTATGTCACATTACCCAAAATCGTCATAACATAGAATAAATACACTCAAAATTTGAACATGCAACATTAGACAGTTCTCATTGTTTTTTTAAAAACAAGTTTTAATAAATACATGACTGGTATTATATATCTATATATAGTTTGTTTTATTTTAACACATATTTAAAGTTTACATTTCAAATTGTTTTATTTTTTAATCTTTTAATGAATTTGATGATTTTACTAACTTAGGGTACAAACTCACTGACATTGAATCTCCCACCCCGCAGGCAATATATTTCAAAAATCTATTTTACATCGCCCGTAGGGTGTTTTTTATTTTGCTAGTATATATATGTGTGTGTGTGCGCGCGCGCGCGCGTGTGTGTGTGTGTCTTCTTGTTATTTGTCACAAAAACTACATTATAGTCTTCTAAGACTGAAATGCCAATGAATGAATATTTGTCAGCACTTCCTGTGTCGCTCTCAACTAATAAATGGCTTCGGGTTTTGTCCTTTATACACGTGGTCAGGTTGTGATTTGACCAATGAGCAATTATTTCCGGTCTTCTACATTGATAACTTTCCCTATAAATATTTTGTCCGTTAGAGTATTAGTTTCGACCTATTTCACGTAGGCGCAAAACTTTACTCTGTGACAAACGCACAAATGCAAACAAATTTATTTTGCCGGAAACATTTTCTAAAAGATTTTAATCTTTAAAATAATAATTTTTTAAAAGTTTTTAAAAATAAAGGCTAAAAGTTAATACAAATGTCAGACACTGTTTTCACTCTATAGAAGGGGGGAAATATATGGGGCGAAATAGACCTTCGAATCAACAAGCTCCCGCCAAGGGGGAACCAAAAACAAGCGAGTTCTCAGTCTTCTCACAAGTCAGACCTCTGTTGGTCAACACATTCTTCGTCTAGCAGTTGGGAAAATCCGTCGTCGTAGTCGAAATAATCTTTAGCAGTTCAAAATCACATTTCCTTGCAATTAAAAATAAAACAAAGAAAACTTGAGGCTGAAAGTTTAATGTAAAAGTGAGGTATTATTAAACAAATGCAGGCATTCTAGGAAGAAAAAGTAAAATGTAAAGAAGAGTTGAATATTCTCCGATAGCCTCAGGATTTAAATAAAAAGATTATGAGAATGTCTGGGTCGTACGATAAATTTGAGGGAATTGGACAAGTCTTGAAGAAATCGCTAATTTCAATGCCATGGGTGCCTGGTGGTCTAAGAATCGTCTTTTTGTGGCAAACCAGGTTTCGATCTATGAGACTTAGCAACGATCTTAAGTGTTAACCACTTAATAATTAGAATATTGTAACTTTACAGAATAATTTTAGAAATTAAGATAAAAAAAAAAGAAATATGAAAATTAACACAATGCTGATTATAATTTATAAAAGATTGTTTTCAAATTTGAAACAAATAAAATTATGAATGAAATTCAGTCTTTGAATTTTAATGACTCCTAAAGTGATGTTTAGTTATTTACTTTAACGCAACATTTACGAATTTGATTGCTAAACTCATGGACTACATTTTCTAATGAATATTTTATTGTATTCTATTCTTTAAGGTTTATCTAAATTTTCAGAACATTTTATGTTTCTTTAACGTCAATCAAGGCTATCCTGATAACAGGCCTGGCAAGCATACACCTAGACTCTTATGCTGATTTAGGCCTCAAAATATAATGGTTAAGATGATAACATAAGTTGATAACAGGAAGCACATGGAACAACTTGGAGTTTCAAAGAATGTTATATTATAGTCTTATAAAAGAAAATACAGTGTGTCAATATTTTCAGTTGTAAACAAATTGGTCTGTTTGCGGCTATATTGTATTATATCAAATATGATATTAGTCCACTTAACTGAAGTCCTTGGTAAATGGTTTACGTACTTACGCACGGTTCCCCACATTTTCAATGTTCGTAGTAACAATGACAATTTTAAACGTTCTTCGGGGATGGATTGAAAAAAGAGAGATATACAAATCTTTTGATTTCTGGCGCCAAAATATGCTGGCTAGTGATTGGTTGGTTTGAAAGGCGTGTCGACCACATGTCTTAGACATTTTTTTTTTAATGATAGAAATTCCGGACCAGTTCCAGGAGCAGTCGACCAGAAATTATCTCCGAGGATTGACTAAAACAGAAGATACCAGATATCATACAATTTCCTCCCCATCACACAGGTAAGTCTCTCAAACTTGACTCTATACATTGTAAAGACGTTTATATTGTTAGTCATTGTTTTGTTGTTTTAATCACCGTTAGAATTGAACTAAGTTTTAATTCATTTATTTGTTGCTGTTAGTCTTAGAATAAATTCTATACTAACACAATAATTGGTGACTCCGACGTGATTCGAACACGCAACTTTCTGATCTAGAGTCAGAACTTCTGGCCGCATCACGTGATTGCTATGTCCAATCACAGAAAGACTCTCCCTCACATAACTCCACGCATAGAAATAAACGTTTTTTTACTGACCCAACAGTTTTATTTTGCTGAAAGGTTTAAGTTTTTTGTTTGTTGTTTTCAAATTTATATTTATCTATTTATCTCCATGTTTATTTTTGTTAAGATATGTGAAAATTTTGAAATTTTTGTCTTCTTTAAAGTTAGGACATTTTAAGATAACTTTTTTATAAGTTCCCAAAATTCACACTCAATTGTCCAATTGGACACATGGCCTAGTGAATAAGGTAATTAGGTTAAGACAGTTCTAAGTGACAGTTATCTCTGGAACCCGAGTTCAATCCTGAGTGAAGGCAGTTAGAAAAATAATTAACACAATTCCTACCCCAGTTATAGTTAGCGGAATGGGAACAGGATACCCCGTGGACTAAATAAAGGGTTAGGTTCAAAGTTCCGTGATGGCTCTCGATTGCGACAAGAAAGTTCCCGAGTTCGAAAAGAAGGTTCTCGAGTCCGAGAAGGTTCCCGAGTCCGACAAGAAATACCTGAAGAAGGCCGGAGGGCATATCGGCGGAAACGTTGTACAGATAACAATGAAGATGAGGACAATAGTCCGAATAACGCAGATAATACTAACTTTTTTAGATTAAGATTTCAAGATTATTACTTTTAGAATTTTATTAAGTTTTTATATTTCGCTGGACACTGTTAGAGAAGTAAGGACAAACTCAGAAGTGACGTTCGCCTGTGGACGCCCACTCATGGACACACCAGAATGGACCGACTAGCAAACAATTACATTGATCAGCTCTGTATGGATACTGGATGTCGTGAAGAGGACTTGCCCGGAGTATTGACCGATAGGGGTGAGTAGCGAAAAGATAAAAATAAAAATAATAAATAATGTTGGAACAATTTCTCAAGCCAAAGTTAAATCATCTTTGTAGACTACAGTAATTACATTTCATTTATATCTCAATTCCATGAAACAACCGCCCTGTCGGTGGGCAGTAGAATACACCGACTGCACCTCTGCATAAGGGTAAAATCCCCTCAATAGGGCTAACCTGTTAGCCGTGGGTGGCGACACGTGATGTTTAAGGGCGGAATTCTGGTGGCTAAACAAACCATGACCTGCAACACTACACTTTAGCCCATACTTAGGCTAGACGGAGAGGACCCATCTGAACAATCGTCAGACCACGTCAAGCCCTAGCAACAATACAATTGTCCCAACCCCTATTACCCTTATCTCAAATCCCAACAATTTTTATCATGTATGTGCTAGAAGGCAGTGGATTGAGAGTCTTAGTGTCCTGGGTATGACATTTAAACTCTATCTGATTGTAAGTTTCCAATAGTAGAATGTGGAGTACTCCTTGATCATCATTACTCCCAGATCCACTCTGGCCCAGAATGGTAGTACCTGTTAGGGTCCCATATATGGGTTAAATGGAGGCGCGTGGTCTAATGGTTAGAGTCGTAGGAAATGGACTCGTCAACGCGAGTTCAATTCCTGGACGAAGCTGTTGGCTTTCACATAGCGCTAATACCCTGGGAAAGGTATGAAGCCAATTCTCCCTCCAGCTATGGGTAAATAGCAGGGCAGACTGGACTTTTTAACCATGGCTAGGTAACCAGTCTAGGAAAAGGAAAACTCTGAATTCAAACCTGTTAAACTCCGCTTAAGAAATTGACCTTGGTCGCATCCTGCTCGTGTGGAGGGGTTGGTAAAATATATATATGGGTTAAATAGAAAAAATGAGTTTAAAAAATGTGTTTTAAAAAAATGTTGAATACCCATCGAGAATGAATAAAACAAAATGTATTTGGCATAAAATAACCCAACAAGGGTTGACATGCCGTAAAATCCAAACAGCCAATTAACCAACCATGAAACAAACAGGCATTTTTTTTTCTGTATTGTATCAAGTGTGTACAACTTATAAGAATACTAAATTAACTAATTAACTTAATTATAGCAACTAATTGTACAAATGCAGAAGAGCAAGAGATCATTAGAATCGCATTTTACGTATAAATATCATTAGATTACGGAAACTCCCGAAGTAGACTAACCCAAACGTCTCAACGGTTTCGGGTATTTCGGTGAAATGTAATGCTTTTTGTAGGTAAATCTAATAATATTATCTCTTGCGCGCTATTCTGCATTAGTACCAATTAGAGCAACTAACTAGAAAGTGCTGACGTCTATCCATCTGTTGTTATTGAGTATATCCCTGTAAGCAAATAAATAAATAAATAAATAAATAAGCGTAGATTTAATTTACGAAAATCCATTTTACCGAGAGCAACATTTGGTCTTCTTTTTTTAATCGTCTAGAACATCGGGAAAGATGTTTTTCTGCGATGGTCAGCAGGTTTGAAATAGTGACTGAAGAACGACTGTGGGTGATGGTATTTTAAAAGGAAGGAAAGGCGGAAGAAAGTTAAAAATAGAAACAAATGTTTTTGAAAACTTAAAAAGAAAAAAATAAGAGCGAAAACAAAACTTCTGTCTCAAAAAATGTATAAAATATTTCAAAGATTAAGGAAGAAATTTTTTTTTTTCAAGATTTTCATAGAATCGTAATTTTTTTCCCTTTTCTTTGCGAAAAAGAGAGGGTCGAGGAGAGAGAAGGTGAAAACAAATCTTATTAAGTAAAAAAGAAATTTCTTTTTTTTTCTCTTTTTGCTGTTTTTTTCTTCTTTTTTTTGCTGTTTTTTTCTTTTCTTCTTTTTTTCCTTTTCTTTTAATATCACAGCCTCCCAAAATAACTGAAATAATTGTTCTTTCTTTCCTTCTTTTATTTATTTATTTATTTATTTTCATAAGTGAACTCTCGGGTCGTCGGTGCCACGTACTGAATTTTAATTTTTTTTAAATTCTAATTGGCAAAGTTCCCTCTAGAGAATTTTTAAACGGATAAAATAATACATTCATTTTAAAAAATTAATTCGCTCGCTCGTACTTTTATCAAAAAAAAAAAAAAAAAGAAAAAAAAAGAAAAGAATAAAAACTGTTAAAAAAGAGGAAGTAAGAAGAATTAAAAGAAAGAATTCCGAGTAGAAAAAGGAAAGAAACTGTCAACAGAAAGAAAGAAAGAAAGAAAGAAGAAAAAAAAAAGAAGGAAGGAAGAAAATTCAGAAGGAATATTGCGCCGATTATGACAACACGGAATCGCAACAAGATGACTTCTTTTTTGACATTATTAACTTTTATATTTATATTTTCTTTGACATTTTTTCTACGAGTTGAGGCTCACAAAAAGGAAGAATATGTACAGAATGTTTTTGCAGGAACAGATCAAACCCATTCCCACGATAATTCTGAAGACGATAATTCTGAAGATGATAATGCGCTAAATTCTGGTATTTCAAAGAATTTTTATTCCTTTACAGTCCAAGATATTACCGGAAGAATTATTGATCTTGGTGAATATGAGGGAAAGGTAAGTTCCCGGCCGGTTTCGGGTTTTATTTTTACTTTTTTTTTTTTTTTCGTAAAACTTTCGTACGACTTAAAAATGAACTCGACAGCAAAAACTTTGAAGCATTGAGGTGAGAAATATTTTACAATTAACTGTCTACCAAGTTTGTTTTTGTTTTCAAAATAGTTTTCCTCGCTTTTTTGAAAGTTCACATTTAGTATCGATTTTGTTTTTTCTTCGGTTCATGTCTAATGAAACGGCAAATTTTGTTACAAGATGTTCTGAATTCTTAATTTCTTTGGCGTAATAAATTTAAATGTTTTTTTAAAAACTTTTTAGTGAACCTATCAAGTTAACAACTTAAGTGTTTTAACTAAAACAAATAAAAATTAACGTATAGTAGTGTTGTTAAACAAAACACTGTTAAGTTACGTGGATTTTATGTTATAATGTTTTGTTTTTTTAATAAAAAGTATTTTTCTGGAAATCTGTAAAACTTTATTCCGACACTAAACTAGAATTTTACCTTAAAACAAAACTAGGTAGGTAGTTTAAACCCATTTCTCACACCTTGCTTTTTTTTTACACCGGGCTCCTCTAAAAAAAAATCAGGCCGACTCCAGAAAATAAAAATAAAAATAATGTTTGCTTCAACAACAAACATTATTTTTTATTTTTTTCTGGAGTCGGCCTGATTTTTAAACCACAAACAACTTACATCTATTTTCACTTATTTTCACAATATAAAATGTTTAATAAATAGATAATGCACATTTTCTACAACTTCCAAATTAAAAAAGAAGAAAAAAAAAAAGACTTCAAAATTTTGAACATTGTTTTTAGACAGAAAAGCATTTACACACCTTTAAAATTTTGACTCCTGCCCAACAATCAAACTTGAAAGTGTATGTTGTTGTTTTAATAAAATAAACTTAAAATACGAAAAATTAGTAGCGACTAATATGGTATGGATTTTTTTTTAAAAGTTTGTGGAAAAAGAAGTATTCATTTATTTTCTTGAATTGTGATTTTTTTTTTTTACCTGCATGAATTACAATATTACACTACACTGTAGTGTATATAAATATTTTTTTGTAATATATAAATATTATATACACTAATAATATTTGTAATTCATGCAGGTAAAAAAAAAAAATCATAATTGAAAATAAATGTTCCACAAACTTTAAAAAAAAAAAGTTTTATACATACATTGTATGTATATAACTGTAGTGTATATAATATATTTGTATAATGTATGTCATACAAATATATTTTTTTTAAATCGTAATTTATTTTACGTGAAAAAACAAAAAAAAAAAACAGGTACTTTTGACCCACTGTAGCTTTACCTAGAATATTGATTGTAAAAAAAAAAATATTCGGGATATTAAAATTATTTTTAGCACTCAACATTTCTTTTTTGTAGATAATAAATTTACAGTAATTTTAATTAATTTAATATAAGTTTATTTAAATAAAATAGCATATTTTCAATAAATAAAATGTTATTATTTTCAAGCATTTTATGATGTTCTACTAAAAGATCATAAAATAATTGAAAACAAAAACATTTTATTCATTTTTGATATGTAAAAAGATTTTTACATTCTCTGATATAATTAGCAAAAAATGTTTTGTAAACAGATAATTAATAGTTCACGTAAAAATGAAGGAAAATGTTATTTTATCAACATTTTCGTATGAGTAAATTCAACAAGTTATTAACTACAATTTAATATTTTTTTTAAAATTTCTATAGTTATAAAAGTAATCAAGTGCCAACAAGTCCTTATTCAGACTTATTCAGCATGTGTAAAAATTGAATAGCAATAAGTCTCCCTTTAGATTGTCAGATTCTTCCCCCCACCATCCTTACTTGAGCTAGACGGGCGGTCAGAGAGACCCCTTCGATCAATCCAATCGGCTGGTTACGGCAATCCCTAGCACCTATATGTTTGTTCTGACCCTCTTGCCCTTATGGCACTCTCCAACCCTATTTATCATATGGGTGATAGAAGGCAGTGACTGTGGGTCTTGGGTATTACATTAAACTAACTGATGGTAAGGTTCCAGTTCTGGAGGTTTGGGGGGAATATGGAGCACCCCTTAATCATCATTGCTCCAGGTCCACTCTGACCCGGAGTGGTAGTACCTGTTAGGTCCCAGCTATGGGTTAAATAGAAAAATGTGTTTATAAAAAAAATTGAGTATCCATTAAGAATGACTTTATTTCAAAACTTTGTCAGCATTAAATGACCCACTGAGGTTGATATGCCGTAAAACAAACCAAACCAAACATCCACATTGCACCTTCAGTATTCATGTCAGGTCCCAGAATTGATATATTTTTTGAATTGTCTTAATCTTTTCATTTAGTCTTGTTGCCTTTAGTGTTTTGTTTTCCAGTTCTTTAATTTGAATTCGCATGGTGATTACCCTGACACTTAGGTTTGTTCTGAATCTTTACTACTTTGGGCAAAGTACTGGGGGGGGGGTGCTTTTTTCGCTTTTTTTCACGCTGTTTTTTATTAGAACCTCCACATCTACAACATAACAGATGTTACTTGCATGGGGGTGGTCTGACAGGGTCTCAAAATTACAAAGTATATATATTACTTATATATATATATATATATATATTGAAATGGAAAAATAAAGGAAAAAAAATGCTGAATGGATAAAATTGATTTGATTTGATTTTACTGACACTTGTTTCGTCCAGGAGTTTTCTTTCTTTTCAAAATCTGTCGCATACGACGATGACGTCAACATCACTATTTCTCTATCACCGTGGAACATTTTCTTTTAAACAATTTCAAAAAAAGTTATTTTTTTGAACATTTCAGAAATTCTCCATATTTTAACCGCTTTGATTTAAAAACACCAAAGAATTTCCTCTGACGAAGACCGTTATTCCATGTATACTAAAAAAAATTTGTAGTTTTCTATTATTGTTATTTTATTTTGTATTTAAAATAATAATAGATAGTACATAGATACATGGATAAACTCCTGGCCGAACCACGTGTCAGTAAAATAAAAATCAATTTTATCCATTCAGCATTTTCTTTCCTTTATTTTTCCTTTCAACATATCATCGGATTTGCTTCCATTTTCAACTTACATATATATATAGATGCTGATAGGTACACGTCTTGCGTCCCTGGCAAACAAAAATCTAAAAGGACGCATTAAAATTGTATCCATGCATCCTGGTGTTTTTCTTTTTTTCTTCCCCACCATTTCTAGCTTACTGTAAATACATTTCCATAGTTTCTTAGAAACGAATTACACTGTATGGGTATAAGGTAGGGGTTAGACGACTATAGTTGTTCATAAATAAAAACTGATTTGTTAAGAGACTTTAGCTGAGACCCATCAAATTTCCCAGGGACTCATTCAAATCAAATACATATGTCTCAGGATGCACTAGATTAAAAAGCTATCAGCATCACTGTGTGTGTGTGTGTATATATATATATATATATATATTATAAAAAAGAAGGTCCACCAAATGGATTGTTTTTAAAGATTTTTAAAATTATTATTTTACATTTGTGACACGTGTTTCAGATCTTCTGATATCTTCTTCAGGCATTAATTAACCATATTCTTCTCCCACCCCCATATATATATATATATATATATATATATATATATATATATATATATGGGAATGAATCTGACAGTATGTAGAAAATAGGAATATGAAGTGTTCCAACAAGAATAAATTCATCTTTTAGAATATTTTTTTACATTGACTTGGTGGTTGGTTTTGAAGGCTATCACAATGCAAGTGTAAAAAAAAATAAAGTAACTAGGATGTTGTTCATTTACCTTTTGATTTCAAAATAAATCAAAGGTTACAACACCATAGTTACCTCAATTCACTTGCATTTTGGTAGCCTTCAAAACCAACCACCAAACCAATATATATATATATACAATGCTTCAAGCAAACTATAAAACTCTCATTCATATATATATATATATATATATATATATATATATATATATATCTTTTTTTTTTCAAAAGTGGCATATGTGTCATGGCACAGTCCTGTTGCCAGATATACAAGGTGAGCCAAAAAGTATCCAGATTCTTTGTCACACCTTGTATTCTGAAAAAGTAAAAGTTCCATTCATTGTTAATTTCTATCTTGGCAAATACAGCTTCAAACTCGGCACTTTTATGACACCTTGTATTCTGAAAAAAAAAATGTTCCATTCATTGTTCATTTCTATCTTGGAAAAAATACAGCTTCAAACTCGGCACTTTTATGACACACCTTGTATTCTGAAAAAAAAAAATGTTCCATTCATTGTTCATTTCTATTTTGGTAAATACATCTTCAAACTCAGCACTTTGCCAACAGCGATATAGGCAATCGCTACACTGTAGCAGTGAGAAATAAATTCAATATCCTCCAAGAGACATCTGAAAGCTCCACACCAAACGAGGAATACGAAAACTTTGTCAGTGCTCACCTAGAAGCAGCAGCTGAGTGCATACCAACCAAACTAAGAGTCAAGCACTCTGTCCCCTGGGAGACAAAAGCAGTTAGAGAAATGATATAAAAAAAGCAGCCCAGCGTAACAAAACAAACCCAACTAACACCAATTTACACAACCTTAGGAAAGCCCAGATAGAACTAACCAAAACATACAAAAAAGAACAAATAAATAATATCGGACAATCAGTGGAAGACTGACAACTGTGATTATCATGGCAAACAGTAAACGAAATTAGCGGTAGGAAAGGTACTTCCTAGATCAAAGCTAAAGGCAACCAGCCAAAAAGATAGACTCCAGAAATGGAAAGACCACTTCCAGAAACTCCTGGGGAACCCACCTACAATCATAGAAAATAACACCCAAAAGATCATAGATAGACAACTAGACATCAAACTGGGGGACTTTACAACAGAAGAGTTCAACGAAGTCTTAAAGAAACTAAAAGGCAGAAAAGCAGCAGGCCTTGACGAAATACCCCCCCCCCCCAGGTATGGAAACTGGGAAAGTTCAATGACATACTGCTTAGGCTATGCAATGCAGTATATAGACAAAATAGAATAGATAAATGGACGAAAGGCTGCATCCTCCCATTCCCCAAAAAGGGAGACCTATGAATCACTAAAAACTACAGAGGCATAACTCTTACTGCTATTGCTGCCAAAATATATAATGCCCTTCTTAATCGTATCCGACCCGAAATAGAGAAAATCCTTAGGAAAAACCAAAACGGATTCTGCAGAAATCGATCCACAACCTCTCAGATCCTGACTATATGACGGATCATAGAAGGGGTTCGAGCAAAGAATCTCGAGGCAACGCTACTATTCGTAGATTTTTCCAAGGCATTTGATTCCATACACAGAGGGAAAATGGAACAAATACTACTAGCATATGGCCTCCCCAAAGAAACGGCTGCTGCTATAATGATGCTCTACAAAGGCACTAAAGAAATGGTTCGCTCATCTGATGGCGACACAGACTTCTTTGACATCGCCGCTGGAGTCCTACAAGGAGATACATTAGCACCATATATATTTATAATATGCCTAGACTACGTACTCCAGACATCATTAGATACCATAAAAGAAAGGTTTCACACTAAGAAAGGCAAGAAGCAGGCAATATCCCGCACAAACAGTCACAGATGCAGACTATGCTGATGACCTCACACTTCTTGCAGATACACCAGCACAGGCTGAGTCACTACTACATAGCTTGGAGGAGGCAACAAAGAATATCGGTCTCTGTAAACTCCGATAAAACTGAGTTCATAAGTTTCAAATAGAAAGGAGACATCTCCACTCTCGCTGGTAAGCATCTTAAGCCAGTAGAACAATTCACTTACTTAGGCAGTAATATCTCATCCACAGAGAGCAATATTAATACACGAATAGGAAAAGCATGGTTGGCCACAAACAAATTATCAGTCATATGGAAATCCGATCTCGCTGTCAAATTAAAACGACAATTCTTCCAGGCTTTGGTTATATTGGTGCTGCTGTATGGCTACACCACTTGGACCCTAACGAAGTGCCTCGAGAATAAGCTAGATGGGAGCTGCACAAGAATGCTGCGTGCAGTCTTGAACAAGTCGTGGAAACAGCACCCCACAAGGAAGCAGCTGTATGGCAACCTGCTTCCCATCTCGCAAACCATCCGAGTGAGACGGACTAGGCATGCAGGACACTGCTGGAGAAGCTAGGACGAGCTCATAAGTGACGTTCTCCTGTGGAAGCCAACACATGGGCATGCTAATGTCGGCCGCCCAGCAAGGACCTACATTGACCAACTGTGTAAGGATGCGGGTTGGAGCGCAGAAGAACTCCCAGAGGCAATAAGTGATAGGGAAGGTTGGCGAGAGATTGTCATGGATATCCGTGATGCGTGCGCGACATGATATATATTTTAACATTGATAATATAGTTTGCTATATTTATAGGTAAGGAGTATTCATTATCATTGATAGAGTATATATGTCTCTCTAAGTTAGTGTAACAAAGATATAAAGTCCATGAGGCTTGGTAACCAAGTGCTTAGTTTGAAAATTATATAGGCGAGAATCTGACAGTTACCAAGCACCACTGACTTTGTTTTCATTGCCCTAAATTATATATATATATATATATATATATATTTAAAATAGAAATTAGAAGGCAATTGACAATGCAATGGAATAGGTGTTGAAAATGATATTTACCTGTTTCCTAAATATTTTAGGGATAAATCTCATCTTCAGAGGTTTTAGAAGTACTTGTGTTTTTTTTTTTTACTACTTATCTTATGGCACTGGCATTAACGTTTGTTGTTTATTATGTTAAATAAAGGAACGCCGGATGTTTGAAAATGTTCGGGTTTTTCCTTGGTGAATCGTCGGCCAATGAAATTGGGTTCAAACCGCCTTTAATTTGCTTTTTATGATTTTTAAATGGAATACATCTTTTTTCAAGCCATTCATATTTAGTCAACGAGGTCTGTTTGTGATGGCAACAGTCTGTATTTTATCCTCATCACAATCCTGTTCGATAGGCAATAAATTTTATATCCATCACATCAAACTGATCAATTGAAATCACGCCAACCTGTTTATCATGGAATAACATTTTCAACTGTTAGCTCAGTACAAATAGAACAATAATGTTTGCCTCTAAAACCATCTTTCATCCTTTCTTTTCAATAAAAACATCATTCCAGTGATGAGGAAGTGAAATCTGTAGTGAAGGAGTGGCTCAAAGAACAGTCAACAGAATAGGGATACATACTCTCATTTGAAGGTGGAACATTGCTATTGAGAGAAACAGTGACTGTGGGAAAGTAGGGAGATGATCCACAGAGGACCAACTTCATTTTAATTCATGATACATGTTCCTGTGTTGGTAATTATACCAGTACTAAACAAAATGGCATTACTTTTGACTCACCCTCATATATATAATTTTTTTTTTTTGTTTGTTTTTTAATTGATAAAAACAATATTATTGAATAGTTTAAGAAGTCACTGAGCACAATATCAACATTTGAGAGTTCATGGAGCATTAGGATGATTGTCTTTAATTATAATCTTTCACTGAAATCCTGCACATACATAGGAAAAAAACTCTGAACTTGGCAGGTTCATATCTTCTAAAGTAGACTTTACTCCCACACAAAATTCTTTGGTGAACTTAGGCAGACATAATAGATGTTAGGAAAAAAATATTATGAAAATTGAAGAGGACACATTTTCTATAATTGACCGTAAGTTACATAAGTGAAAAGTTGTTGATTTTGGAGTCATGTATTTGGGTGGGCAAAATAAAATTTTCTACAGTCGTTATTTGCCCTACATACCAAATTTCAGAAATATTGAATGCATGGAAGTATTTTTTTTTTTTTTTTTTTTTTTTTTAAATACTGAGATTTTGCGACGCCGCACAGCCTTAATTTAGAGGCAAAATAGGAAAATTATATCTCCCCTCTAAAATTGGAACGGTAAGGTTTAAGACAAAATAATTTGGCACCCTTTCCTAACTCATGAAGGGGAACATTTGTGCCAAATTTCAAGTAATTTGGTGTCGGTGGGTGCAGATTTCAACTTTTTGCTGGTGTTTTGACATGGAATGACCCAGCTCCTACATGGCAAGGAAATTGCTTCCTGTCCAGTAGTCTTGTCTTGCTCCAGTTAAGGCCTAAGTTCGAATGGCTGAGAGATTCTCTTGGGGGTTGGAAGTGGGTCTTTTGTCCCCACACATGTTCAGAGGGTTCATCTGGTGAAAGCTCATGGGAGTTTTTTTTATTTGAATTTTATTCTAATCCCCACGTACTATTAATCTTAACCCTAAGATTTCACTCCTTATTATTTTAGGTATACAATATTAAGATATCTTATAGTAAATGATGTCTGTAGGCTTCCATGTTGCTAAAAATGTTTATTGAGAATTGGTCCTTTTAAAGGTTTACATCTTTTAAAAGCCGATACAAAAGAAACAATAGAAATCCCTTCAACTTTTTGGTTACCCTTTTTATATAATGTGTATCCAAAAAGTACATGAACATTTTGGTAATTTATGAGGAAGTGCATCCCGGTCTCCTGCCTAAAAAATTGTTACCCGGTGACTATCAAAATAACGACCACAGATCGTTGTAATTCTTGTTTATTTATCGTAATTTGTCCTAATTCTTGTTTAGATATGAAGATGGATATATAGTTTGGAATAGACTGAGATAGATAGATAGATAGATAAACAAACAAAATAATAGAGATAGATATGAACAAATGGAAATAGATAGATATTTTCGACAAGTAAATGTATTTGGGGGGGGGGGCGTCGCTTTTTTTTTTACCGTAATTCTTGTTTATTTAAACTAAAAACAAAACATTAAACAAACATGAATAAAAGAAAATTTTAGTATTTAAAGTAATATAGATAAATATGAACAAATTGAGATAGATAGATATGATGATGGATAGTTTTGAATAAACTGAGCTGGGTTGTTATTTTAATAGTCACCGGGTAGCAATTTTTGCAAAAAATTGTAAACTATTGAATTCAAATTTCTTACAATAGTGTTATATATTTACGTGAGGATTTTTATGGGGCATCCAGTGAGGATCCAACTTGCGATAAGTAATAATAGATATGTGAGACTAACCAGTTCAGGGCCGAAGCCACTGGTCTAGCGTGGGCTAGGCCGGGTGAGTATACTTCTGCCACAAAGTAGTCTAAACTGTCAATCAAAATTTCTGCTTTTATATCTTGTTGGAAATTCCATAGCTAATTATCTCCCCTGCCGCCAGGGCGCAAATGCCAACATCGTATGTTGGTGCCAAATACCAAAACTACTTATCAGGGAGCGTTACCAACGAGAGACGTAAAAACAAACGCTCTCATCACTTAGCCCAAACAGGGCCTTCTTATCACAGAGTACCCACTGAGGGTAGTCGCGTAAACAGCGGTCCCTACACTTCATTCATCACTTAGCCCAAAACCAGGGCTTACTTATCCAAAGGCAGTATTGGAGGAGAGACGTAAAACCAACAAGGTCACATTACCAAGCCCCAAAACAGGGCCCACTTATCACAGAACTTTACAACCAGCTCCCTTCTAAGGCATTGTATCTGCATACTGCATAAAGGCCAGTACTATTGCACACTTACTGAAGGACGAGAAACTACCGAGACGAAGCGTCTTATCAACATTTCCTACCGACGAAAGAAGACTCGGTTATCACCATTACTCCAAGAAAATTACTCCACAGATTAGTCTGGTAGCAAATACCATTTAAATTTGCAACAATTTTATGTAATTTTGTCAATACAAGTGTCTGCATTTACTTTCGTGTTTGTTCCTTCTTTGTCCGACAATTTGCCTACAACTACGGAGAAATAAGAGCTCCTTCGAAAACCGTAAATACTCTTAATCTAACAGGACTTTAGCTTTATTTACTTGTGCTGCGTTTACATTTATTGTGACAGTTGTTGGGTTGGACAAATTCTTGTTCTGTACCATCTTAAAATAGATGGGTGACAAAAAGAGTCAATCTCCTTTGCTTAAGTTGAAATATAAACTTTAATAAAAGTTTGAAGGCTTCATCCACCGCCTAAACGCCTCCACAGACTCGTCAGAAAAGTAGTTGAGCACTCACTGCAGATTGAGCCCTCTTTTAATGGGTCTAGGAAACAAGTTTTTTTTAACCCTGATGTAAAAGTAGAAATCCTTAATCAAAATAATCATTAAGGATAATTTATTTAGCATGACTTGAGTTATTATCCCTAAAAAATAACACAACTTCCAGATGTGAAGAAAAAAAAATGCTGTAAAAACAATGGAGGGAGGGGGGATTTTGAAGGAGATAAGGGTCATTGAGTTTGATTTTGAAAAGAGAAAGGGAAGAAGAAAGGAAGAGATATAAAAAAAAAAGAAGGAAAGAAAGAAAGGAAGTATTGAAGGAAAAAAAGAGTTAGGGAAATTCAGAAAGAAAGAAAAGCAAAATGAGTAAATCTGTCAAAGAATGAATGAATGAAAAGAGAATGAATGAAAGAATGAATGAATGAATGAAAGAAAGAATGAATGAAAAGAAAGAATGAATGAATGAATGAAAATAAAGAATGAATGAAAAAGAATGAATGAATGAATGAAAAGAATTGAATGAATGAATGAATGAAAGCAAAGCAATGATATTAAACCAAAATGAGGTTACCATCTCAAACTGTAGTAGTCTGCATCTAATAATGAGGTTCCAATTCTGGACCGCCCTGTTGACTGGGGTGTTAGAATGCACCAACTGCACCTCTGCAGAGGGGTAAGACTCCCCCAATGAGGCCACCTGTTGGCAGTGTGTGGCAACCGGTGATGCTTAAGGATAGAACCCAGGTGGATGAGCAGTCCATGACTTGCAACACCCCACTTTCTTGGTCTAGACAGGCAGTCAGAGAGGCCCCCCTCTGATCAATCAGCTGGTCACATCGAGTCCTAGCACCTATACGATTGCCCCAACCCTATTACCCTTATGGCAAGCCCAAACCCTTTTTATCATATGGGTGCTAGAAGGCGGTGGCTGAAGGTCTTCATGTCCTGGGAATGACGTTAAACTCTATCTGATGGTGAAGTCTCAGTTCTTGAGCCCTGAGGAATGTGGAGCACCCCTTCATCACCATTACTCCCAGGTCCACTCTGACCTGGAGTGGTAGTACATGTTAGGTTCCCATCTATTTGTTAAATAAAAAAATTGAGTATCGGTTAAGAATGAATTTATTTCAAAATTTTATCAGCATTAAATGACCTACTGAGGTTGATATGCCTTAAAATAAAACAAACCAAATCAATTCTGGAACTCTGGAGAGTGTGAAGTACCCTTTCATCACCATTACTCCCAGGTCCACTCTGACCCAGAATGATAGTACCTGTTAGGGTCCCATTTATGGGTTAAATAGGAATAAATGAATTTAAAAAAATGTGTGTAAAGAAAAAATTGAGTTTTAAAAAAATTGAATATGCATCAAGAATGAATAAAACAAAACAACTTTGACATAAAATAACCCAACAAGGGTTGACATGTCGTAAAATCCAACCAACGACAAACCATAGTAGCAGACCTAAATATGTTTTTATCTCTAGGATTGGTTTCGTTTCGTTTGTTTAATGGTATATCAACTTTTGTTGGGGGAGATAACAAAGCCATCCTTGTAGAAGGACAATAGTGGTACTGTTGAACCCAGCTGGGGAGATGAAGGGGTTTTTTACCTTTCCCAAGGGTACCATGTTTCCCTGAAAATAAGACAGGACTTAAAATATAACACTAGGGCTTATTTTGGGGGGATGTCTTATTCTTCACATATTGAAAAATGTTATTATGAAGTAGAAAATTATGAAATTTCTAAATAAACAGAAATTACAAAAAACAATCTACATTTATTTATCATTAACATGTTCTTCTATTCAAAAAATCATTAACGATGTTGGGATTATCTTCCCTTTGCCTGGAAGAGTTATCTTCCCACTGGGTTTTTCGTGCCAGCCACCAGGGGACCTCTGGTATTTAAGCGTGAGGTCCAAACTCTTCTTCCTCTTTTGCTACATCTCCTCGTACGAGCACATGGGTTAGAGACATTGTCACACCCTTTTAGGTGGGGGCTTCTGCCCCCAACACTATGCAACTCTCCTGGAGGCTTCCCCCATCACTAGTAAGTGATTTTTGTATGTACGGACTCTCCAGTCCTTTTATCTCTACTCTTGTATGTTTATGTACATGTTTTATTGATTCTGTATCTTGTCTTATAAATGTGCTGTGATATATAAAATGTTTTGTCCCACAAGCGTGTCAGAGTTTGTTTCGTTTCAACAAGTTATAACATTTTATAACCTTGAACCTTACAACGACAATTCATTAAAAAATAATCATATCATCATCCTCTGGGATGTTATGGCTCTCAACAAGGGTTTAAGAGTGAAAGTGGAGTGGGGGAAAGAGGGGGGTTGTTATGTGCACTGTTCAATAATATTTGCTAAACAATGTTGTTATTTACTAAACTTTGCTTAAGTCTGGCACATTGGTCTTATGTTTATTATGATTCCCTGTTTCCCTGAAAATAAGACAGGGGTTTATATCAATTTTCACAACAAACTATAACACAAGGGCTTATTTTTGGGATCTGTCTTATTCTTCATATATCAAAAATCTTCATTACAAAGTAGAAAATTACAAAATTTCTAAATAAACCGAAATTATGAAAAACAATCTACATTTATTTACCATTAACATGTTATTTTATTCAAAAATTTATTAACGACAATTCATTAAAAAATAATCATATCATCCTCTGGAATGTTATTGTTCTGGAAGTCATAGGATTCTGCTGCTCTCAACTAGGGCTTATTTTCAGGGATGTCTTATTCTACATAAATCGAAAAATGACATTATGAAGTAGAAAATTATGAATTTTCTAGATAAACAGAAATTATGAAAAACGATCTCCATTTATTTACCACTACTTTTATTCAAAAACTATTTAACAACAATTCATTCAAAAATGATCATATCATTCTCTGTGATGTTATTGCCCTCAACTAGGGCTTAATTTAAGGGGAGGGCTTATATTAAAATCATCCTGAAAAATCACGCTAGGTTTTATTTTTTTATGTAGGTTTTATTTTAAGGGAAATACTGTATTAGTCTGAAAATGAACATAATAGCATAATGACTGGGGGGTTGGAATTCACTTTCTACAATGTGACAGTCCAGTAGTTTATCCCCCACACACACACACACACACCATGGGGACTCCCTCCACCCCTTTACCCCTAGGAAAGCTGGAAAAATCGACATTTTAGAACTTAGTAGTAACCTGTCTGGCCAATTACTGAATACCTGCTAATTGGGGGCAGCAATTTTGGTATCTAATATTTATACAAATTACTTATATTGCACTAAATGTAATATTAAACAGTTCTGAGCAACACCTGGTCTCTGACTCACTTATGCTAGTGGCTCCCTCTATATTCTTCTGTAATGGAGACATCTCCACACTGTATTATTGGTTGGTTGGATTTTATGGCATATCAACCCTTGTTGGGTTATTTTATGCCAAAGACATTTTGTTTTATTCATTTTTGTTGGGTATTCAGTTTTTCAAATTTTTTCAACACATCTTTTGGTAATTTATGAGGAAGTGCATCCCGGTCTCCTGCCTCAAAAATTGCTACCCGGTGACTATCAAAATAACAACCCCAGCTTGTCGTAATTCTTGTTTATTTATCGTAATTTGTCGTAATTCTTGTTTAGATATGAAGATGGATATATAGTTTTGAATAGACTGAGATAGATAGATAAACAAACAAAATAGATACAAACAAATGGAGATAGATAGATATTTTCGACATGTAAATATATTTTGGGGGGTGGTTGCTTCTTTTTTTGTTGTAATTCTTGTTTATTTAAACTAAAAACAAGACATTAAACAAACATGAATAAAAAAAATCTTAGTATTTAAAGTAATATAGATAAATATGAACAAATTGAGATAGATAGATATGAAGATGGATAGTTTTGAATAGACTGAGCTAGGTCGTTATTTTAATAGTCACCGGGTAGCAATTTTTGAGGCAGGAGACCGGGACGCACTTCCTCATAAATTACCCATTTTTTAATATTAATTTTTTTTATCTATTCACCCATAGATGGGACCATAACAGGTATTACCACTCAAACTGCTAAGATAAAAAGGATCTATCTTAACTTTCCATATAATCATGCTTGATCAAATAACGACCACCATTATCCATACATATATAAAGGGCAGTTGTGTGTATCTCTATGTCCAGAGGAAACTTCGAAAATAAAACAATTAACGACAGTAATATATATATATACACGTTAAATATCACCAGGGCTTGGTTTTTCAGCAAAAATAATGAAGGTTTGATTTATATTTGCGAAGATAAATAAAAGATAAAATTCAGCAAAGAATTTCTTTTGCATTTAATATTCTAAATAGTAGACATTAATTTTTCTTTTCAAAGTTTCTGAATCAACGCAAGGTCTTTTTTTTTTACATAAGGATTTTAATGCGGCATACTGCGAGGATCTAATTTGTAATTCAATATTAATGGATCTGTGAGACTAACTTTTTTGCTACCCCCTACCCAAGCAATGCCGGGTAGGCACTTCTAGTTTATAATGAAGAAACACAAACTCATGTGGCTGGGTTTAATTTACATATTTGAAAACATTCTTCTCTCCTAGAAATATGAGAACATTTTTTTTATTTTTTTTAATCCATTTTTATTGATCTCACCCATATCAATATACAATTTGACCTCCAAGGTCGGTCCGTATTATATGCTATTCATTTATTGATATCTGTTTCCTGTTTGAAAACTTTCACTTACAGGAAGCGTTGATGACTCCCCAAGTATAGGTGACTGAACAGGTATCATACTACTGCCCTTGGGGAGTGGGGTCCAGTGGCTTCGGCCCTGTGCCAGTTAAGTAATTAACAGCATTGATCCCGGTCAGAAAAATCTAAATAATACAAATTATCAAGCCTCATTTTTAAAAATTCAGACAAATGATATCTACTAGCAGGACCTGTGGATATATCACAGTATGATAATTGATGTGTTTACTTAAGAGCTATTGCATTACTTCAATATGTAAAAAGTATAATAATCTTGATTTAACTCTCTCTCTCTCTTTTTTAAAAGAGGGGTTGTAAAATATTTACATTGATTTGCCAATAAAACTCTAGGGGGGGGGGGCATTTAAAATATCTACATTAATTTGCCAACAAAAAGTGACAAAAACCTGACTTGGAAAATATCTAAGTTGGGCCAGAAATTTGCATAACGCTAGCTCGCTAAAACATAGTGTACATTAAGGCAGGAGGCCAGAACGACATAACATCAAAATCTGTAATTTTTTTTTTTCATTTTAATTTTACGTTGGTCATTTAAGCAACACAAGGCCATTTGTAATGCTTCTTTTTAAAAATTGGGTGAAATAAAAAGGGAATAAGAAATCTGCGATTAAGCAACACCAGATAATCTAGATTTACATTTTTGTATTGCATCTTGAACAATTTGGACGGTCTCATTTTTAATCAGAGGGTGTTGCAGGATAATAATAACAATAATGAAATTTATTGTGTACAGTGCTCAGGTGCACCACAACTCATCAAAGTCTCATGTCTAATACACAGAATAATGTATTAGTGTCAGGAACATGAACAGCATACAGTAATGATATACATGTATGTGTGTGGATGGGAGTATCAGGTATAGTGCTGGTGGACTACAGGAAACATGGAGGCTTTGAAAGACGCAGTGTTTCGGCAGCCCACAACGGACGCAGGCAACTTATTCCATGCTTCGGTAACTCTGAGCGTGAAAAAATGTTTCTGAAAGTCTTGTGAGTTATGCTGTTTTCTGACTTTGTAGGCATGCCCAGGATGATAATGGATGGAAGATTTAGGAACACCAGTATTAATATGTAGATGGAAAGTTACAATGGATCCCTTTTTATTTTAGCAGCTTGACAATTAGTTGAGGCAATTATTGTAAGTTTAAAACTAAAATACTTGAAATAAATTCAAGTCACACTCAACTAATAGTTAAGTACACAAACTGCTAAAATAAAAGGGATTTGTCATAACTTTCCACTAAAATCAAGATTATTATACTTTTTACATATTGAACTATTTGGCAATAGCTCTTAAGCCTCAGTAAACATATCAGATGTTGTAATAATTAAATTATCATACTGTGTATATCCACAGGTTCTGCTAGAAAGAGTTAAATCAAGATTATTATACTTTTTACATATTGAACTATTTTACAATAGCTCTTAAGTAAACATATCAGATGTTGTAATAATTAAATTATCATACTGTGATATATCCACAGGTCCTGCTAGTTGTATAATGTTGATCATTCTAGAGAAATGTCTTCATTGCAATCAACATCGACTTTCCACCAGAAGTGGAGTATGTCTCAATTAAAAATCTCAAGAATAAATTTTGCAAACCATTTTTGACAAATTTAAAAATTAACAGTACCTTCTCAGTAAATTGTAACAAATCTTTCTGTTGTTGGTTGGATTATTTTAATAAATCTCTTCAGATAATCCTGAAGAGATGGATTATTTTAATAGATCTCTTCAGATAATCCTGAAGAGATCAAAGGTCAAATCTGTGGTAGATACATACATTTTTCTACAACTATTAATGCTAAGTAAAGTAAGTAAAGTCGTTGGGGTGGTCTAAAGTTGGTATCAGCTTGACAGCGAGGGAGTCTAAAAAACGCGAGAAATTTTGGCCCTACCTAATATAAAGATTTGATGATAATGTCTTATATGTGCTGTTTTTTGTTGTTTCTTTTTCTTTACTTTTTTGTTTTATTTGTTTATCTGTGCAGGTCACACTTGTTGTAAATGTGGCCAGTGAATGTGGCTATACAGATGGACATTACCGAGCATTGGTTCAACTACAACAAACCCTTGGTCAATCAAAGTTCAGTATTTTAGCATTTCCCTGCAACCAGTTTGGAAAACAAGAACCAGGGGTGAGAAAACAAAAGATTTTTTAAAATTGTTTTCTTCTTTTCAATCTCAAAACTAAACATTTTTTTGTTTTTTATTTATTGAATTTTTGTTTTGTTTTTTAATTGTTATAATTACTAGCATACATATATAAGTTTTAAGCGTGTGGTGTAATGGTTAAAGTCATGGGAAATGGACTCGTCGCCCTGAGTTCAAATCCTGGATGTGGCAATTGCATTTCACTTATCGCTAATAACCTTGGGAAAGGTATGAATCCTACTCCCCCTCCAGCTATGGATAAATAGTAGGGTAGACTGGACTCTTTAACCTTGGTTAGGCAACCGGTGTAGGAGAAGGAAAACTCTGAATTAAAACCTTTAAACTCTGCTTAAGAAATTGACCGCGTGTCACATCCTGCTCGTGCGGAGGGGTTGGTAAAATATATATATAAGTTTTAATGTAACAAGGTATATTGAATTAGAAAAAAAAAACTAAGAATGAATGTAAAAATATTACACTTATTCTAATGTTATTTTAATTCATTTCTGTATAAAATTATATATAGGGAGGCTTTTAATGTTTGAGAATAACATTATACTATTAGAAATCAGTAACGGCAAATAATTATTGATTAAACCCAGTTTTGTTAAAATCATTATGCAAATTATTCCCACCATATACTGTGTAAATCTTTATTTCTTACAGATATACAACACATTTCAGAATTTTAAATGTATTAATAATATGGGCCTTTCGGGGCCTGTGTCTATTAATGAAATTAACAGCGTTGATCCCAGGGGGCTCTCCCCCCAGGCAACACCTGCCCCCTCGATTAAAGGGCAGGGCTGGGTTTATTGCCCAGCGCCTGAGGCGCCCCCCTCGAGGGGAATGCCGACAGGATCGACGCATTTTTTGTGTCAACCACCCATGAGCTTCGGCTTGTGGTGGGCCCACATAACATCATAAGTGGGGTGAGAGGCAAATACCTTAATAATATGGTCTTTTTTGCAGCAAATCTTACTCAGCTGGCCTTTTAATAGACATCATCAATGAATAAGATGCTAATTAAGATTAAATAATGACTATTTCATAATCATTAATAATGACTTAAATAACTAAGGAAATTGTGACGTTGGTGGTGATGTAGTTTCGGTTACATAATCTTCTTTATACTGTTATAGTTATTTATTAAATTGTTTGCAGAAAATGTCATTTCTTTCTTAGTCCACCCTGTCGGCTGGGACTGTAGAATACATTGACTGCACCTCTACAGAGGCATATGACCACCTGTTGATCATGGGTGGTGATGCCTGAGGACAGGATCATGGTGGCTGAGCATTCTAACTTGCAACACTCCACTTTAGCCCTTATTTGGGCTAAACGGGTGGTCACCAAGGCCCCATCTGATCAATCTGCTGGTCATGTCAAGCCCTAGCACCTATATGATTGTCCTGACTGTATTCTTTAAATTGCTCTTATTGCAACCCCCCCCTTTATCATATGTGTTAGAAAGAATCGCGTGGTTTAATTATTATCGTTAAGAAATGGGCATGAGAAAACTAGTTCAAATCCTGGATGAGGCTGTTTGCATTTCCCATAGCACTAATACCCTGGGAAAAGGTATGAATCCAACTAATCTCCCTCCAGCTATGGGTAAATAGTAGAGCAGACTGGGTTCTTCAACCTTGGTATGGCAACCAGTCTAGGAGAAGGAAAACTGAATTTAACTCTGCTTAAGAAATTGACCTTGTGTCACATCCTGCTCGTGTGGAGGGGTTAGTAAATATATGTGTGCTAGAAGGCAGTGGCTGAGGGTCAAACACCAGTATTTATTGATACACATAAAGTTAATGAATTATTCATACCAATTTATTAATCCTCATGAAGTTGAACAAATCATTAAAAAAACACAGATTTGGCATTAAATAACCCACAAGGGTTTATATGGCATTAAACACAAACCAACCTAATTGTTAATAACATTTTAGGATAAATTGGTTAAACATGGCGTTGGAATATTTACATATTTCATGGCTCAATATTTAAATCTTTTGATGCAGCACTGTCACACCTCCTAACGGTGACCGTCTAACCCTATTACCAGTTGGTTGAGATAGTCTAATTGTGTGCAGATTAACCCCTCCAGCCAGGAAACACAAATAACCTTTGGGTGTAATTATAATGTCTTTATTCAGCAGGAAAGAGGTAAAAAGCGGGTGCCTGTAATAAACTTCTGAGAGGGGAGAAGTCAGCAACATGTGTATTGGGTGCCGAGAGAAGGTAGAAAGAGAATTGAATTTAGCGGGAACGGACAAACTTACAGGAAGGTCCAGTGAATAGCGAAAATAATCCCGTTTTAGGAAAAACACACAAAATGATGTAAGGGATGCAACTCCCATCCAAAACAGGCACATTTAACAATAATAGAATGATATTTGAATCATAAAATTTTTAAAAAAGCTTAGGTGTTTTTTTTTTTTTTTTTGTTGTTTTTTTTTTTTCTTATTAATCAATTCTGAATTTTGAAAATCTTCTTCACAGGATAATTGGCAGATTCAAAGTTTTGCAGAGAAAATCTACAAAGTGAATTTTCCAATGTTTGCTAAAGTTGATGTTATTGGCGACAATGCGCCAAAATGTTGGAAATTCTTAACTGGTAAATAATTTTCTTGTTTCATTTATTCATTGGAATTTTAAGCTTTTTTATCATATATTATCTTTTTGATATGAAAATGTCACTATTTAAGCTTTTTTATCATATATTATCTTTTTGATATGAAAATGTCACTATTTAAGCTTTTTTATCATATATTATCTTTTTGATATGAAAATATCACTATTTAAGCTTTTTTTTATCATATATTATCTTTTTGATATGAAAATGTCACTATTTTACGACATATCTTTTCACGTTCTTATTGAAAATAAAGACAAACAAAATCTTAAAAAAAACGATTAACCTCTGGGCATAAAATAACCCTAGATGACTTGACATGCCATTAAAATCAATCAATTAGAATATTTATCTATTTAACTTTAGTAATAACATAAGAAACGTTCAAGTTTTTATAATGTATGATTACAGTAACTAGTACAAAATAAAAAAAACCCTTCAGGCAATGTAAAAATAGATTTTTGAAACATAGGAGTAAAAAATTCAATGTCAGTGTGTTTGTACCCTAAGTAAGTAAAATCATTAAATTCATTAAAGGATTAAAAAATAAAACAATTTGAAATGTAAACTTTAAATATGTATTAAAACAAACTATATATCTAATATATAAAGGAGAGAATTTGGTATGTACGTGTCGACGCATAACTCCAAAACGGGAGGTCATTCAGATTTAAAATCTTGCATACACATTGATATTGTTCTAACTAAGAAACACTCCAAAATAGATTTTTGAAATATATTGCCTGAGGGGTGGGAGTAAAAAATTCAATGTCAGTGAGTTTGTATCCTAAGTAAGTGAAATCATCAAATTCATTAAAGGATTAAAAAATAAAACAATTTGAAATGTAAACTTTAAATATGTATTAAAATAAAACAAACTATATATAGATATATAATACCAGTCATGTATCTATTAAAACTTGTTTTAAAAAACAATGAGGACTGTTTAATGTTGCATGTTCAAATTTTGAGTGTATTTATTCCATATTATGAGGATTTTGGGTAATGTGACGTAAGCAGTGACGTAATTTTTGTTACAGACAAAAACCGGAAGCGAATCTCCATTATTAATAGATATAAATCTGAATCTCACACAAACCATCCAAGTTAGATAAAAAAAGACATGCTGGACACTGCTGTAGAAGCAAGGACAAACTCATAGGTGACATTCTTCTGTGAACACCTACACATACATGTGCCTTGTAGGCAGACCCGAAAAAAAAATCTATATCAATCAGCTGTGTGCAGATATGCCATGCGGAAGACCTACCTGGGGTGGTGACCAATAGGGATGGATGGTGAGAGAGTCGTTGGAATCTGTGTTGTCGGTGCAACCTGATGATGAAATGTGAATAAGTAAAGTTGGTAGAGTGGCCTATTGTCGGTATCAGCCACACCTACCAACAGCTCCCCACTTTACCACACTCTACTGACTTAACTAATTGACTTTTTTTTCTTTCTTTTAAATCTAAATATTTTATTTTATTCTTTCTAGAAACTACTGGAATGGAACCCACTTGGAATTTCTGGAAGTACCTGGTGAATGAAAACGGTGTCGTTCTGAATGCTTGGGGTCCACAAACCTCATTGACCGACGTCTATAAACACATAAGGGAGGCCATAGACAAACCCAGGGTCAATCAACATCTACATTCTGACTTGTAAAATGAAAAATTATATTTAAACACTCTTTTTTTTTTTTTTTTTTTTTTTTCTTTTTTTTGGGTACAAAATTAGAGAATTGCAATGATAAGCAGATTCATCCTGAACCGGGGGAGGGGGTCAAAGTTTAGGTACTGGACGTGTATTTCCTGAAAAGCCAGTCCCCTAAGGAAAAATTACCTGGTACCTATTACTTAAGCAGAATATCTATTATCTAGATGTAGATATAAAGTAAAAGTAAAAGTCATCGGGGCGGCCTAAAGTCGGTATCAGCCATACAGCGAGGGAATATATCCCCTTTTCACTAGCGCTAGACCCAGGAGATGATTTTAGTGTCTGAGGTGGAGCGCCACACCTACCATCAGCTCCTTTACCGCACAGATCCTTGTGCTACTCATACGCTGAGTTGGCGAGGGCGGGTATCGAACCAGGAGACTTCTGGTTCCTAGCTGAACACTCTACCGACTAAGCTAAACCGGCCCTTAAATATAAATAATTTATCTATATATCCAGATAAGAATAATTGTTTAGAATAATTTTATCTATTCTATTATTATTATTAAAAGAACTACAATGGTTAAATTACAAAAATAATGATAGCAGTGATGCTGATAGCTTTTTTATTTAGTGCGTCCCGGGATCACATATTTGCTTTGAATGAGTCCCCAGGAAAATTTATGGGTCCCAACTAAAGCCGTCTAACTCCTACCTTGTAACCTATCCAGTGTAATTCGTGTTTAAGAAACTATTGAAATGTATTTACAGTTAGCTTGAAATGGTGAAGGAAGAAAAAGAAAAACACTGGGATGCATGGATATGATTTAACTGCTTTTTTTTAGATTTTTGTGCATCAGGGATGCAGGATGCGTACCTCTCAGCATCTCTGTAATAGTACCAGGTATTCGCATGGTTACTTCATTTTGGGAATGACCCCACACCCTTTAGGGTACCAGGTTTTTTTTTATAATATCCCAATTTTTCCTTATGAGTAACCTAGACTTTGACCTCACCTCCCTGCCTGAACAAGAATTCTTTGTTTTCACCTGAGTCTCATCAGAGGATTACCACAAGAAGAACTACAATAGAGAATGCAAGAAAGTCATGAGGCAGGAGAATAAAAAAATTGATTATCTAGTATCAGGTAGCCTCATGCTAGAACCACTGCTGATCCTGGGTAATCACAATAATTCTTTTAACCCCTACCCCTCATTATGACTTTCCTGCATTCGTTATCATAGTTCTTCTTTTTGTGGTAATCCTATGATGAGACTCTGGTTGAAAACAAAGAATTCTTGTTAAAGATTGCAATTCTCAAATTATATTTGTGACACAGTTAACAAAAAAATAAGTGAATGAAAAATAAATAAAAATTAAAAATTAAAAAAAAACAAACTTGAAAATGATGGGATGGGGGGGGGGAGACAAACCAATCAGAATTTGATTTTTAAAAGCCTTGCTCAATGTTCAAATACACCCCCCTTTTTTTTTCTTTTCTTTTTCTTTTTCACAAAACTGGAAAGGACAACAAGGGGTCTTTTAAATCGGTGGTTTTCAAATTTTTTGGAATGAGCAGACCCTAAAATAGAAAGGGGTCCACCCTCCCCATATGAATAAAGATTAATAGAGGGGCGTGGTGTAATGGTTGGTAACCAGTCTAGGAGAAGGAAAACTGAGTTCAAACCTGTTAAACTCAGCTTAAGAAATTGACCTTGTGTCACATCCTACTCGTGTAGAGGGTTGGTGTATATATATATATATATGGGAGAAATGTGAGGAGGTTAATCCGACAGTATGTGGAGAAAGGTAGACAAACACGGGATGTTATGGAAACTGCAAACCTGTGTTTGTCTAACTTTCTCCACATACTGTCGGATTAACCTCCTCACATTTCTCCCATCTTGTCTTGCCAAGTACACAACACGAAAGGAAACTACAATGCCTTCCAACATGGATAACTTCAGACTGATCCGTAAGTATAAAAAACTTACTCATCTCTGCCCACTCGCTCCAAAACAGAAGACATTTCCAAATGAATTGTATTCAGGAAAAGGTTGTACCCTCCAGCATAGCCAACACCCTCACAATATCCCACCACATATTCCCAAATTATATCAGAACATACCTTGAGACCTTGGTAGATAACCTCAAATGCTCTGAAAAGAAAACTTTTGAGGAAGCCAGAAGACTAGGACTAAACCTACACCAACAAAACAGTATGTCACACAACACAACAGAACAAACTAGGACAGAGATATTACATAAAAACCAACACCAAATCTCTGCCCTTAAACACAAGTTGCGCTGCCTAATTCACAAAAGCCACTGGCACCAACTCGGCCGACGAGACTTAGTCACCAACCTCTCCTCGACCAAACTAAACAACACACAAACTGAAGCCCTCAGCTTCAGTTTAAAATTTGCTACTGGTATAAAATAACTGAAACACCAGCAAACTCATAGACAAAAACTATAGACACCAGGATTCTGACTTCACCAAAGGGTTTCACACAGGGCATAATCGATGCCTCGCTCAACACCAAACAGAGGAACACACCCTACCGAGAAGACACATCCAGGCCCTAAAAACCCTCACCTCCAACAACGACATTGTCATCACACCTTCTGACAAGGGCGCGGAGCTGTTGTCATGGCTACAACAGCCTACAACCAAAAAATCATGGACCTACTACTTGATAACAACACATATGAAATAATCTCCCCACACACCATCACAAAAAACATTGAATCTTTCAACAAAACCTACAAAAAAACTAATTGTTAAAGAAGACAAAATATGGTCTTCCTTAATCAATTACCACCCCACCATCCCCAAAATCTATGGCTTTCCCAAAACTCACAAACCCCACATACATCTTAGACCCATCATCTCCGGAATAGGCTCTGTCACCCACATGATCGCTAAATTTTTGGCAAAAACACTATCCCCTCTTCTAGGCACAATCAGTGATGCCCACATAAAAAAAACTCAGGTGAACTTCTTAGAAAAATCACACACACCAATATGGAGAACAAATCTTTAGCTAGCCTAGATATAAAATCACTTTACACAAACATACCAGTAGACAAATGCCTAAACAGACTAGAAAAACATCTCACTACAAATAACACCCAACTAACATGTCTCCTCACCATCCAGAAAATAATCAAAATATGTAGACTATGCACATCCCACTGCTATTTTTAACACAACATCTTTTACAAACAAAAATTTGGTTTACCCATGGGGTCACCACTTAGCGGACTCCTTGCATGTCTATATCTAGAGTTTTTAGAAGCAGGACCTTTTTAAATACATAATCTCCAAAGACTCTCAGTACTTCCGATATATTGACAACACACTAATCATATACCCGAGCGAAATAAACATCACCTATTAATAACAATAATAATAATAATAATAATAATAATAATAATAATATATAACATTATACATATACTCACAATTTTAACAAATCTTACCATCTCCCCCTTTTACAAATAAAAAACCCAAAAAAACTCACACATACATACCAGCCACATACTATAACTTAATGACAAATCCAGTTCCCCAATACATATATAAAACAACCTCAAAAAAACAATTAAACAGACACACACACATATACATATATCTTAACCAATCCTTACAATCTAATATTCTAGACTAACACCTGCGGCACCATTACCATTCTGACACTCCCCATCTAGAGAGAAGAAAATCCACTACCCACCCCTCCCCCTACTGACGAACTCCTGTTTCACCATTTTGAGAATGTCCATCATTGAAGCAAGAACTATATCCAAGTCCTGAAGAAGGTCTAATAGACCGAAACATTGCATCAACAATAAACATCCAGTTTCCATAACATCCCGTGTTTGTCTACCTTTCTCCATATATATATATATATATATATATATATATATATATATATATATCTTGTACAATTTTTGTTATTTACAATGATTTCTTTAGTCTGTCACATACCCTTCAAGTTGTTTACAGTACCCACTCTTACTAAGTGGTCACCCATCTTAGAAGTGCACAGGCCCACTGTTGCTTAACTTTGGTAATCTGGCAGAAACTGTTTTTTCTATAAATGTGGAACCCATGATTACAGGTTATAAAATTTGTATTTAGGATGAACCAAAATATTTCCCCCCCCCCCCCCAAAAAAAAAAAACCCTAGAGATCAATAAAGTAAAGTGAAGGCATTAGAATCCATGAGAAAAAACAATAAAATTGAGAACTTAAATTTTCACCAAGATACGTAGACTTATAATGGGTGAAAAATGGCATTTTGGGGGCACCTTTGAAGCCCCATATCTCCCCCAATTCTCCACAGAACTCAACCATCTTTTAGTTTGTCATACTCCTCATCAAACTCTATCAGAAAATCATATTAGTTTGACACTTTATTTTTGCACGAAATTGGCCATTTTTGCCCACTCTCGGCGGGGGGGATTATACGGTCGCAAAAAAGGCATTTTATTCTTCTAGATTAAATTGGCCATTTTTGCCCACACTCAGGAGGGGGGGGGGATTATACGGCGTCAAAAAAGGTATTTTATTCTTCTAGATTAAATTGTTGTTGGAATCCTTCCATCAACTGAAGACAATAGTGTCCAAAAAAAAGTTTTTATCTAAATCTGCATGAATAGCTGAACGGGCCAATTTTTGAATGGCAGTCTCTGGTGTACTGACTACACACAAACAGTGATGCTTGCTGGGGCTGCTCTTGTCTCTCCTTCCTTCTGGCTCTCTTTGCTGCAGAGGCTACTTTCCTCTCTGTTTCACTCTTTTTCATGCCTTGTTTGACATTGAGGTACCAGGCTGCTCAGTTTTCTGCACCGACATCCAATGTGCTGTAAATACTATCTGCCAAAATTTGTTTCTTTGTTTTGTTTTACGGCATATCAACCTTCTTTTCAAGTCATTTAATGCTGAATCAAATAATTTTGATAAACAATGGAGGGTATTAGCGCTAAGTGAAATGCATTTACCACATGCATGTCATGGACTGGTTCGGCTATCAGGTGGTGTGAATTCTGGCCTGGAAGATTACAACATTTGATGGGCAATAGCAATCTAGAAATGGGGATTTCCCAGCCAGAATGAATTTTTGTATATTTACAAATAAAGTGCTCAATATTGGTGGGAGAATATACAGATCTACATTAGGATAGTGTAGATACAGAGTTAATGGTACTTGGTGAATACTAAAAAACTGATATATACCATGCACCATTGGCTTGTCTACACTATCCTAACAGCAACCTGCTCTTCAGGGCGGAGGTCTGGTGGTTTCACCCTCTGGACTATTAGTGATAATTAACAGTGTTGATCAAATTCTCCCCACCTAGCAACATCTGCCCTATCGATTTAAAGGGGCAGGGCTGGGTTTATTGCCCAGTGCCTGAGGCGCCTCCTTTGAGGGGGAATGCGGATGGGATAAATGCATTTTTTGCATGAGTCACAGCTTGTGAGTGGTCCTACATTAATAGAGCCTTGGGACTAATCCGTACACATGGGGTACGGGGTAAATACCATAAAATCCACAATATTAAAAAATGTGCTTAAGATATTTTAATTTAGAGAATAAAGTATTACATAATCTATGCATGGATTATTGTCAACCCCCTGTATTTCTAAAAGGATGGCCCCTTTTCATATCATGGGCGAGACTTTCCATGGAATATTACAGAAAGCCCGCGAAATATGTGAAGTCACGTGGGACCAAGTTAACGCATCAGTTCCAGCTTGGACGTCAGGCAGAGAAGCATCTGCCTTGGCTGGGCTCAAATGCACACACGTGTTGTGTTAGAAGAAGAAGTTTAAGCAATAAAAGTTTAAAGAAATAATATGGTGTTGTTGCTTGATGAATGTCTTGGCAACAAGACTGATCAAAGACGAACAGCTAACAAGAATCTAGAAATAGAATTCAACATGGAGAGAAAGAATAGAAACGACTAGAGATCACCAAATGGCTAAAGAAGTAAGTAATGCAAAATGCATATGCATCTCTCTGTCTACCTATGTCTCTCTCTCTCCTCTCTCCAGTAAAAGAACACTTCTGTATATACCCAACATCGGTATATGTGTATGAGTATGTAACAAAAGAAGTTCCCACTCAAATTTTTGTAATTTTTAATTATCGAAATTTGATACAACAGAAATGAATTTAACTATCGACTATTTTTTGTTTTAATACTGAAACTTGATTTATTCACATTCAGAGTTCTGCATACTCGGGTATATAATCGTGGCGAGAGCATTCATCTCAGGTGAGACAGAGAGAGAGACTGATTAGAGAGGAGATGGTCTTACTTTATTACTTGTGTAAAGTGAAGAGCTGGTGGTAGATGTGCTGCTCCACCTCAAACACTAAAAACATTCTCCTTGGTCTAGCGCTAGTGAAAAGGAGATAGACTCCCTGTCTGGCCGATACCGACTTTAGGCTACCCTGATGACTTTACTACTTATACATACATACATGAGAATTTTAATGATAATGTTTTCTGCCAGATCCATTTTAAGTCCAGGTTAAAAGCACAGTAAGGGTAACCCTCTTTTTTCGACCTTTTTTTTTCAATGCAGGCATCATTGGGGAATGAGAAAAGTTTTGGTAAACAGATTCAAGCC
Organism: Doryteuthis pealeii; assembly: GCA_023376005.1. Taxonomy (NCBI): domain Eukaryota; kingdom Metazoa; phylum Mollusca; class Cephalopoda; order Myopsida; family Loliginidae; genus Doryteuthis; species Doryteuthis pealeii. The sequence continues at coordinate 63,670,767 of CM042160.1, read as the reverse complement.
TAGCTTTTGGTTACCCTTACTTAACCTGCTATCCTGTCTGTTCGTCATTGTCTTGTCTAGTTGACTTCTATCTTCTGTTCTTCAATCTTCTTGGCTAATTCTTCTTCTCGGCTGGGCTGGGCTGGGCCTTGTTTTTACATTTAATAAACTAACAAGACTTGGTTTTTACTTGATCAAGTTTTATTATTTACTAGCAGTGGCTACCCGGCGTCGCTTGGGTAGAGGGGAATTTTTTAAGTTAGTCCCACAGATCCATTATTACTGAATTGTGAGTTGAATCCTCGTGGAATGCCCCATTTAAATCCCTATGTAAAAAAGATCTTGCATTGATCTAGTTACTCTGAAAAGAAATGTTAATGTCTACTATCTAAAATATTAAATGAAAAAAAAAATCTATGCTGTTATCATTTAAATTTTATTTTTTAATTATCTTCACGAATATAAATCAAATCTCTATTATTTTTGCTCAAAAACCAAGCCCTGGTGATATTTAATGTGTATATATATTTACTTTGTCGTTAATTGTTTTATTTTCGAAGTTTCCTCTGGACATACACATACACACAACTGTCCTTTATATATGTATAGATGAGCCCATGATTCCCATCCATTCAACCACGGGTATGAGATGACCCAGGAGGGAAGACAATCACGTCTTTCTCCTTCCAAAGCTAGGGTCGAATCTAATCTAAACTATCACTTGTCTGTCATGACACATGAAATCTGCACCTCTAATGGTCAAAGGTTACCAACAGTCCCCGGTATTTTTCAATGGGGACTCCCTGATTCTAAACCGACAGACCTCAATTTAATTTCTAGCTACAGGGTCTGTTCACAATTCATGACTTCTCATAGTTGAATAACATTTTATATTTTCAAGTATTTTTCAGTCAAGAGTGGGTATGTTGGTGGGGGGAGGGGAGGTCTCAGTGTTCTTTAGATTAACACAATAGGCTAGCATATATTTGTCTTACTTGTTAAGTTTTTAAATGCCATCCTTGGCCAGTTGAAAAGGGCTTAAAGTAAGTAAGTCCTGAGTTATGGAATCCTTTGGTAAGCGAATAAGTCCTATCCTGCGTATTGTTAAAGGTCCAGTGATTTAATCCTATGTCCGTCGTCCACAAGCATCAAAGTAGTTATTGTCAGTACTATTGATTTAAGTATTATATCAGCAGCACAGTACTGCCAGTGATTGGCCAAGAGAGATCACATGGTTCTCGCCGAGTCTAAGTAGGAGTGGACTTTTAACACACACCTTATATTAGAAATTTCTCAACATTACTGTCTATGAATGTATAGAGGATGATGTCCTTTGACTTTGACGGAGATTAATTGTTACTGCTCACTCAATGGGGTTCCAAGCAGCATAAATGCCACTATACTTATTGACAAAATTGAAATTAGATATAGAAAAATTAAATGGAACAAACAAGTTACTTATTTGAAAAACTGAAATCACAAAATATTGTAAAGAATGTTATCACTTATGTAACCCCCTTAATCTGACCAAGAACACGAAATGAGAAGGTGTACAAAATGAAATGATAGGTAATGATTTAACTCCGAATCTATGTTGAATTCATGGGTAATTATTAATGTAAGTAAAGTCGTCGGTGTGGCTTAATGTCGGATCAGCCAGACAGCGAGGGAGTCTATCCCCTTTTCACTTGCGCTAGACCAAGGAGATTGTTTTAGTGTTTGAGGTGGAGCGCCACACCTACCATCAGCTCCCCACTTTACCGCACAGATCCCTGTGCTACTCATACGCTGAGTTGGCGAGGGCCGGTATCAAACCAGGAACCTTGGGATTCCTAGCCGAACGCTATACCGACTGAGCTAAACCGTAATATAATTAATTAAATTAAATTAAATAAATCAAATTAAAATAAAGTTAAGTTAAAAAAAAAAACAACTAAAACAAAATCTGAGGTTACAGTGGCCAGCAGTTCTAGAGAGAGTTCAACTTCCCAGCTTGTGTTCTCTACTGAGACAGCGTCATCTCCGATGTCTGGGCCATGTCCACTGGATGAATGATGGACAAATCCCGAGGGACATCCTCTATGCAGAGCTTTCGTCTGGTAAGAGACAGATTGGTTGCCCCCTGCTGCGTTTCAAGGATATCTGCAAAAATGATTTCAGGTGCTTTGGCATTATCCCTTCCAGCTGGAAAAATCTGGCTCAGGACCACCCTCGGTGACGGCAGGCTCTCCGTAGAGGACTGTTCATATCTGAAGTCACCCTGATGCAACACTGTGAAACCAAGAGGTCCAGAAGAAAGTAGCGGCAACAAAGCACTGGCACATCAACATCTTCAGTGACAGCCTTCACATGCGACATCTGTGGTCGAGAATGTTTTTCAAACACAGGAGGTGCTGTAACTTCAGGGGCACAAAAACTGTTACATAATCTATGCGGTTGCATAAGATTATTGTCAATCCCCTGTATTTCTAAAGGGATGGCCCTTTTCATATCACGGGCGGGACTTTCCATGGAAGATTACAGAAAGCCCGCCAAATTACGTGAAGTCACGTGGGACTTGGTTTGGTCCTCAGTTTTCAGTTGGACGTCAGGTAGTGAAGATGTCCTGCCTTAACTGGAACTCACTCTGCATACGCACGCTATGTTAGTCAGATATTTAGTTACATGAAATGTTTAGTTAAGGAAATAAAAGTTTAAGAAAAATAACACGGTCTTGTGATTAATGAATGTCTTGGTAACAAGACAGATATAGAAGAATAAATGAGTTAAGTGCGACCGACCACCAAGAAGAAGTCAAGATGTTAGAAAAGACATCAGAAGAAGAACCTAAGATAGAAGATGAACAGAAGAAGAATAAAAGAAAGTAAAGTAATAAGTAGGGTATTGAACAACAAAACTTTATTATAGTCTTCCAAGACTGAAATGACAATCATGAGGAAATTTGAATACAAGAAACCTGCTCTCTATGATTTCCAAGATCTTTTCATTGTGTAAACTAAGTAAAAAGTAAAGTAAAGTCGACGGGGCGGCCTAAAGTCAGTATCAGCCAGTCAGCAAGGGAGTCTATCCCCTTTTCAATAGCGCTAGACCAAGGAGATTGTTTTAGCATCTGAGGTGGAGTGCCACACCTACCATCAGCTCCTTACTTTACCGCACAGATCCCTGTGCTACTCATACGCTGAGTTGGCGAGGACCGGTATCAAGCTAGGAACCTTGTGGTTTCTCGCCGAACGCTCTACCGACTGAGCTAACCCGGCCCTTAAGCCAGGCTTAAATACAACTCACTTTTGAATATTTTGGTTAATTTCTTTTTCATCAGCCTTTTCTCCTTCTCACTCTTTCTTTCTCCCCTTTCCTTTCTCTTTCCTCATTCTTTCTTTTCTCTCTGCTTCCTTCTTCACTCACTGACGCCTGTTCACTAAATAACAAGGTCCCCTCTCTTCAGTTAAGTGGATTTCTTTTTATCCCCAATCACCTCACCCACAATGCATTGCATTTCCTTATAACGAGTCTCTTTCAGCCTCTTTATAGCTTCTCATTATTTCCAGCATGTCGGTAAGTACTTTTCGACCACAAAAAAAAAAAAAAAAAATTATAAAAATATCAAATATAAAAACACCAATTAAATCCAATACTCAAAATTCTTACTGGTTTATTAAAATATATATGAAAATGATTTGCTTATTAAATAGTCATTGGTCATATATATATATATATATATATATATATCCTTTTCTGTCATTTAAAAAAAAAATATTTTTCAAGAAGCACATAAGATATTAACAACGGCATTAATTTTGGTACTAAATGCTTGAAATGAAAACATATTGTTCACTCTTTGATAACCTGCTTCTCCAAACTGCTTTTTAAGATCGGCACTGTCCACAAATTTTTTCATGGCTTCAGCAAATTTTTCTGCCTCTGGTTCGCAGAGAAAACCAGTTTTTTCATGCTCCACCGTCTCTTTAGGTCCTCCACTCGATACTGCAATCACTGGTAGTTTCATATACATCGCTTCAAGGGGCACTATTCCAAAGTGCTCATTTTCAGGTGTGTATAGTAAACATGTGGCACCAGTAAGCAATGTGAACTTTTGATCCGAATCAAATGACCTGATGAATGTTACTTGATCCTCAATTCTCAATTCATTTGCAAGTTGTCTTAATTCCAAATAATGATGTCTGTTTTCTGCCACTCGTTCATCATAACCACCAGCCATTATGAGATGAACGTCCTTGCATTTGGAATTTGCTCTTCTAAATGCACTAAGAAGATAAAAAAAAAAGAAAAAAAAATACATTATGTAAAGAAAATAAAAACATTTGGATGAAAATAATAATTCTAAAACTAATATGCATTAAACAGATTTCATTCATTAAAATTGGTTAAATATCAAGTTTTAAAAATCGTAATCAAGGACTATTTGCTTGTAAATTCCTACCATAAAATAAACTGAACCCCCATTTTATGTCCGTGTTTTTGCAATAAATGTTTTATTTTTCTTGCACCCATTATGTTACAATAAAATATTTCATTTATTTATTTTAATATTCATTTCAATGTGTATATTCTAAAAGATTTTATTTTGTGAGAATGTTTATTTTTAAAGTGGGGGCTCTTTTTACAATTTAGGCATAAATTGGATCCTCCTTTTATGACTGTAATTTTGTTTTTTCGTCGACGATGATTAAAATCTGACGTTTTTATTTTAGAGTACCAAAGCCAAAAAGAAAAGAAATAACAACAACAAAAAGTAATATTCAACTTTTTACTTGTAAATTCCTGCCATAAAATTAGGCTTGGGCATTTTATGGTAGGAATTTACGAGTAAAAAGCTGAAGTGTAAAAACGAACCCCCACTTTAAAACTAACCATTCTCACAAAATAAAATCTTTTAGAATATACACATTGAAGTGAATATTAGAATAAATAAATAAAATATATTTTGTATTGTAACATAACGGGTGCAAGAAAAATAAAACATTTATTGCAAAAACACGGACATAAAATGGGGGTTCAGTTTATTTTATGGTAGGAATTTATGAGCAAATAGTCCTTTATTACCTTAAAAATGATGATTACATATATATAAAATATTTATATTTGCAATAGTAATATGTATGTATACATACATACATGCAAGTATAAAGATATGCACATGTATTGTTCTCAAACAGCCTCTCTTTAATATATATATATATATATATATATATATATATATATGGGAGAAATAAGAGGAAATTAATCTGACAGTATGTGGAGAAAGGTAGACAAACACGGGACATTAAGTCGCCCCACCGAGTTTACTTTTTACTTTTACATATTGAACTATTTTCAATAGCTCTTGAGTAAGCATATCAAACGTAATCAAATTATCATACTGTGGTATATCCACAGGTCCTGCTAGTAAAACTTTTAAAATCAATGCTTGAAAACAAAGAGAAATAATAAGAGAATATACTTACTGAATGCATGCAAAGCAAGGTTTAAATTCTTTTTTCTTTCGTATCGATTGATAGAAAGGAAAATAAATTTCTTGTCCTTAGGAAGAATATCATCAGTTGGTGGTTTTTTATATGCAGAGTCCATCAGGGCAAAATTAGGTGTTGGATACAACACAGCCGGTTCAATGTGTGACAGCCTTTTAAAGGTTTTTTTAAAAACACCAGCTAAAATAAAACAGAGAAAAAATACATAAATACTAATAGAGATATATAGACAGAGGAAATTATACATACTAGCAAATATATGCACCCTCCGGGTGCAAGTATTTAAGTTTTAATATAATTGAATATCATATTAAATTAGAAAGGCTAATGAAACTGAATAGGAATGCAGATAAAAATATTTGGAACAGAGGGGGTATGATTGAAAAATAGAACAACTTTGAAACTAACTCTTCCACCATTTTCCTTTACTCTTGTCTTTCATTGCTAAATATTCCAAATTTAACTATTTAGTTCAAATAGGAAGTAAAGAATAATATTAGTTATTTCTTCTTGTTAATGGATTTCTTTTAAGATTTATTCCTGAGATTTTTGCTCATATTCAATGAGATAAAACCAAACAATTAAAAATCAATAATACTAAGCATATATTTATTAAAATCAAATTTTTAAGATCAATATGCAAATTAGCCTTCCCATTCACACTGTAAATTGCTATTTTGTTGTATATATAAATGTAATTGCATGTTTAGTACATAGACATGATAAACAGTCTTAATGATGTAAAACAATTTTATTAATAATTGAGGTTTAAATAAAAAATAAAATCATAGAGAATGTTATGTAAACAACAAAGAGAATTGTGTCTTGTATAGTAATATAGTTTCGGTTACAGACAGAAAAACACACAATCTCCATTATAATAAGATATTATTGAATTACCTTGACCAGAAAATTCAGCAACTATCTCATGCGACATACAGAAACACTGGACAGCTGTTTCGACCTATTAGGTCTCATTAGCAGTGTATACCCTGATTTCCTAACTTTTAACTAAATAATTAAATTAGGAAAATTTAGCAACGAAAGACAGGACTGAAGGAAGAGTAAGTTTCAGTTATTCTATTTTTCGATTTTACCCCTCATTCAAACTTAAATATTTGCACTGGAGGGTGCATATATATTTGCTAGCACTAATAAAAAAATTCTCCTCAATGCCATGACATATTTTTTTCCTATAAAAAAACCCTTAACTTCTTTATTACAAAAACACAAACCAAGAAGAAGATGAAAACATGATTTATAATATATTTTTTATTATTAGAGTTCAGCAAGGACAAACTCATAAGTAAAGTTCTCTAAGGAAGCCAGCACATGTGCACACCAGTGTGGGCCGTCCAACAAAGATGTACATTGACCAGCTCTGCGCAGCATCCAGTATCTACGCAGAGGACCTTCTGAGAGCAATGAGTGATAGGGATGTTTGGAGAGAGATTATCACAGATATCCGTGCTACTAGCGTGACATGATTATGATTATGATGATTAAAGCTTAGTAAAAAAAAATTTTTTAAATAGAAATAAAGAACAAGGAAGTGAGCTAAGATTAAGGGGAAGTAACTGTATTAAAAAAAGTGATTTTTTTTAAATAGAAATAAAGAACAAGGAAAAGAGGATTAAGGGGATGTAATTCTGTATTAAAAAAAGTTAACATTTTTTAAATAAAAATAAAGAACAAGAGGATTGTATAAAAAAAGTGAAAATTTTCTTGAGATTTTTATAAATGAATGTGATCTTAGAAAATATCAATCTTCAAACTTAAATTCAATTTATAACTTATAATTTAAAACTAATCATAGAATTTAACGCATTCTGTTTTTGATGAACCGGATTTTTTAAAAAAGAAAAATAAATTTGCCATTATTTAGTTTTGTTGTTCTTTAGAGTTCAATGCTAAGAGAATTTTTCAAATCAGCTGTGTGGATGAAAACTTTTTTTTCTTTTATGTTATTGCCATATTATTTTATGTTTAACGATATTGAACTGATAAAAAACGATTTTTACTTTTTTTTTCTATAAAGATAAGTGTCTGAATAATTATATCAGAAGATTTTTATAAGTTTCTATGCAATTTTTTTTTTAGTAAAAGAACCATGAATACAGAATTCTGCTGAAAAATATCAATAAAAAATTGACCCTATTATAAAAAAAAATTTTTTTTTTTTTTTAAACGGACTGTTTTACTTATTTTTCGAGATAACGGTGAGTAATTTTTCCCCAATCGGATAATTTGATCTTTGAATTGTAAACAATAAAAAATAAGTTACTCTGTGTACGGTTTAGGTTTTCATAAAATGACTTTAAAGTTCTATTTGATTCATAAGTACCACCAATTTTACCCTGTAAAATTTACACCCCCCCCCCATATTTAACACAATAAAACTTGCAGAAAAATTAATATTTTCTTGAATTTTTTTTTCCATTCGAAAGAAAAAACATTAAACAAACTCCTGATGATTTAAAAAAAATGTTTTCAGCTTACGAAAATAATGAATTGATAAACAATGTTTTGATTTTTGCACTGTTAAATCAACTGAAATTTAACGTAGCTAAAAACAAGTTACGATAAGAGTTTTTTTTTATTCTATGAAAAATCAATTAATAATCTGATTTTCACGAAAATTTCCATAAATGTTTACCATTGGATGTAAATACATCTGAAATAGTTTTTTTTTCTAAAATATATTAGGGGAAATATTTTTACGAGGTCTATCACCCCCCTATCTTATTTTATGAGATAAAAAAAAATGACGCGCCAGAAAAATGTACTTTTTTTTCTATAAAGATAAGAGTCTGAATAACTATATCAATGAAATTGTATAACGTACAAAGTGTAGTTTTTTTTAGAAAAAAAAAATGAAATCGGAAATAAATCGGATTTAAAAACTTTTTTTTGCTTTTGTAATTGGTATGTACTATATTTTATTAAATTGTCAAAAAAAAATTTTTTTTTTTAAGAAATTAATTTTTAAGAGATTTTCAATCTTTTGTATGATTAAATATTTTTATTTTCTGCGTGAAATAAATTTAATTTTTTTTTCTGCGCTAAAAAATCGAATTTTTCACGGATATTTAAAAATATGAATTTTAGAATTCAGGTGAACTAAAAGTTGGTCCGATCCGAGCTGGATTAATATTTTTAAAAGAATTTGTAATTTTTATTGTTGAATAGTAATGTATGGTTCTTAGAATATACGGAAGCGCAAAACTGACTTATTTGATTTACAAAGAGACGAGACGCTTCTGAGTAACCGAAGTTTGTTTTTCTTTGATCAGAAAAGTTAAATAAAATAATTTTTATGCTATTAGAATAAAAAGTAAGTATATATATTGATTATTTTATCAGTTTTTCTCTTAGAAAAAATATTCAAATTTTCATTTCATTTCATTTTCGATTTAAAAAATTAATACCAAAACCTAAGACATTTTTTTAACGTCAATTTCACGGTGAAATTTTAAGATTAAATTTTTTCAAGTTTTTATTCATTTTAATAGTAAATTTTGATATTAAAGTTTTTAAAGATTTTATTCATTTTAATAATAAATTTTGGCTAAACTTGCAAATCGTTCGGAAAATTAAGACATATTACAGGGGACCCAGAAAAAACAGAACCCAAATTATTTATTTAGTTTCCCATTAAACTAACCCTAAACTCCAATCCCCAACCCTAACCATAATCCCCAACCCTAAACCTCAACCCTAAACCCCCTAGTTAAAATTAACAGTTTTATTACAAAATTTGTGGGTTCTGTTTTTTCTGGGTCAACCTAATTTTCCGACAGATTTGCACCTTTAGCCTAAATTTTAATATTAAAGTTTTTCAATTTTTTTTTTCCTAAGCTGAATTTTTTTTAAATGATCAGGATTTAAAAAAATGTTTCTTCTTTCGAATGCACAAAAAAATTTCAAGATAAAAAAAAAAAGAATATCTTAAAAATCGTTGAAAACAAATAATCGGTTATTAAATATGCACAAGAAAAAAAAAAGTCAATTAGAGCTAGCCATACTTTTAGTGGTACAATCGTAAAAGGGAAATAAAATGTAACTTTTCTGTCTAAATTGCGGCCTGAAAATTACCCTTTCGCATGTAATACGGATAGGTTTATTTATTTTTTAAGATAACGATGTAATCTTTCCCAATCGGATAATTTGATCTTTAAATTAACTGTTTTTCTTTGTAACAATCCTGTACGATCTTCAATTGTTTTTTACGAGATTTTTGATAAACAAAGTTCGGAAATATTTATTTCCGTTTTACTCAGGATGGCCTAAACTGATCACGTGACCGAATTGGAGGTACCTACAACAATTGCATTTCCTTGTTTTTGTTTGTTCGTTCGTTCGAGGATTTTTTTTTTTCAAACTGTTGTTTCAACCAGTACATTCTCCAGACTTCTGTAGTTGTAGCATGGGTGCACCTTTGAAATACAAGAGGCTGGTTTCTGTCTTACTTTTGGAATGTAAACCAAAAAATTACAATGTAATTATTACATCAACAATGTAATTATTACATCAACCCGGATTTAAAAATGATAACATTTTTGCTTTACGCTTAAAAGAAGAAAACAGAACAAAAGTTTCCTTCCACGCAGAAGAAGTGCATATTAAACCTGAAGAAGGCAGGTGAATGTTCCGGTCGAAACATAAACAGCAAAAACACTACAAAGTTTTAAATTAATTTAAGAAACAAGTTTTAAAATTACTTACCTGTAAATTTACTATTTACAAGAACACAATCTGCCATTCCAGTTGTAGTTTCTTCAATCCAATCTAAAGGTGCCCGATACAAAGATTTGAGTGTCGTTTCTCTTTTTGTTAATAATAAATCGGGATAATGACAATAAAAAAGGATTTTTGTATTTCGTCCAAGTCTTAAAAATGGAATACAAGCCGAAACTTGGTCGACAATAATAAGATCGTACTCAATTTTGCTCCAAAGAGACACGTACAGGGCAACGAGTATCATTCGTAAATAAGCAAATAAAGCTTTAAAACGACCCAGAATATTTGTGGGTAGCCAGTCGCCAATGACGGTCACTTTTAATTGACCATCTTTGGTCTCTTCAAAACAATGGGTCCGATCGTGATGGGCTGTGTAAAACTGGACAACATGACCAGAAGATTTAAGAGCTATAGCAGCATCGACGACCGCTCGTTCTGCTCCGCCAATACCCAAATCGGGATGCACAAATACTATATTCACCATGATTTATAGTTTTGTCCAGAGAGTCAGCCCCAGACAAAACCATTCAACGTCCAAACATCAACAAAACAAGCACTGCCACGACGTCTTGTGCGGTGAACAATAGAGAGTTCTAATACAAAGGGAAATAACTCTAAATTTATTTCTTCAAATAATTAATGATTACTTCCCTTAGACCGATGACAGGTCACTTTTGAGCTACTGTGTAATATTTCTGTTGTAAAAATTTTAAATAAATTAAATTGAAATAGATAACTAAGACTGAGCCCTTCTACTAGTGACACACAAAGCGGAGATTTAAAAGGTTTGAATTCAGTTTTCCTTCTCTAGACTGGTTGCTATAAAATAACAATTACAGGAATTTGTTTGTAATATCAGTAGTTATTTAATTAACAACTATACATATTAAGTAAGCCGCTTACAATTATTGACTTATTTCCATAAAATGTACAAAAAAAGAACAAAAATAACCCTTATAGGTTTACTACTTGAAAAAATATAAACTATCAATACTGATTATGCAGTCTTGAGAATTGTATAAATATTTTTATTTTATTTTTTAGATAAAATTTTAAGATTCATTTCAAAACATTTAGTGTTGGTTCTTGAGTTACCTTAGGTGAATCAAATAATTTTTGAAAAATATATTTCACAATAAAATCCCATCTTCTCTTTTTATATTGAAATGATGCATATCAAGAATTGACAAAGAATTTTGTCAATGAATTCCTGCAAGTCTTCAATTTAAAAACACCAAATATTATAAAACAGGAAAGAACTGAACTGTGGTATTTAGTGGAATTTTTTTAGATTACCACAATCTATTTATTTTAAAAAAACATTCAATATTTTTGTTAAACTGACATTTATGTCACATAGAAAAAGCCGAGGGAATGTAATCAAATGCTGAATTTTTATTTGTTTGTTTCTTTTTTTTTTTTTTTTTGTCTACTTAAAAATAAATCTCTTATTTATATTATAAATAGATTAATAAAAATTGTATTTATTTTCTATTATATTTTATTCTTTATATATTCTTGTTTTTAAGTTGGTTGATTTCATTATTATTCTTGTTTGTATTTTTGTCTTTTATTTGCTTTTTATTATGTTTTATTAATTTGTTTTATTTTTTATGATCTTTTGAATTAAATTTTTAATATATTATTGATTTATATTCATATATTTTTTATTTAGGTTTTCTTATGGAAAATGAGGGGTAAAAAGTTTTTTAATCCCTCTTCAAACAATAAATAGGGTGTGGATTTTTGGTGTGTGTCTGTGTGTGCCATGCCTATATTTGTTATGTGCGTGTGTGTGTATGTGTGTGTTGGAATTTTTAAAAAAACGTTGAGAAATATTTCAGATAGATTTTGGCTTTTGTATATTTTCTTTAATTTTTTTATTTTCATCTTATTGAAAACTGTCCTTATCTATTGTATATAAAAATATATAGGAGATTGTGATGTAAAAATGAACACGACGAGAAAGTTCAAAACTTGGATGAGGCTGTTGCATTTCACATTGTGCTAATACCCTTGGGAAAGGAATGCATCCAACCAGCTATGGGTAAATAGTAGGGTAGACTGAATAGTAGGCAACCAGTTTAGGAAAAGGAAAAATCTGAATTTAAACCAGTTAAACTCAACTGAAGAAGTTGACCATGTGTCCCATCCTGCTTGTGCGAAAGGGTTGGTATATATATATATATATATATATATATATATATATAATATTGAGAAAATACAGGTTAAAATGAGTTAAGTGGTGAGTTTATTGGCTGATGCAGTGTTTCGATCTATTAATTAGATCATCTTCAAGGCATTTGTTGGTATATGGAAGGTAATAAGAAATTTTTGTCACAGAATAACGAGAAAATTTTTATCACAGAATAACGAAAATTCTTTATAAAAAATTTCTTATTACCTTCCATATACCAACAAATGCCCTGATCTAATTAATAGATTGAAACACTGCAGCATCGGCCAATAAACTTACCACTTAACTCATTTTAACCTGTGTTTTTTCAATCTTTCTTAATATACTACGTACCGTCGGATTCACTTCCTTTTCTTCACATATATATATATATAGAAAATATATACAAACTTTTTCAAATCAATTATTTCTATTGTAATCTGGAACAAGTATATTTTACAAATATTTTTGTAAGTTAATAAAGTTACACATAATGTTTTCATATTTTGATTTTAGCTTCAAATATACACTCCTACATTTGGGATGCTGGTAAGTGTCATCAGTGATGTAATATGCATGGGTCACTGGGAAGTTCCAGGTCAACATCATACTTCCCTCACCTGGCTGACCCTATCAGAGATAATCAAACTCTGATCCACCCACCAATTTGAGACACCTACAGACATTTGACTTTTATTGTTTTGGACAAGTGTAAAATTCTCTTCCATGCATCTGATTGGTTGGTGCTAACAACCAGTCAAATGCACAGCACAATCTATTTAAGTGGTGTATGCAGACAATAACACTTTTTTTCTTTAAAATGTTTTTTTTGGTTGTTTTGTTTTACGGCATATCAACCTCAGTGGGTCATTTAATGCGATAAAGTTTTGAAATAAATCAATTCTTAATGGATAATACAATTTTTTAATAAATACATTTTTCTATTTAACCCATAGATGGGACCCTAACAGGTACTACCACTCCGGGTCAGAGTGGACCAGGGAGCAATGGTGATGAATGGGTGCTCCACATTCCCCAAACCTCCAAAACTGGAACCTCACCATCATATAGAGTTTAACGTCATTCCCAGGACATGTAGACCCGCAGCCACTGCCTTCTAGTACCCATATGATAAAAAGGGTTTGGGGCTTGCCATAAGAGCAATAGGGTTGGGAAAATCATATAGGTGCTAGGGCTTGACGTGACCAGCCGATTGATCGGAGGGGGCCTCTCCGACCACCCGTCTAGCCCAAGATAGGGCCAAGTGGAGTATTGCAAGTCATGAACTGCTCATCCACCTGGCTCTATCCTTAAGCATCACGGGTCGCCACCCACGGCCAACAGGTGGCCCCATTGGGGGAGTCTTACCCCTCTGCAGAGGTGCAGTCGGTGCATTCTAATGCCCCAGCCGACAGGGCGGTCTTTAAAATGGATTACAAGCTTTAGAGGAAAAGGTAAGTTAACCCTTCATTATTACAAACTTGAAAGGCCTTTTTTTTCTTTTTTTTTTTTTTTTACTAATTTTAACATTTTGTTTTAATTTCTAATTTTCTATTTTCTATATTTTATCTTATTTACTTTTTATTTCATTTTTTATTTTATTTCCTTTATTTATTCATTCCCTCACACACACATTTGTGACATGCAACACTACACTTAGACCTTTACTTAGGCTAGATGGTGTGTTAAGTTAGGGTTGTTACAGTTAGCGAGAGATAAGAGAGAATAAAAGATGAGGCACACATTTGTGAATCATAAAACAGGAAGTGTTTATTCTTTAGTCATCTTTTTACATGAGATGTTTATGCCCGATCCGGGTTGCTTCCCTTAGACCATGTTATGACAGATGGGCAGTCAGAGAGGCCTCCTCTGATCAATCAGTTAGTCAGGTCAAGCCCTAGCACCTATATGATTGCCCCAACCCTATTGCCCTTATGGCAAGCCCCAACCCTTTTTTATCATATGAGTGCTAGAAGGGTCTTCATATCCTGGGAATGACGTTAAATTCTATCTGATGGTGAGGTTCCAGTTTTGGAGGTTTGGCAATATGAAGCACCCCTTTATCACCGTTGCTCCCTGGTCCAATCTGACCTGGAGTGGTAGTACCTGTTAGGGTCCTATCTATGGGTTAAATAGAAAAACATGAGTTTATAAGAAAAAATTGAGTATCCATTAAGAATGAATTTATTTCAAAACGTTATCGGCATTAAATGACCCACTGAGGTTGATATGCTGTAAAACAAAACAAACAAACCAAATGAGTGAATTTTGATAAGTGCTGACAGCTACACATAAATAATTTATCTTGTCATTTTTATTATAGATTAACTTCCTTAAACAAATAGCTTAACACATTGCTACAGCTCAATAATAATAAGGATAAGAGGATTGACCCTAGAAATCTTCAGCAAAGTCATACAAAGTGCTCTGTAGCTGTCGCCTTTGAGTGCGCCTAATAGTTAGTTATATTTATTTTCTACCCTCAAAATATACCCTTAAATATGGACAGTATAAGGGAAACAACTCTGTAGGGTCTGACATCAAAGTGGACCCACAGGGCCAGAATGGCATTGTGGGAAGATCAACAGATATCTTTAGGACAAAATAGGGACTTCTGCCAGGCTGATGCAGCAAAAAGGTTGTGTGCAAAATATTGTCCTAAAATTAGAATTTTAGTCTTTAGTTAGTTCTTGGTACTGGTAACGGCGCACAGGTATGTTTCTTATAATTTTCCCGTGAAGTTGCTGGCATTTGTTAAAGACCCTTTATGTAAAATAGTAATTGTTTGTACCCCATTTTATTTCAGTATTTCACGGTGTTTGGAAGTAAATAAAATCTTCTACATTCAACATCAGTCGGTCTACATGTCATCATTACATCACCAGAAAATACTACCAGGGAACTGCTACAATTGCTTTTTAAAAACATTTCAAATCAGCTGGTTGTCACAAGTCGTTTAGCAGAACTGTCAATTTTAGAAAGAGAAAATCAATTGTCAGACAATTTATTAGAGCAATTCTTTGATTTATTGAATTTATTTTGTCTTCACACTTGTGAAAATGGTGTAGGGAATTATCTTCCTTTTGCCGGAAGAGTTATCTTCTCGCTGCATTGCTGTTTGTTCCCACTAGGGGGACCTCTGGTAGTTAAGCGCGTTCATTCAAAACGCTGCTTCCTCTTTTAGCTCCGGAACGAGCACATGGGTTAGACTACTGTCTACCCCTTTCTCGAATTAAGGTGCAACTTTGTATCTGTGAAAATGGAGTCAATCTAAACATATATTTCCTTGGATGATATTCTTTGACTCAAAAAAATAAATAGATTAATGATATTTTGATATTTGAAAATAAAACAGTGTGAATGCAGAGAATTTGAAATATGTTGCCCTGAAGAAGACACGTTTTTTTGTATACTTAAATTTTATGTTTCTCTATCATTATTATTTTATTTCATTTTGTATTTAGACTATGCAGAAGCCAAATCACTGCTTCATAATCTAGTGACGGTTGAAAGAGGCATTGGCTCATATGTGAACTCAGATAAAACTCAGTTCATATGTTTTAAACAAGACAGAGGCACCTCCACACTGGATGGTAATCCTCTGAAATTAATTGTCTGTTATAAAACAAAATTTTATGACAGATGAAAATCAAAACAGAACTTTTTTTTTCACTGTATAATAAAATATACAATTTAATGTAGAAGCACATTATGTGACCATTTCTTGTTTGTAGATAATTTTCTCGTAAAACTCTATATGTAAGATAACTTTAAATATATATTGAAATAGAACTAACTACATATACATCATTAATACTGGCCATGTACTTATTAAAACTTGTTTTAACAAACAATGTGGGCTGTTTAATGTTGCATACATAATTTCTGAGTATATATAATACAGGGTTGTTCTTTATCCTATGTATTATTGATTTTGACAATAAATATGTATAAATAACTACCCATTGATAAACTTACACAATTCCTGAGGGTATTGGGACATAAGCAGTGATGTAGTTTTTGTTACAGACACACACACACAGAATCCCCATTATACATAGATTAGATTTTTATTAAAAACAATTGGTTACGGTGTATTTATTTATAGCTGATATTGTAAACCATAGAAATATTTCAATGCAAATAATATGAGGAATATGTTTGAGAATACTAACATGGAAAACATTTTATCCTTCTTGAGAGAAATAAAAAATATATCAAAAATTATGAATCAGATATAAAATACATCCACGAAAACTATCTACAAAAATTACACCAGTAAAGGAAACTTGAGTACCAACTTTTATCTCAAACTCTAACAATTTTGGGGCATTAAATAACCCACAGGGTTATTATACCATTAAACAAACCAAACCAAACCAAATTAAATTAATTAAAAATTATTTCTACCAATTTGAAGATATTAACAACTTGAAACATAGAAACTTTTATCAAAATGACTTGTTTCGGCATTAAATGACCCGAAAAGGTTGATATGCCGTAAAACAAACAAACCAAACCAAATGAAGTTAATGAAAATTATTTATACTAATTTGAAGATATTAAGGACTTGAAACATGGAAACTTTTATCAAAATGACTTGTTTCAGCATTAAATGACCCAAAAAGGTTGATATGCCATAAAACAAACAAACAAACCAAACCAAATGAAGTTAATGAAAATTATCTATACCAATTTGACTTGTTTTGGCATTAAATGATAAAAAAAGAAATTAAAAAAAAAAACCCTAAAAGTATTTATTTAGAAATATGTCAGAGACATTCATTTACTTTTTTTTATTCTGAATTAAATGTTGTCTTTTGCTAACAGTCTAAACAGGAAGAGCCTGTTTAACATGAAAATTCCATTTTATTATTATTATTATTATTATTATTATTATTATTATTATTTTAGCCTGAACAACAATTGGTACTGATGAGAAAGACTCAATGATTTGAGTCATCAAAGAAGACCAAGTTGTGTCACATATCAAAATATGTCAAATAAGTCTAGACAACTGGAATAAAGAGAAGGTAATTCATCAAATATTGGAGACATACAAAATGTCTATAAAATCCTGCAACAGATTTCAAATGTAACAGTAAAGATGGTAGTCATCCCATTTCATTTAGCATTCTTTTTTTTGCACATGGAATACAAATAATTTTCAAATCAATCTATTTGACTTGTAGATGGAATCCTAACAGGCACTACCACTCCAGGTCAGAGTAAATATGGGAGAATTGATAATAAAAGGTCTGACTCGACACTCCCCAGATCTCCAGAACTGGTGCCTCATCATCAGATACAGTTTAGTGTCATAGCTAGGACACCCCTTTCTTTTGTGGGCGAGGGGGGAGGGGGTCTTACATTCAGTGTATTCTAAACCCCAACAACAGGGTGGTTGTAATTTGGGTCAAATGCTATATTAGAGTTTATCATTTTGATTTTTCGGACTGTTGTCCTCATCTTTATTGGGGTATGTAAAATCACAACGTTTCAACCACTGAATCCTCCAGCGTTCCTCAGGTGTTTCCTGTGTATCTGAGCTGGGGAATTCAGCAGCCAAAACGTTATGATTTTACATCTCAGTCGGTAGAGCGTTCGGCTAGAAACCATAAGGTTCCTAGTTCGATACCCGCCCACGCCAACTCAGCGTATGAGTAGCACAGGGATCTGTATGGTAAAGTAAGGAGCTGATGGTAGGTGTGGCACTCCACCTCAAACGCTAAAATAATCTCCTTGGTCTAGCGCTAGTGAAAAGGGGATAGACTCCCTCGCTGCATGGCTGATACCAACTTTAGGCCACCCCGACGACTTACAATAAAGATGAGGACAACAGTCCATAAAAATCAAAATTATACACATCTAAAAAATTCAGACAAATTATATCAGAGTTGTTTTATAAACAAATCTAAATGCTCGATTTCCCAGATCAATTTCAAATGACACTTTTTTTACAGCTGTTCATATTATGAGGGCTAATTAATTTTTCTTGTTAAATATCGTTTTTAGTGTCGATGTATAGAAATATTATTTTCTTTGATTATAGCGTCCCACTTAATCTGTCGACCGCACGACTTGTCTTGACTCTAACGTTTATGAAGATTGAAATTAAAAGTTTATATAACAGTACAACAGGTTAGAACAATCTTTTGTGTGTGAGTGTGTCTAAGTAGTCCTCTAAATCCTATTGCCCCCCTCCTCTCCACCCCAATAAATACCTGTAAGGTGAGGCATGTAAAAAGGGTTAGTGTTTAAAAACTAATTAATTAAGAATTCTTTCACAGTATTTAAGGTTTTTTAATGATTGCGTCAGTTGCCGAGTTTGCGACCCGAAAGGCTTAAGTAGGAAGAAAATTTCTGAGCAGATGTCAGATTTATGACACAAAAGTAAAAAAACAGTCGGCCCTCCAGCGGGGATTAAGGTTTAGGGAACACACAGAAATATTGTGTAGGGTTTCTTCTTATTTTAAGAAACAATGACAAAAGAAGAGAAAAGGGAAGGGCAGGTTGTTAGTAGCAGCAACAGTAGCACCCCCACCTCCTCTAAGGAAGAATGTAGCTAATAAGATATTAAGATTTGCCAAGGGGGATTATAGTTGCTTATTTTATTTAATGGCACACTAACCCTTGTGGGCTATTTAATGCCAAATCCTGTCTTTTTGTATATGATTTGCAAGCGAATATTTTTGTTTTGTCATATAAACCATTAGGAATAATTTTCATTAACTTCATATATAGGAGCCAGTTATATATATATAATATATATATATATATATACTTCAATTAAGTGCATATTCTCCCAAAAATTGTCGGCTAAAAAAAGGCATATCAAAACACATTGTTTGTTTGTTTACTTCTCATACTATCGTGTAGTATAGTCACCATAAAGTGGAATATAACCTACTTCTAAACAAAACAAAAATCTGGGAAGGGCCTGCTGGTGTAACGGTTAGAGTCTCTGCCTGTCAGCTTGACAGTCATATATATATATATATATATATATATATATATATATATATGCGTGTGTGTGTGTGTGTGTGTGTGTGTGAAAAAATACAGTTCGGAAAAATCTGACAAAATATAAATGGAAAAGAATTGAATTAATTATTTGTGTTGTTTTATCTACTTTTTACACACACACACACACACACACACACACACACATATATATATATATATATACATATATATATATACAGAGATTCTGATAGGTATGTGTCCTGTATCCCTGATGCACAAAAATCTAAAAGGACGCAGTAAAATCATATCCATACGTCCCAATGTTTTTCTTTTTTCTTCCCTCACCATTTCAAGCTAACTGTAAATACATTTCAATATTTTCTGGGAAACAAATGACACAGGATAGGTTACAAGGTAGGAGTTAGACAGCTTTAGTTGTTTCCACAGAGCATAAACAAAAACCATACTATTTATTCAGAAACTTTAGTTGGGACCCATCAAATTTCCTGGGGACTCATTCAAAGCAAATATGTGCATCCCAGGACACACTAAATCAAAAAGCTATCAGAATCACTGTGTGTATATATATATATATATATATATATATATATATATATATACTCTCCTATACAGTAGTGAAGCCTGGATCACATACTCATGTCATGTGAGGAAACTGGACAATATCCACCTCAGATGCCTATGCTGCATTCAACGCATACGCTGACAGGACAAAGTGCCTAACACAGACGTGCTGGAACATGCAAACATAAACAGCATGCCCACCATCATCTGTGAGAGATGCCTGCAATGGCTTGGCCATGTCAAGAGGATGGACAAAGGCCGCATCTCCAAAGACCTACTGTATGGTGAACTTGTAGAGGGCACCCAACCAGTAGGGAGACCACACCTGCGCTTTAAAGATGTCTGCAAGAGAAACATGAAGACATGCCACATCAACACCAACACATGGGAGGCTTATGCAAAAGACCGTACGACCTGGTGCCTCCTCGTCAAACAAGGAGTGAAAAGAAAGGAAAGAAGCCGCCGCAGAAAAGAGAGCCATAAGGAAGAAGAGACAACAGCATCTCCAGCAAGCATCACTGTTTGTTGCAGTCACTGCACCAGAGATTGCCATTCAAAAATTGGTCTGTTCGTCCATTCACACAGCTGCAGATAAAAAAATTTAAAAAGTGGACACTATGCCATCATCTTCAATAGACGGAAGGATGCCAACCATATATATAGGAAGCGCGTGATGTAATGGTTAAAGTCATGGGAAATGAACTCGTCGCCCCGAGTTCAAATCCTGGACGTGGAAATTGCATTTCACTTAGCACTAATACCCTTGGGAAAGGTATGAATCCTACTCTTCCTCCAGCTATGGGTAAATAGTAGGGCAGACTGGGCTCTTTAATCCTGGTTAGGCAACCGGTCTAGGAGAAGGAAAACTCTGAATTCAAACCTGTTAAACTCTGCTTAAGAAATTGACCTTGTGTTGCATCCTGCTCATGTGGATGGGTTAGTAAATATATATATATATATATATATTAGAAAAAAGATAAAGATGCAGAAATTGTCAAAAACTATAAATGTAAATCTGAAAGAAGAAGTGCATAAAGAATGGTTAATAGACAAATTGTTTCTTTTTTTGGAGGGGGGATTAAAAGAAAAGAAAAATAATTTTTTTTTTTGTTTTGATTTCATTTTAATAAAAAAAAACCCTTTCCTTTGAGTTATTTTAATTTGTTCCTTTTTCTCCTTTTATCTTTTCAATCCTTTTAATGTTTTTCTCTTTTTATTTAAATCTCTCATTATATTCACTTAATTCTTTTGAAATCTTTTGCTAATAAAAAGAAAAGAAAAAACAGTGAGCACATACACACACACACACACACACACACACACACACACACATACACACACACAAACACACACACACACACTCACTCACTCACTCACTCACTCACTCACACACATTAACTCTAATTCTAACTTGCTATTCCCTATCTTTTTCTCCCTTTACTTCTTTTATACAAAACACACACACACACACACACACATACATATATATATGTATATATATATATATATAATATATATATATATATGGGTTTGGTGGTTGGTTTTGAAGGCTATCACAATGCAAGTGTAAAGAAAAATAAGCTAACTATGGTGTTGTTAGTTAACCTGTGATTTATTCTTAATATTTCAAGATAAAGATCTCTTCGTCAGAAGATTTTTGAAAGTCTGGAGCTGTTAGCTTGTTGCTAGGATCTCTACATTCTGTCGTATGACTGGTGATATCTTCCAAATTCTTTTGTGCGTGTGTGTGTGTGTGTGTGTGTGTGTGTGTGTGTGTGTGTGTGTGTGTGTGTGTGCTTATGTGTTTTTGTGTGTGTGTTGGATTTAGAAAAAGTTAGAATGAAACTAACTTTTATCAAAAATTATAATTATAGCTTCTGCTAATTTGGTCTGTAAGAGGTTAAGATAAAAGGTAGGGCTAATACTGTAATTTCTATGATTTTTTTTTTCTGGTTATATTCCTTTATACTTTATCAATAGCTTGATTACAGGAATTAATTATTAAGAAAATAGTGAGGAAAATTCATATACTTTTATGAAAGATTAATTATCTAATTAAAATTATCTTGTTATAATGGAGATTCGCTGTCTGTGATTAAAATTAAGTTATGAATTGCATACATTTATCAAAGTGTATTTAATCTATAATATATCTAGCGTAAATCTTATTTATTAAAATTTCAACCTAACTGTAAATACATTTCAATAGTTTCTTAGAAACGAATTACACAGGATAGGTTACAAGGTAGAAGCTAGACTGCTTTAGTTGGGACCCATAAATTTTCCCAGGGACTCATTCAAAGCAAGTATCTGCGTCCCAGATGCACATCACTTTATCCAATCATACACATCCCATGTCTATTGAATTTTCTGAAATTTTTTTTGAAATTTTTCCGATTTTCCTTGCATTTGTAATATCTTCACCTGATGATTGCCTTGCATGAAACCAATATGGTCGTGAATGTTCCATTGTCACCAAATAGATAGATATGTAAAACCTTTATATATTTATTTTATTATATTATATAACAGCTCTATCTTATATTGAGCGCTCTACCAATAATACTGCCTTTGGTACACAGTTCCAGCAAAAGAAGATCTGAGGTAGATTTGTCAAAGAAGAACCGATGTTATTAGTAGCTTTTAAAATCCTGCGATGTGTCATATCTTGCTCAGAATATTAACCTCCTAGAAACTGTACAGAGATGTGCAACCAAACGAATACCCTCCATCAGGCATCTACCATACTCTGAACGTCTCGCCCTGGGAATGGATTCGTTGAAACTTCGGCGTCTGGCAACTGACCTGGTAAACGCTCATAAGGTCATTAATCATCTTAACAACAGCAACCTTGAGCACCTTTTTGATCTCCATCTTTCTAACACACGTGGGCATGCCAACAAAGTCAGAAAACAGCACTGCTCACGTGACTTTCGGAAACATTTTTTCACGCTCAGAGTTGTGGAGACATGGAATAAACTGTCCGCGTCTGTTGTAGGCTACCGAAGCACTGAATCTTTCAAAACCTCCATGCTTCCTGTTGTCCACCGACACTATACCTGATGCCACTCTCCACATACATATGCACACACACGCACATATACATGCATATTACTACTGTAAACTGTTCATGTTCCTGACACTAATACATTATTCTGTGTACTTGACATGAGACTTTGATGAGTTGTGGTGCACCTGAGCACTGTACACAATAAATTTCATTATTATTATAAATACAACTAAAAAGTTTGCTAGTGTCCAACTAGTGGTATCCCTATGATAGTTGTCGCCGTAGTGAGGGTCCGTAATGGGCAAGTTGTATATCCAGGCCCTCCTTCCGGATCGCCCTGCATATCGCTGCAGTTTTTCTCTCTTTGAAGTGTGGTAACCTTAGGAAAGAGGTATTAGATGTGATATGACATTTTGGGCCTTCATTTGTTTTGTGACTGAAGCGGGGTAACTGTTGGCTTTCAGTACACTCATGAAGTGTGTGGTATGTGTGATCTGTTCACATTCGCTCTGGATATAGGGGTAAATTCGTTCTTTATGTATCCGGTCTTTGAACCAAGGGGGAGTGCCAATTTCTGCTGGCTGATTCTTTTTTGTAGACTATATATATATATAACAATATATATATATAACAATATAGACAAAAACATTCATTTCACCATCGAGCACCCTGACTGGATTTCCGAAGAGGGTGAAATCCCATTTCACCCTTTCAAATCCAGCAGTGATAATGCTCCAGTCAGGGTGCTCGATGGTGAAATGAATGTTTTTGTTTATGTTGTTGAATGTTGTTGCGATTTTGATGGCTTCTTCATGAGAAGATGTGAGGATGAGAATATCATCTATATATCTGGTGAAGAAGGTGCAAGAGCAGCAATTGTTATACATATATATATATATATATATATATATATATAAGGTGTGTCATAAAAGTATCAAGTTTGAAGCTGTATTTGTTAAGTGCTTGGCACTCAAGCCTGTCCATGTAAGTGATGACACACCTTGTATATATATATATATATATATATATATAAGGTATGTTGTAAAAGTATCAAGTTTGAAGCTGTATTTACCAAGATCGAAATGAAGAAAGAATGGAACATTTTTTTCAGAATACAACATGCGTCAAAAAGTATAAAAATCTCAATACTCTTTTGACACATTTTGTATATATGAGAAATAGAAGGAAAGAAGGGAAGAGTAAGTTAGAGTAAAGGTGTCAAGAGATACAGGGTACACACAGACACACACACACACACACAGACACGCACACACACATATATCTCGGAAATTCTCCATATTTCATCCGATTTCATTTAAAACAATAAGGATTTACTCTAACGAAGGCTATTATTTCTTTGTATACCAAAAATTTCTGTAGTTTTTTTCTATTATTGTTATAGTTATTTTATTTTGTATTTAAAATAATAATAGATAGAATACATGTATAAATAGATAAACTCCTGGCCAAAACACGTGTCAGTAAAATAAAATAAAATAAATCCTATTTTATTCATTCAACATTTTTGTTCCTTTATTTTTCATTTCAACACACACACACATATATATATATATATATATATATATATATATAGAGAGAGAGAGAGATCTTGCATGTGTATGTGTGTGTGTGTGTGTGCCAGCATATGAGTATGTAAGTATTCTACATATATATATATATATATATATATATATATATAGCATACATACATATTCATATGTATATATTAGACACAAGAGATCAACTAATAAAAAAAACTAAAAAAACATACACATGCAAGATCTCTCTCCCACCCCATATATGTGGGTGTACACTCTATCTCTTGACACACTTGATCCCCTGTATATATATATATAGGGGATCAAGTCTGTTGAGATACATTGTGTGTATATATATATATATATATATATATATGGAGAGAGAAAGAAAGAGAAGAGAACACCAAATAAATAGATATGTAAAACCTTTATATATTTATCTTATTTTATATATATATATATATATATATATATATATATATATATTTGAAATGTCTCTTAATCATCACTTGGGTGTAAATAGGCGCAACAAAATTAAAAACGCTGCAAGCAAAGATTAGTTTTATTTCTTCACTTTTAGTCACCTGAACATTCTTTCAGTTCACCTTGATATTTTTTTCTTTCTTTCTTATCCAACTACTTAAGAAGACTTTCATATTTCTGAGTCAGCCGCACAGCTATTTTCTACTTGACTCTATCATATAAATCACACTTTCTTTCGACACCAAAACAACAACAAAAAATAAATTTTTGAAAAGAATCTTTATCTTTATAATGATACAAATTTTGTATTTATTTACGTATATAGATATTCATATGTGTATATATATGTGTGTATATGGGAGAAATATGAGGAGGTTAATCCGACAATATGTGGAGAAAGGTAGACAAACACGGGATGTTATGGAAACTGGATGTTTATTGTCGACGATGCAACGTTTCGATCTATTAGACCTTCTTCAGGACTTGAATATAGTTCTTGCTTCAATGATGGACATTCTCAAAATAGGAAAACAGTAGGTTGTCAGTAGGGGTTTGAGAATGTCTATCATTGAAGCAAGAACTATATTCAAGTCCTAGCTTTTTCTAAGCATTTCATTAAAGCCCAATCAGTGCAGCCATACAGTAGCATTGACACGGCTACAGCTTGGAGGAATTCTCCTTTTATCTTATCAGAGAGATCAGATTTCGATATGATCGATAATCTGTCTATAGCAGTCCATGTCATTTCTATGCTTATATTGGCATCATTTTCTGTAGATGAGATGTTATACCAACTGGTCTATTAATTTCAGAGTCTTGCCATCCATATATAGATATAGATATATATGCACATACACATAGGCGTTTGAAATCGGAAGCAAATGAATTGTACATTTTCAAAGCAAAAGTTATTTTCAGGGCAAATAATTCTGTTTTAAAATTTCAATGTTAAACTTCATGTTATTGATATTGTAACCAAAATGAAATGTCTGAATTATTTTCACAAGAAACTTGAAGTCATATATTTTCCAATTGTAATGTAACAGGGCTTGATTGGAAGGATCGTAGTAATCGTAATATACTTATCTTCTATTCTTATTGGAATGTGATTGTTGAATCTGATGTTGGGCTGGATGGCATTCTTTGCTGTTTGAGTCTGGAACAACCTGGGATATGCTTGAGGATATCTTGCCTTGTACCATTCATAGTTTTTTAAATAGCAAGATAAGACTTACTTGTTTTTTCTGGGGTTTTTTTCTCATGGGGTCATTTATTATATTCCCCAAGTCAAAATGCCTTGGGGAACAGACAAACATCTTGCATCTTCCCCCTGCCACAGCCTAGTTCCAAACTAACCTTTCCTTCTCTCCTCTTACTACCTCTCTTCCACACTTTGCCACATGAGATCTGTCGACCAGTAAGAAATCGACAAGTGGCACTGTGGTGACTCATCCAAAAAATCTTTCCACAATTAACTACACGTAATTTCTTGGATTCTTGGGGGGGGGGGGGTTTCCACCTTTTTAAATTATAGCTCCATTTCTCTAATGACCTTTTTTAAATATTAGGGGACGAAAGAAAATGTTAAATCAAGTCCAATCAACTAGAATTGGGATTTAATCCTTTCCCATTCAAAAAATGTGTGACACAAGGTCTTTTTAATTTGGGGTGGAGGGTGGCTCTATGCATTTCAGCACACATACCCGGATGTAGAGAGAACTCAACCTGATTGAAAGGTTAGACAAAAGAGAGAAAACTTAGAAGATGTACACAATAAGTAATAAGAGACTAAGCAACAAAACAGACATTCAGACAGTGTGTGTGTGTCTGTCTGTGTGTCTGTGTGTGTGTGTGTGTGTGTGTGTCTGTGTGTGTGTGTGTGTGTGTGTTACGGCTCTGGGAAAAATTTTATTTGATAATACAATAGCCTTAAATATGTTTGAATATTTTTTTCTCTTGTTTACTGAATAAGTTTTTAATAAGAGAAACCATAACTCCATTCCTTAAAGTTCAATTTCTGGTGAGTTTCTATAAAGACAAACAACCAAACATTTCAATTCTAACAAAACATTCAGTTCTTGGTTAGAAAAATAAAAAGAGACACTGGGAATTTTTTCCCACACCAAATAGATGTATTGAATATTGAACATGGTTAGGTGAGAAAAAATTTAACTATTATCCTATTATTAAATAGATTAAAAATTTTTCCTACTCTAACAATAGTGGGTGTATTAGTTTGTAGCCAACACAGTCCTTAGTACATCCATGGATACACTAACACTGAATAGACCTGTATTGGTACAGACACCCATGACTTTCTTTCTAGTCACCGATCCCTTCATTGCTATTCCTTCCAGGTTAACTCTGACCCAGAGTGTATGATGTTTTTTGCTGGGCCTCATATAAATTCCCAGGTTAAAAGATAGGCAATTAAATTTGGATGAAGAAGACAACAATTGAAGATAAAAAAAAAACAAGGTACAAAAAATTGCAAACTTAATGGCGTTTGCAACCAGTCTTATTTGCTGATTTCTTTTGAGGGTTTTGGGAGTGACCAGATTTAGACGTCTCGCTGGTGTCTGCTCAACACTATAAGTAACTTAGTCATGAAATTCACCAAATGCAGTTTAGTGTCATATCCAGAACACTAAGACCCTCAGCCACTGCCTTCTAGCACATATATGATAAAAAGGGTTGGGGGTATGCCATAAGAGCAATACGGTCAGGACAATCATATAGGTGCTAGGGCTTGACGTGACTGACCAATTGATCGAAGGAAGCGTCTCCAACTAGCTTAAGTAAGGGCCAAAGTGGAGTGTTGCATATCACGGAGTGCTCAGCCACTAAGATTCCATCTTTAAGCATTATAGGTCGCCACCCACTGCCAACAGGTGGCCTCAGGGGGTTAATTAGAAAGACTAACAAAATAAAATAAGAATGCATATAAAAAGATTACACTTATTTTAATTATATTTTAATTGGTTTCTATATAAAATCATTCATAGGGTTGATTTTAATACATTGGAGAATAAAACAATAATATTAGAGATCAATAACACCAAGTAATTATTTGTTAAACCCGGTTTTGTTAAAACCAGTATGCAAATTAACAACACCATATATTATGTAAACCTTTATTTCTTAGTGATATATAAGACATATTGCAGGATTTTAAATGCACTAATGACATGGGTTGTTCTGAAGCAAATCTAACTCAGATTTTCATAGATTTTCATAGATAAAATTTATTCTATGTATTAATGATTTTTAAATAGTTGAATTAGGAAAATTTAGCAATGAAAGACAGAAGTGATGGAAGAGTAAGTTTCAGTTGTTCCATTTTTCAATTATACCCTCCTCTGTTTCTATCTGCATTCTTATTTAGTTTTATTAGCCTTCCTAATTTGATATAATATTCTATTACATTAAAACTTAAATACTTGCACCCGGAGTGTGCATATATTTGCTGGTTTATGAATTGGAAATGTATCTTGTTTTTTTCCAAAAAGATTCCACTTATTTATCAAATGACTTTGATATATATATATATATATATATATATATATATTAATGATTTTTACTATGAATAGAATACACTTATGCAATTCCTGAGGGTATTGTGATGTAGTTTCGTTACAGACACTGAATCTCCATTATAATAAGATATATATATATATATATATAATTAACAATTCCAAAAATAGCCCAGTCATCAGTGTCATGAGGTTCAGGCTTGTATTTTATTTTTGTTTTCTTTGACCACATCCTGTTTAAAGAGAAAAAAAACATGTCAGATGAGAGATGAGACAGACATCAATCTTAATCCGAGCCGGGAGGCCAAGTGACGAGATGTTACATTCTGGCTTTCTTCCAATGTCTAGCATAAATAAATGCTTAGTTGGATTTTATGGCATGTCAACCCTTGTTGGGTTATTTTATGCCAAAGACGTTTTTTTGTTTTATTCATTCTTCATGAATACTCAATTTTTTTTTTTAAATTCAATTTTTAAAAAATACATTTTTTAAACTCACTTTTTTTCCTATTTAACCCATAGAAGAGACTCTAACATTAAGACCCTCAGTCACCGCCTTCTAGCACATATATGTAACAGGGTTGGGACAATCATATAGGTGCTAGCACTTGACATGACCAGCCAATTGATCAAAGGGGCCTCTCCGACCACCCGTTTAGCCGAAGTAAGGGCCAAAGTGGAGTGTTACATGTCATGAACTGCTCAGCCACCAGGATTCTATCCTGAGGCATCACGGATCGCCTCTCACGGCCAACAGGTGGCCCCATTGGGAGGGTCTTACCCCTCTGCTACTGCAGAGGTTCAATCGGTGTATTCTAAAGCCCCAGCTGACAGGGCATAGCATAGATAGATCTCTATATAGATAGATGTATATGTATATGTATATGTATGTGTATGCATATTTTCTCACTTCCACAAGTCAGTCTCATATCTATAAGGTTCATGTATTTGAATCATGGCAATCCTGATAACAGGCCTGGCAGCCATACAACTGGGATCCACGACTGGGGGGGCGGGGGTCATTTGGAGACATAGATTACTACTAAATAACAATTACAGAGAAAATTTATAGTAAGGAATTTGTCAGTAATATTCAGTATTTCTCTGAATTTTTGAGAAGAGGCTTTATAATTAGTATATTGTATTATTCGGACTATTGTCCTCATCTTCATTGTTATCTGTACAACGTTTCAGCCAATGTGCCCTTCGGCCTTTTTCAGGTATTTCTTATCAAACTCGGGAACCTTCTCAAACCTGGGAACCTTCTTGTCATAATTGGGAACCTTCTTGTTGTAATTGGGAGTCATCATGGAACTTTGAACCTAACCCTTTATTCAGTCCACAGGGGTATCCTGTTCTCATTCCGCTAACCATAGCTGGGGTACAGGTGTTAAGCTGCGTTAATTATTATTCTATATTAATGCTGCCCCTGACCAGGATTGAACCTGCAGTCTAGAGATAACTGTCACTTAGAACTGTCTTAACCTAACTCCTTTATCCACTACTCTATGTGTCCAATTAGAATAAAGGGTTAGGTTCAAAGTTCCGTTATAGCTCCCGATTACGACAAGAAGGTTCCCAATTATGACAAGAAGGTTCCCAAGTTTGAAAAGAAGGTTCTCAAGTCCAAGAAGGTTCCTAAGTTCAAGAAGAAATACCTGAAGAAGGCCGGAGGGCAAATCGGCTGAAACGTTGTACAGCTAACAATGAAGATGAGGACAATAGTCCAAATAATACTAATATCCAGTAATTAGTTAATTACCAACTAAAAATATTATTAAGGAAGCAGCTTATAATTATTGACTTATTTCCATAAAATGTACAAAAAAAGAACAAAAATAACCTCCTATATATATATATATTTACCAACCCCTCCGGACGAGCAGGATGTGACACAAGGTCAATTTCTTAAGCGGAGTTTAACAGGTTTGAATTCAGAGTTTTCCTTCTCCTAGACCGGTTGTCTAACCAATGTTAAAGAGCCCAGTCTGCCCTACTATTTGCCCATAGCTGGAGGGAGAGTAGGATTCATACCTTTCCCAAGGGTATTAGCGCTAAGTGAAATGCAATTACCACTTCCAGGATTTGAACTCGGGGCGACGAGTTCATTTCCCATGACTTTAACCATTACATAATGCGCTTCCTATAAAATAACCTCCTATAGGTTTGCTACTTGAAAAGATATAAACTATCAATACTGATTATGCAGTCTTGAGAATTGTATAAATATTTTTATTTTATTTTTTAGATAAAATTTTAAGATAATTTTCAAAACTTTTACTGCTGAACCAGCAGTAAAAGTTTTGAAAATTACCTTAGTAATTACCTTAGGTGAATCAAATAATTTTTGAAAAATATATTTCCCAATAAAATCCCATCTTCTCTTTTTATATTGAAATGATGCATATCAAGAATTGACAAAGAATTTTGTCAATGAATTTCTGCAAGTCTTCAATTTAACAACACCAAACATAAAACATAAAATACTCACTGGATTGTTTATTTCTTTGTTTTTTTTTTGTTTTTTTTAAATTTATTTATTTATTTTTATTTATTTATTTATTTTTTTGATAGATACATAAAATCCTTCCTCTTCAAAATACAGCTGAAATCATGTCAAGTTTTAGGTACCACCAATTTTCCCTGGTAAAGAAGAAACATTAAAAAAACGCCTGATGATTTTTTCTTTTAAATTTCAACTTACGGAAATAATGAAAATTATAAACGAAAAACAATGTCTACATTTTTGCACCGTTAAATCAATTGAAATTTAACGTAGCCAAAAACAAGTTATGATTAGAGACTTTTTAAAAAATTCTATGAAAAAATCAATTAATGGTCCGATTTTCACAAAAAATTCCATTATCACTTACCTTTTGATGATAATATGTCTGAAATAGTTTTTGCCTAAAATATATAAGAGGATTTTTTTTTTTTACGAGGTCTAACCCCCCCCCTTTTATTTTATGAAATATGAAAAAATGAACCGACAAAAAACGATTTTTCCTTTTTTTCTTTAAAGATAAGAGTTTGAATAATTATATCAGAAGATTTTTATAAGTTTCAATGGCAGAGTTTTTTTTAGTAAAAGAACCATGAATACAGAATTCAGCTAAAAAATATCAATAAAGTAATTGACCTGTTATAAACAAACTTTTGTAAAGAGAAGTAACCCTCACGTATGCAAATGAGATGCGTATAAAGGAACAACAGAGGATTAGCTCAGGGTGATGCGAGTTGATCTCCAACCACGAACGGTGTTTCGTATTCTCAGATTGCAAACACACGTGCGACAACTTTCAAGATAAGTAATCTTACCAAGAGACTTTTTTACCTTGCAGGGCGGAAACCGTTTTATTTTGTTACTTGTATTATTTGTAATAAATTATTATTACAATCACTCAATCTTCTCGTTTATGTATTTCCAATATATAACACAAACGGACCGTTTTACTTGTTTTTCAAGATAACAGTGAGTAATTTTTCCCCAATAGGATAATTTGATCTTTGAATTAACTGCTTTTCTTTGTAACAACTTTTTATGTTCGTTTTTCTTTTTTGCGAGATTTTTTTAAAAAAGTCAAAAATATTTACGTTTCTCCCTTCAATATAGCCTAAAACTAATCCCATTGCCTATTTTGGTGGTACCTATCGAGTTTCATTCATTTTTTCCCGTTTTTTGTTGAATTTTATTTCATGAAGGAGGGGTTAAAACCACGTGAAATTTTGGCCCTACCTATAATGTGAGGGACTCAACTACATAACCTCCCACCCTCCGAAAGAAAGCACACTAATTAGTAGTATTGAAATAAGAGTTCAAATCAGTTTATATCAGCCCAGTCGTCGCAGCCCACCAGAATCGTTGTCGTGTCGTATAAATATTTAAAAAAAAACGTCCCTTTCATAAAGTTACTATAACAATGTAAGTGACATGCTCTTATTTCGCGCGTTCTCAAAGAAAATCTTAAAACCTTGTCAGTTCTTTATGTAACAGATGACTCTATCTACAAACACCGGAGAAAAAGAAAAAGAAAAGAAGGAAGTACAACAAGCATCAACAGGTTGATAACTGAGTGAGGCCAAATTCAGTCAGCCTCGGATTAACCCTGTTGAATTGAAATACCTTTTAATTACATGGATTCGTATTTTAAGGACATCAGAATTGATTGTCTCTCTTTTTACACTCACTACTGCAAACTCGGAACACCTTTTTTTTCTGTTTCTCAGGTGTGTTTGTATGGAGTGGTTATGTATGAGAGTGTGAATGTGGGTAACAAACTTTAGTGTTGTTGTTGGTGCGTGGCTGTGTTGTAAACATTTGGATTAAAACATAAAAGTGGAATGATTACTGACGGTAGAAAATATAAACAAACGTAAACATTTAAAAAAAAAAATATTTGGAGCAGCGATTTTGTTTTTAAGAAGAAGAATTAAACGGTAAGTAAAAAATTTTTTCTTATTTTATTTCCTCATAGGTTGTTGTTGGTACAATGGGGAGGGGGACAAAAAAGAAAGAAAGAAGGGTTTCGATTTTTGGGCTCCAAGAAATTATTGCATATCCAATAATTTTCTTTTTACCGGGTGTCACGAAAGTCTTGTCACCCCTACATAGTGTTTTTGTTTTAACTTTCAGTATTATTTTTTGTTTTAATGATATATTATTATTATTATTATTATTATTATTATTATTATATAATTTTACCGCTTATTTCCTGTATTGAATGAGGATGCGCGTGGTGTAATGGTTGAAGACGTAGGAAATGGACTCGTCGACCCGAATTCAAATCCTGGACGATGCCACAGTTCACATAGCGCTAATACCCTTGGGAAAGGTATGAATCCAACTATTCTCCCTCCAGCTATGAATAAATAATAGGGCAGACTGGTCTCTTTAACCTTGGTTAGGCAAACAGTCTAGGAGAATGAAAACTCTGAATTCAAACCTGTTAAATCTCCGCTTGGAGTGGTTATTACTAGAATAGGATCAGTCCTACTTAGTGATCTATTTTTAATTTAATTTATTTATTTGAATAATTATGAGATATTTTGGTACGATGTGACAAGACTTTCGGACCACCCTGTAGTTTCTAAACATTAAGTTCACTATTAAAAAAAAAAAAAAAAAAAAAAAAAAAGTATTTTATTTCATTTTTTCTTCAAATCTTGATTTTTGATAAAGATAACATTTCCCCCAAAATTATTTTTTATCATTTTTTGTAAAGAAAAGGAAAACAATTTTTAGTTTGATTTTTTTTTCTTTCTTTTTTTTTCCCCCTTAAAGAAATATTTTTTTGCCGTTAAATCTTGGCGTTCATTATCCTATCTATAATCATGATGGAATAAAATAAAATAAATAATTCATTCAATGAATAAATTATTTATTTTATTTTATTCCATCACGATGATAGTGTGGTAAATTTCACAGGGAAAATTGGTGGTACCTAGAATCCAGTATACCCTCCGAGAAAATGTCTGCTATAATATACCCCCCAAAACGTATAAAGATGTAAATATTTACATTACATTCACCATCCAGATAAGTAAGAGTAAGTTTTAATTGGTCATTATTTTCTTTTTTGTATTTTTTTTTACTGAACATTTAAATATAAACCCCACATTTTCAACTGTCTAGAATCCACCTACACTATGTTTTCTCCCGAACTATTAAGATGACAATTTTACGGATTGTGGACATTGTATTTTGAGGACTAAAACATAACAGTTGTTCAGTAGATAAATATAGAAAATCACTGAAACTTACTCTTAATAAATCAATAATATATTTAAAAAATGATTAAAAAATAAAACTTTAATAAAGGATAATTCTTAATAAGAATCAAATAAAAGAAAAAAAAAAATACAAACAATAACAATGAAAATTAATTCCTAAACAAGGGTGATTAAAAGATAAAACAAATATAATATAGAAAAATACTATCTATAAATATTAAATATAGATAAGAAATTTATTTTTAACGTTTCTAATTCCCTGGCAACGCTGTGTAGCTCTGCTAGTTGTTTATACAATGTTTGTTCACATAAATGACAAATAGATGACACTTGTTGTTGATCCAGTGTTCATTTATGGATCGAACAATATCGATCAGAGTTGGTGGGGGGGAATATGCAATTAATTAATCGAAATCCATTAATAAGGAAAGTCAGTTGAGTGGAGAGGAGATTGGGTATTCTTTTTGTACTTGCCTGAAGAGATTGTCCCAATAGAATGCGGCGACGTATGTGCTGGCGTTACATAGGAATGTGTGTATTAGGTACCACCAAACCGTTTAGGCCATCTTGAATAAAACGGAAATAGATATTTCCGAACTTTGTTTATCAAAAATCTCGTAAAAAAAAAAAAGATCGTACAGGGTTGTTACAAAGAAAAATAGTTAATTCAAAGATCAAATTATCCGATTGGGAAAAATTACATCGTTATCTTAAAAAATAAACAAACCTATCTATATTACGTGCGAAAGGGTAATTTTCAGGCCGTAATTTAGAGAGAAAGAAATACATATCATTACCCTCTTACGGTTATGCATCTAAGTACGGATGGGTTTAACGGACAAACTTTTTTAGCCAAATTTTTTCTATTAAAATGAATAAAATCTTCAAAAACTTTAATATTACAATTTACTATGAATAAAAACTTGAAAAAATTTAATCTTAAAATTTCGCAGTGAAATTGACGTTAAAAATGTCTTCGGTTTTAGTATTAATTCTTAAAATCGAAAATAAAATGAAAATTTTTTCTAAGAGAAAAACTCATAAAACAATCATAAAATTAAAAGAATTTTTTTTTTTTTTACAATTTAATAGAATATAGTACATACCAATTACATAAGCAAAAAAAAAGTTTTCAAATATTAATATTATGACATTTTTTTGCACTTTTTATTTCCGATTTCATTAATTTTTCCTAAAAAAACTATAGTTTGGTACGTTATACAATTTCATTGATATAGTTATTCAGACTCTTATCTTTATAGAAAAAAAAGTACCAAATTTTTTTTCCACGTCAATTTTTTTATCTCATAAAATAGGGGGGGGGGTGATTGACCTCGTAAAAAATATTTCCCCTAATATATTTTAGAAAAAACTATTTCAGATGTATTTACATCCAATGGTAAACATTTATGGAAATTTCCGTGAAAATCGGACCATTAATTGATTTTTCATAGAATTTTTAAAAAATCCTCTTATCGTAACTTGTTTTTAGCTACGTTAAATTTCAGTTGATTTAACAGTGCAAAAATGAAAACATTCTTTTTCAATCATAATTTTCATTATTTTCAAGCTGATAAAAATGTAAAAATCATCAGGAGTTTGTTTAATGTTTTTTCTTTCGAATGGAAAAAACTTTTCAAGAAAATATTGATTTTTCTGCAAGTTTCATTGTCTTAAATATAGGGGAGGGGTAAATTGCACAGGGTCAAATTGGTGGTACCTAGTGTGTATTATTTAGAGGCTTGAGAAAATATTTTTTTAATATTTCAGAATATTTTTATGACTAAGCATTAATTTTTATTCTTGAATCGATGAATTCTAAGGATGTCCCCCCCCGTTTCTATCATCAATGCTAGACGAGCAACGTGTGCTTTTTCCCCCTGAAGTATGGATGTTCACAAGCGTAATAAGGTAAGTAAAGTGGTCAGGGCGGCCTAAAGTCGGTATTAGCCAGTCAGCGAGGGAGTCTATCCTCTTTTCAATAGCGCTAGACCAAGGAGATTATTTTGGCGTCTGAGGTGGAGCGCCACACCTACCATCAGCTCCTTACTTTACCGCACAGATCCCTGTGCTACTCATACGCTGAGTTGGCGAGGACCGATATCGAACTAGAAACCTTGTGGTTTCTAGCCGAACGCTCTACCGACTGAGCTACAATCCGTGTTAATTACTGGTTGAACTTCCTGCCAACAAGACCTATCTTTTGGATTAACACCAGAGGAATACTACAGACTTGGACTTATACATCTTACAAGAAACACTACAGACTAGAATTACCGAGGCTAACTACCTTGGACTTATATATTACAGAGGAAACCTACAGATTATTATTACCCAAGTGGATTCCTTGAACAACTGCACCTCTACAATGGCAACAAGGATTCTGACAACAACAAAGATTATAATAGAATTTGTTTGGAAATAAAGCGCTAGCAAAAAGGGGATAGACTCCCTCGCTGTCCGGCTGATATCAACAATAGGCCATGCCGCCTAATGTTTCATAACAATTCCCATTTATAACTGTTTGGTGTCAATTTTTAATTGACAAAAAAGATTTTAATGAAATAGGCATTATTTGTCTAAATCTTTTAGATGAGGCTTAATGTGTATAATTTTGATTTTTCAGACTGTTGTCCTCATCTTTATTGGGGTATGTAAAAACACAACGTTTTATCTGGTGTAAAAATAAAAATATTGAATATAACTGATGTCATTGGAATTTACGCCCCGAGTTGTGCAGGAAATGCTAATAAATAATTTCACGCTCAGAATTGTGGAGACATGGAATAAACTGCCTGCATCTGTTGTAGGCTGCCGGAGCACTGAATCTTTCAAAGCCTCCATGCTTCCTGTAGTCCGCCAACACTATACCTGATGCCACTCTCCACATACACATACATACATGCATATTACTACTGCGAACTGTTCATGTTCCTGACACAACATTATTCTGTGTACTTGACATGAGACTTTGATGAGTTGTGGTGCACCTGAGCACTGTACACAATAAATTTCATTATTATTACTAGCAAATATATGCACCCTCCGGGTGCAAGTATTTAAGTTTTGATATAATAAAATACCATATTAAATTAGAAAGGCCAATGAAACTGACTAAGAATGCAGATAAAAAGATCTGCAACAGAGGGGGTATAATCGAAAAATAGAACAACTTTGAAACTAACTATTCCATCATTTTCCATTACTCCCCTCTTTCATTGGTAAATTTTCCTAATTTAACTATTTAGTTAAAATAGGAAGTAAAGGATAATATTACAGTTATTTCTTCTTGTAAATAAATTTCTTTCAAGATTTATCTACAAGATTTTTGTTTATATTTCTTAAGATAAAACCAAACAATTAGAAATCAATAATACCAAGCACATATTTATTAAAATAAAATTTTAAATATCAATATGCAAATTAGCCTTCTCGTTCAAACTGTAAACCGCTATTTTGTTGTATATATAAATACAATTGCATGTTATTAGTACGTAGATATGGTCAACAGTATTAATAATGTAAAACAATTTTTATTAATAACTGAAGGTTTAAAAGAATGAAATCATGGAGAATTTGACGTAAATAATTAAGGGAATTGTGACTTGAGTAGTAATATAGTTTCGGTTACAGACAGAAAAACACACAATCTCCATTATAATAAGATTATTTTTATTTTTAAATGATCGTGATGCTCCTCTTAACACATGTCTGAATGATTGGCGTGCAAAAACAATGACATCATTATTTGAATGAGATCTTCAAAAGTTGTTTGATCAACGACTAAATTACTCAAAATTATTTAACAGGTCATTACTATGCTCAGATACACAGGAAACACCTGAGGAAGGCCGGAGGATAGAGTGGCCGAAATGTTGGGATTTTACATACCACATAAAGATGAGGACAACAGTCCGAAAAATTTTAAAAATAGACATTGTCTGGTAATAATTGGTAAATCTCTTATCTTTTCTGTGGATCATAAGAATTTCCATTTGTAATTGTTTTAGTTTCAACTGGGAAGTTGACAGTAGGATGTAGCGCTCCACCCTAGCAAAAACAATCTCCCTGGCCTAGTGCTAGCAAAAAGGGGGTAGATACCCTTGTTGTCCGACTGATACTGACAATAGGCCACTCTGATGACTTACCTTACTTTTTTTTATGTTTCATAACAATTTTCATATCACAATAAAGATGAGGACAACAGCCTGAAAAAAAAAATAGACAGTTTGGTAATTTCCATTTTGAATTGTTTGGTGTCAAATAGAATAAAATAAACAAAAAAACTGAAATAAAAAAAAAGAATCTTTGATATTTGTCACAGTCAGTCTCACTTTATCTTCAAAGATGCTGATAGCAGGGCTCGACATTAACGCCGTCCCGTTGTTCCGGGACAGATAAAAATTACACCCGGGACGATCAATACGTCATCCGGGACAGTTTGCCGGGGACGGTAAAAAATTTTTCCTAAAGTTAGTACTACATTCCAATATTGGCCATCCAGTGATTGCCCGAATACTGACCTCAAAATAAGGCTATGGTGCGGCAGGTCTATTCTCAAAGTCATGTAATGAATAATGGTGGGGGAGATAGTTTAAA
This sequence comes from Doryteuthis pealeii, assembly GCA_023376005.1. Lineage (NCBI taxonomy): Eukaryota > Metazoa > Mollusca > Cephalopoda > Myopsida > Loliginidae > Doryteuthis > Doryteuthis pealeii. The sequence goes on along the minus strand of CM042160.1, from coordinate 63,631,942 downwards.
AGGACCGAATTATGTACTACTAACCCTACTCAGGTAACTTAAAGTAAAAAAAAGTATTTTTTTTTTTAGCTCAAAACACACTAGGAAATGGATTTTTGTCCAAATATCCAGAATTATCACTGCTTCAGCTTTTCTTAATGTTTTATTACATGTTATTATGCTACTGATGACTGACAAGTAGATGATGCTAATGAATTAAACAAAAATATTTTATTTCAGGAGGTCCAAACCCCATTTGGGACGGTCCAAACCCATTCGGGACGGTTGATAATTTTTTCGGGACGATCATGAAAAAAGTTAGTGTAGGGGCCTGGCTGATAGGTATGCGTCCTGCTTCCTAACCACATAAATCGAAATGGACGTAAAATCATATCCATTCCATGCTTCCCAGTGTTTTTCTTTTTTCTTCCCTCACCATTTCAAGCTAACTGTAAATACATTTCAATAGTTTCTTAGAAATGAATTATACAGGATAGGTTACAAGGTAGGAGTTAGACGGCTTTAGTTGTTTCCCAGATCATAAATAAAAACCTACAATTATTAAGAAACTTTAGTTGGGACCCATAAATTTTCCTGGGACTCATTCAAAGCAATATGTGTGTCCCAGGGAGCACTAAATCAAAAAACTATCAGCATCACATGATCTTGGATCCAAGTCATAACTCTGACAGGTACTTCAGCTATTATCTATCTATCTATCCATATATAAGGGCAGTTGTGTGTATGTATGTCTGGAAGAAACTATAAAAATAAAACAATTAACAATAAAGTAAATATAGGTACACATTCACTATCACTAGATCTTGCTTTTTGAGCAAAAAATAATGAAGATTTGATATATTCATGATGATAATTAAAAAATAAAATTTAAATGATTCATAAGCAGGAATATTTTTTTTGCATTTAATATTTCCAATAGTAGACATTAATGTTTTCTTTTCAGAGTAACTGGATCAATGCAAGATCTTTTTTTGCGTAGGGTTTTAATGGGGTATCCTACAAGGTCCAACTCACGATTCAGTAATAATGGATCTGCCGGACTAACTTAAAAAAAAAAAAATCCCTCTCTACCCAGGCAATGCCGGGTAACCTGCTTCTAGTACATATATAAATGGCAGTTGGTGGTGTGGTGTATGTCCGGAGCAAACTACAGAAATAGATAATTAATGGCAAAGTAAATAGCTCAGTCGGTAGAGCGTTCGGCCTAGAAACCACAAGGTTTCTAGTTCGTACCGTCCTCGCCAACTCAGCGTATGAGTAGCATAGGGGTCTGTGCGGTAAAGTAAGGAGCTGATGGTAGGTGTGGCGCTCCACCTCAGACGCCAAAACAATCTCCTTGGTCTAGCGCTATTAAAAAGGGGATACTCCCTCGCTGACTGGCTGATACCGACTTTAGGCCGCCCCGACGACTTTACTTTAAATATATATATACACATTCACTATCACCAGATCTTGCTTTTTGAGCAAAATATTGAAGATTTGATTTATATTCGTGAAGATGATTAAAAAATAAAATTTAAATAGTAACAGCATGGAATTTTCTTTTGCACTTAATATTTTAAATAGGAGACATTAATTTTTCTTTTTAGTGTGTGCACTTTTTTTTCTGACGCCCACCTTCCAGATAGAACTTTTTACATAGGATGTTAATGGGGCATCCTGCAAGGATCTAACTGGTGATTCAGTAATAATAGATCTGCAGGACTAAACCCCCCCCCCCGCTTCTAATCATAAAATAAACCAAGATTCAGATTTACATAAAAAAACAGTTGCTTGATATATAATTTACTAAGCATAGCTTAGATGTAGCACAAGGCCAAAAGTATGGGGCACCCAGTGAGAATCGAACTCACTAACAGTGGTCTGCTAATCTAGCTTGCTAACAATTACACCAAATGGGGTGCCCTAATAATTATTTACTAATCTTAGCTTAGATTCAGCACAACACTAGAAGTATGGGGCACCCAGTGAGAATCAAACTCACTAACAATGGTCTGCTAATCTAGCTTGCTAACCATTACACCACATGAGGTGCCCACAATTGCTTGATATAAGTCTTTAATCAAACTGAAAAAGAGCCGTTGTCTTTTAATTAACATTTTGTAAGATTGTTATTTATTCTGGGGCACAGGTCCCACTCGTTTATTTTATTTTAAAATGAACCCAATGTTAACAAAGATAACTGAATATTCTCATGTAACCTAAAATTATCCAAGTAAATGTTGTCTCTTTCTTTTTTTTCTTTTTTTTTTTCTACATTTGCTCTCACTAATTATCAGATTAAGAACTTCTTGATATAACTGTAATTTCCATAGAAATCTCCCTCAGGGTTGTAATTCTAATGAAAATAGTATCTTAACAATTGTTTCCTTTTTTTTTCTCTCTCTTCTTTTGATGTTTAACTTGAAGGTTAGAAAGACTTGTATTAATGTTGTGATATATCTTATTATAATGGAGAATTCAGTGTCTGTCTGTAACCAAAACTACGTCGCTGCTTACATCACAATACCCTCAGGAATTGCATAAGTTTATCAATAAGTATTTGTACTCATAAAATAAACCAAGATTCAGATTTATATAAAATAAACAGTTGCTTGATATATAATTTAATCATTAATACATAGAATAAATCTTATTTATTACCGATGTATCTATAAAAGGTTAGATTTTCCTCAAAACAGCCCATGTTATTAGTGCATTTAAAATCCTGCATGTGTCTTATATATCACTAAGAAATAAAGGTTTACATAATGTATGGTGTAGTTAATTTGCATACTGGTTTTAATAAATAATTACTTGGTGTTATTTATCTCATATATTATCATCTTATTCTCCAACATATTAAAACCAATCCTATGAATGATTTATTTAGAAACCAATTAAAATTTAATTAAAATAAGTGTAATCTTTTTATATGTGTTCTTATTTAATTTTGTTTGTCTTTCTAATTTAATTCTTACACCCATTGGAGGGCGTATATTCTTGCTAGTACATTTAATTATACCTTACTAGGTGTGATCAAAAAATATCAAGACTGAAGCTCAAAAATTATAAACCCATCCAGTCAGCTGGGGCTGCAGAGAGATATGGCCCCCTCCCCTAATGGGGCCATCTATTGGCAGTGGGTGGTGACCTGTAATGCCTGAGGACAGGATTATGGTGGCTGTGCAGTCTGTGACCTGGATACTAATCGGTCATTTGAAACTCTAAAATTTTTCCCATATTTTCTTTTCTAAGTGAAAAGTAGAATTGGTAAATGTCTTTCCTATTAAGTAGATTTATTGGTTAAATCAAACTTAACGGACCTAAATTTCACTCTTGTATGTCACCCCGCCTAAAGAAAAAAAAATACCAAAAATCAGGGAATTAACCGAATTTAATGAAGTTTTCAGTGTTGATATATTAATAAATAAAAGATATAATGCACCAGTTATTTCATTTTAAAATATTTACATTTTTTCAGGTCAGTTAATTTGAACCATGTATCTTTGAGGCATAATACAGATTCTCAAAGATACGGGATTCAAAGTTGACTGACCTGAAAAAATGTAAAAGGTTTTAAATAAAATAACTGGTGCATTATATCTTTTATTCGTTAATATATCAACACTGAAATTTTCATTAAATTCGGTTAATTCCCTTTTTTTTTTTTTTTTTTTTTTTGGGGGGGGGGTTGACATATGATGGTGGAATTTAGGTCCGTTAAGTTTGATTTAACCGATTTTATTTTTATAGTAACAATTACTGTTTAACCATTTAGTGTAAGATTTCCATTAAAAAAGATTTGTAAAATAATATCAACTCTTCACCTATTACCAATGTAGATGGGAATTTAAAAAATTTTTTTTTTTTACGGCATATCAACCTCAGTGGGTCATTTAATGACGATAAAGTTTTGAAATAAATCAATTCTTAATGGATAATACAATTTTGTTTAAAACTTATGTTTTCTATTCAACCCATAGATGGGACCCTAACAGGTACTACCACTCCGGGTCAGAGTGGACCAGGGAGCAATGGTGATGAAGGGGTGCTCCACATTCCCCAAACCTCCAGAACTGGAACCTCACCATCAGATAGAGTTTAACGTCATTCCAGGACATGTAGACCCGCAGCCACCGCCTTCTAGCACTCCTATGATAAAAAGGGGTTGGGGCTTGCCATAAGGGCAATAGGGTTGGGGCAATCATGTAGGTGCTAGGGCTTGACGTGACCAGCCGATTGATCGGAGGGGCCTCTCCGACCACACGTCTAGCCCAAGATAGGGCCAAAGTGGAGTATTGCATGTCATGAACAGCTCATCCACCTGGGCTCTATCCTTAAGCATCAGGGTCGCCACCCACGGCCAACAGGTGGCCCCATTGGGGGAGTCTTACCCCTCTGCAGAGGTGCAGTCAGTGCATTCTAACGCCCCACCGACAGGGCGAGATGGGAATTTTATTCATTTTATACTAAAAATTAATTTTGTGTTAATTTTTCATTGGAATCCAACACGAAATATTTCGATATTGATAAATTCTATTTTGTATCAAACTTAGTTTTCTTTCCATTCAATTTTAAAGTCATAAATTTAGTCTCATTAGCCAAATATATATATTTTCCCAACCCCTCCACCACTGGATGCGGGACAAGGTTAATTTTTAAGTGAAGTACAGCTGGTTGAAAAACTCCATTTCAGCCCTTACTTAGGCTAGACGAGCGGTCAGAGAGGTGTGACTTGAAAAATCTGCTCGTCATGTCAAGCCCTAGCAATTACATGATTGTCCCGATTGGATTCTTCAAATTGCTCTTATGGCAAACACCCATCCCTTTCTATCATATAGGTGCTAGAAGGTGGTGGCTGAGGGTCAACCACATATGAAATTGTTACTTCCAATTTGGTGGACTCTCCTATTGTGAACGATAGATGAGGGTCAGCAGTGAGTGATTTGTTTCCTCCCATGTTATGCATGCTATCAAAAGACATTTTGCGTTTCCTCGAGTGTGATAGCATCCCAGCCTTGCTGCAAGCTATAAAGCCACACTGACAGATGGAATTTCCTAAAGTGGGAGTCAGATGTTTTTGTTTTAAAGTCAGATGGAGCTGATCTCGATGTTTCTTCTATTTATTAATACACATAAAGTTCATGACAATTATTTCTGCTAATTTAGTGTCCTGGGTATATAATTGCATCTAGTGGTGAGGTTTCCAATTTTGGATCTCTGGGGAGTGTAGAGTACAACTTCATTTCCATTACTCCAAGGTCCACTCTGACTCAGAATAGGAGTACCTGTTAGTGTCCCATCTATGGGTCAAATAGATCTGTTTGCAAATTAATATAAATTATTTCTACCAAGTTATTAATACACATGAAGTTAATGAAAAACTTAACATAAAAATTAATTCTGCCAGTTTATTGATACACATGAAGTTAATTAAAAAATCTAAAATAAACACTAGTTTATTAGTACATTTATTTATATCCATTCATTCATTCTTTCTTTCCATTTGTTCTTTCTTTCTTTCTTCTAATTTATTAATACACATGAGTTTAATTCTCTGAATTTTTTAGATGAGGCTTGATGATTTGTTTTATTTGGACTATTGTCCTCATCTTTGGAACCTTCTTGTCATAATCAGGAGCCATTATGGAACTTTGAACCCAACCCTTTATTCAATCCACAGGAGAGTATACTGTTCTCATTCTGCTAACCATGACTGAGAGCATAACATCAGCTACGAGAAATCTGGATCGCAGGACAAAGGATGATACCCGAAAACTTACCACAGTCTGTCTGCCCTATGTCAAAGGCTTGGCTGAAAAGATTCAAAAGATATGTAATCTATATGACAACGTTCAGAAGTGACTTGACTCTTCATAAATATCTCTTCCAAGTCAAGTCCCCAACAGAATACTATATATATATATATATATATATATAATAATATATATATATATATATACTGACCTGCCCTGCCCTGCCCTAAGTCTGTTGATGCTGTCAAAAAAGAAAAAAAAGAAAAGACAATATGCTCAAAACAAATTGCTAATACTTTTCTTATGTGTTTCCTTTCAGATGGTCAAACTAATCATGTCTACAATCTTTCTGGTGTTGCTCATTAGTAGTGTGTCTGCGAAAGGAGTGTGTCCCCCAGATCTTGGATGCAGAACCCACAAGATGAGTGATTCATCATTTATCACTCTTAGTCTTCCGCAGACGTTCAAAGCCAGAATTGAAGTGAAAGATGACAAGGTAACATTTCTTTTTATTTATTCTATAAGAATTAGCAAGGTGTTAACTCATAGCTAACACCCGTTTCTTATGATGTATTAGGTTATCTAAAACACAGAATATTCGGTTGGGAAAATAAAGACAAGTCAATTAATACTATATAACATTTAATTCAACAACATACAAAGAAGGAACTAACACTCATTTCTTATGATGTATTAGATTATCTAAAAGAGAGTAACCTAACACAGAATATTCGGTAGGAAAATAAAGACAAGTTAATTAATACTATATAACATTTAATTCAACAACATACAAAGAAGGAACTAACACTCATTTTCTTATGATGTATTAGATTATCTAAAAGAGAGTAACCTAACACAGAATATTCGGTAGGAAAATAAAGACAAGTTAATTAATACTATATAACATTTAATTCAACAACATACAAAGAAGGAACTAACACTCATTTCTTATAATGTATTAGGTTATCTAAAAGAGAACACAAAATATTCGGTAGGGAAAAAGTAATATATAACATTTAATCATACAACATACAAGGAGGGAACAAGGTTCCCACTTCAAACTATAAAAGAGTCACAATGTTATCAAGGAACATGAAGAAAAGGTTCAAACAATAGAGGGGTGGACACCATCTACTATTTATCAGGAGGTCTGGGAACAAAAATAGGCACTATTTGTTACTGCTGAGGAGTGAACACTTATGTCTGTCGCTTCCAACATTGTGTTTGTAAAAGACGGTGATTCTAGGATTTGCCTTGTCACGTAACCAAAAAGGACATGCGATGTGAGAGAGCCCCTACTTAATGTAAAAAAAAGAGTCAATTCTATTTTGTCTCCCAGCAAGTGAACTCTTAAAGAAAAAAACTTTGAGAAACAAAAACAAAAGAAAAAAAAAACCCAAAGGAATTCTGATTATTTGTCTGAATTTTTGAGTATGATTTTGATTTTTCGACTGTTGTCCTCATCTTTATTGTTTTATGTAAAATCACAACATTTCAGCTAATGTATAGTAACTGATGTCATTAGAATTTACACCTCGAGTTTTGCAGCAAATAATCAATTTTTTTTTTTTTTTGATGTGAGTGTAATTCTTTTTCTGACGCGTATTGGAATGATAAGCGTGCAAAAACAATGACGTCATTATTTGAATAAGATCTTCAAAAATTCTTTGTTTGATCAACAGTCAAACTATTCAAAATGATTTCCTAGATTGGGTCATTACTATGCTTGGATACACAGGAAACACCTGAGGAAGGGCAGGAGGATACAGCATCCGAAACGTTGTGATTTTACATACCACAATAAAGATGAGGACAACAGTCTGAAAAATCAGAATTCTGATTGTTTTAAATACTGATTTATTTTAGAACCAATTTCCATTAGGATAACAGGATTGTTTATGAAATGGATTAGCACTGCTGCCTATAATTGATTGATTTTAATGTCTTTGCTCATTTTATGCCCGCCCTGTCGGCTGGGGCGTTAGAATGCACTGACTGCACCTCTGCAGAGGGGTAAGACTCCCCCAATGGGGCCACCTGTTGGCCGTGGGTGGCGACCCGTGATGCTTAAGGATAGAACCCAGGTGGATGAGGTGTTCATGACATGCAATACTCCACTTTGGCCCTATCTTGGGCTAGACTGGCGGTCGAAGAGGCCCCCTCCGATCAATCGGCTGGTCACTTCAAGCCCTAGCACCTATATGATTTTCCCAACCCTATTGCCCTTATGGCAAGCCCCAACCCTTTTTATCATATGGGTGCTAGAAGGCGGTGGCTGCGGGTCTACATGTCCTGGGAATGATGTTAAACTCTATCTGATGGTGAGGTTCCAGTTCTGGAGGTTTGGGGAATGTGGAGCACCCCTTCATCACCATTGCTCCCTGGTCCACTCTGACCCAGAGTGGTAGTACCTGTTAGGGTCCCATCTATGGGTTAAATAGAAAAATGTATTTATAAAAAAATTGTATTATCCATTAAGAATTGATTTATTTCAAAGCTTTATCGGCATTAAATGACCCACTGAGGTTGATATGCCGTAAAACAAAACAAACCAAACCAAATCATTTTATGCCTTGAGGTTGAAGTATTATCATAGGTTTGGTTTGGTTTGTTTTACGGCATATCAACTTTGGTGGGTCATTTAATGTCGACAAAGTGTTGAAATAAATTCATTCTTAATGGATAATCAAATTTTGTTTATAAACTCATGTTTTTCTATTTAACCCATTGATGGGACCCTAACAGGTACTACCACTCCGGGTGAGAGTGGACCTGGGAGCAATGGTGATGAAGGGGTGCTCCACATTCCTCAAACCTCCAAAACTGGAACCTCACCATCAGATAGAGTTTTTTATGTCATACCCAGGATATGTAGACCCTCAGCCACCGCCTTCTAGCACCCATATGAAGTATTATCATATATATTATATATGTGTCTATTTTTGGAGGATATGTGCTTAATTGAAGTCATACCTAATTTTGAAACTTAATTAGTTAATAATTAATGAATTTAGGTGGGCATATATGTTCAAATGTAAGGCTAAACAAATCGAGCATTTGAACATATATGCCTGCCTAAATTCATTAATTATTAACTAATTAATTTTCAAAATTAGGTATGACTTCAATTAAGCACATATCCTCCAAAAATTGTCGGCTTAAAGCCATATAAAAATAAACACATTTGTTTGTTTAGTTAACCTCATATGTGTCTAAATATATTTATGTATGATTCATTTATTTTAACTAATTTAGTTTAAGAATATCTAAAAATATGGAAGAAGAATGAATTCTACTGCAACTGATAGAAGGTGTGTCCAAAATTTCTTTTGGATATAAAATAGTGGAACATTTGTAATATATTGTCTGATCAGTGCACCAAAGGACCAGGCTGAATAGGAAGTGCATGGGGGTCAGGTGCAGCCTGGAAATGAAAACAGGATGTGGCCCTGACCTGAGCTTTTGCACCTGGAAATGCAGGTGAATATTTGACATGATTTCGGTGCAGAAATCTGTAGGCGTAGCCCATAGCCAATGAAAACAGCCTGTATGGGCGAAGAGACGTGTCTACAGAAAAAACTGCGTAGGTGCCACGAACAAAGAGGTGTGACACCTGGGGTCAGACTACAATAAAAGAAGCCCATAGAGATCAATTAGACAGACAACGATCAGGTTCGAGATCACTTGAAAAGAACTCCCGAAGGCTCCACGTTTGCGTAACCCTGCCAACGACTCTCAGCTGTACACAACCGAGGGAATATTAATATAATGTAATCATCTTACATTTTCCTAAATACAAGTGTGTGTGTTCTTTGACGGGTCCAGTGTGTAACACATTTACAATTCAACCAAATGTCATTAAATGCATACATTGATATTATTCAACAACACATTCTAATTTCTTGACCAAATTAGACACACCCTGAACAATTTAAAAGTATAATCATCTGAGCACATCCAGAAGGACAAGAGGGGTTCTTGTAATCCATTCAACAAATACCATTACAACACTCCTTGAGGTGAGAAGGATTGCAGATGCTAAGTGTTATCAAGAATATGCCAACTGTACCTCTGCAGAGAGATAAGACCCCGCCCCCCAACTCTCTGAAGTTAAGCAGCAATGAGATTGTTCAATACCTAGATGGGTGACCATTTAAGAAACAGCAGGTACTGTAAGTATCCTGATATTAAAATGACTTGATTTGGCACTAAAAGACCTGATATGCTGTAAACCAACCAACCAACAAACCAACCAACCTGAACAATTTAAAGGTATAATCATCTGGGAGGGGGGGCACACCCAGCAGAAGAACAAGAGAGGTTCTACTAAGCCTAGCAACAATTACCATTAAAACCCTTTTTGAAGTGAAAAACATGGCACATGCCAAGCAACATTAAGGTTACCCCCCCCCCCCATGATATTCAACATTCTACTTTAGCCCTTACTTAGACTAGACAGGCTGCCAGGGAGGCCCCCTCCGATCAGTCGGCTGGTCATGTAGCTCTTATATGATTGTCCTAACCCTATTGGCCTTATAGCAAACCCCAACCTTTTTTTCATATATGTGCTAGAAAGTGATAGCCGAGGGTCTTCATGTCCTGGGCGTGACATTAAACTCTGTCTGATGATGAAGTTCCAATTCTGAAGCTCTGGGAAATGTAGAGTCCCCTTCATCACCATTGCTCCCAGTTCAACTCCAACCTGGAGTGATAGTACCTGTTAGGGTCCCATCTATGGACTAAATAGAAGAAAATAACTATGATAAAAAATGTTTTAAAAAAATTGAGTCTTAAAAAAAATTAAGTATCTATCAAGAATGAATGGCATAAAATAACCCAAAGGTGTTGACATGCTGTAAATCCAACCAAGCTACCAACAAATATGATTAAAACCCACCTTAAGGTGAAAAGAATTGCTCATGCCAAGCAACATCAAGGTTAGCCCATTAGAGTGAGTCTATAGAAACAAGTAGAAATGCAATGAAATAATCAGGACAAACTTGAAAAAGAATGACTTATTCTCAGTAACATCTTGACAAAACTAAAAGAATATTTCCTTTTATGATGATAATCTTGTTTGACTCGGACACACACAAAAAAAACTCTCATCAGAAATCTGTGGTAAGAAAAGCTCCAAACAGGACAGTATAGATCACCATTAAAAATGGTGGAATCAGAATAGTTTTTTTTACATAAACAATGACCTACCTTTTACCTTTTATTTGATGTGGGAAAAACAACTAGTATTTTATGTATACTAAACAACTGATGTGGTAACTAGTATTAACAATGTCATTCTTGATAGTATTAACTGTGTGATCTCTTTTTTTTTTCTTTTCTTTTTTTTTCTTTTTGTTTAAACTGAATATACTATTGTGAAAACTGGTTTTTCACTGGAAGATTTTAGAGGTGGATTTATTTGCTGGATTATCTGGTTGTATATTCAACCAACCCAAACCATTAGTCAAACTGCACCTCTTTATAAATAGACACATCCATATTCATATTGGGTGGAAGTGGCAGATGGTATAATGGTTTATTGTTCACAGGAAATGAACTCTGTGACATGAGATCAAATCCTGGATGAGGCTATTTGCATTTTGTATAGTGCTAATACCCTTGGGAAAAGTATGCATCCAGCTGTTCTCCCTCTAGCCCTGGGTAAATCGTAGGGCGGACTCAGCTCTTTAACCTTGGTATGACAACCTGTCTAGGAGGAGGAGCAAGGCTCTGAATTCAAACCTATTAACTCTTTGCCTACTTTAAGCTGCTCACAGTGGCTCTCCCACTACTGCAAACCCACCATAAACCACTGGCAAAAGCTCTCATATATTGTTGCATACCTCTTTCCTTACTTCTATTCTTCTAGCGTCTCTTCTAGCGTCTGGACTTCGTCTTGGTGGTTGGTCGCACTTAACTCATTTCTTCTTCTAGATCAGTCTTGTTACCAAGACATTCACCAACCACAAAACCGTGTTATTTTCTTAAGCTTTTATTTACTTAACTAAAAATTTAATGTAACTAAACATTGTGCGCGTATGCAGTGAGTTCCAGTTAAGGCAGTACATCTCTGCCCGACATCCAAACTGAAACTGAGTACCCAACCAGGTCCCATGTGACTTCACGTATTTCGCTGGCTTTCTGTACTATTCCATGGAAAGTCCTGCCCGTGATATGAAAAGGGCCATCCCTTTAGAAATACAGGGGATTGACAATAATCTTATGCAACCGCATAGATTATGTAACAATATATGTCACTTGTTTACACTAAAAAGGACTCCGATTACAATAATAATAGGACTTTATTTGAATGAAATGAGTTCTGAGGTGAATAGATAGTAAACTAATACTTAACTAGTATTAATACTTAACTAGTATTAGATGGGAATACTTGAAACAATATAAATGTTTGCAAATTATTTATATCAAGAACTAGAAGGTTCTACACGGCGTCACCTAGGTTGAGGGGTGATATTTTTTTAAAAAGTTAGTCTCGCAGCTCCATTATTACTCAATCGTGAGTTGGATCCCCGCAGGATGCCCCATTAAAATCCACGTAAAAAAAGACCTTGTGTTAATCCAGCCATTCTGAAAAGAAAAATTAATGTCTACAATTTACAATATTAAATGCAAAAAAACATTCCATGCTGTTAAATTTTATGTTTTCATTTTAAATTTTATGTTTTCATTGTCTCCACGAATATAAATCAAATCTTCATTTTTTTTTTACTCAAAAAGCAAGATCTGATGATAGTGAATGTGTGCTTATATTATATACAGGGCCAGGTTAGCTCAGAGCATTCGGCTAGAAACCACAAGTTTCCTAGTTCGATACCGGCCCTCGCCAACTCAGCATATGAGTAGCACAGAGATCTGTGCGGTAAAGTAAAGGGCTGATGGTAGGTGTGGCGCTCCACCTCAGATGCAAAAATAATCTCCTTGGTCTAGTGCTAGTGAAAAGGGGATAGACCCCCTCGCTGATAGTTTGATACCGTCTTTAGGCCTCCCCGACGACTTTACTTTACTTTTACTTACTTATATTTACTTTGTCGTTAATTGTTTTATTTTTGTAGTTTCCTCCAGACATACATACACACAAACCAACTATGTATACATACATACACACAAAAACCAACTATGTATACATACATACATACATACACACAAACCAACTATGTACATACATACATACATACATACATACATACACAACACCAACTATGTATACATACATACATACATACATACACACAAACCAACTATGTACATACATACATACATACATACACACAAACCAACTATGTATACATACATACATACATACATACACACAAACACAACTATGTATACATACATACATACACATACATACACACAAACCAACTATGTATACATACATACATACACACAAACCAACTCTGTATACATACATACATACATACACACAACCAACTCTGTTATACATACATACATACACACAACCAACTCTGTATACATACATACATACATACACACAACCCAACTCTATACATACATACATACACATACACACACACAAACCAAGTCTGTATACATACATACATACATACACACAAACCAACATACATACATACATACATACATACAACAAACCAACTCTGTATACATACATACATACATACACCATACATACATACATACACAAACCAACTATGGATACATACATACATACATACACACAAACCAACTCTGCATACATACATACATACATACATACACACACCACAAACCAACTCTGTATACATACATACATACATACACACAAACCAACTCTGTATACATACATACATACATACACACAAACCAACTCTGTATACATACATACATACATACACACAAACCAACCATACATACATACATACATACACACACACACAAACCAACTCTGTATACATACATACATACATACACACACAACCAACTCTGTATACATACATACATACATACATACAACACAAACCAACTCTGTATACATACATACATACATACACACACAAACAACTACATGTATACATACATACATACATACACATACATGTATACATACATACATACATACATATACATACATACATACGTATACATACATACATACATACACACAAACCAACTATGTATACATACATACATACATACACACAAACCAACTATGTATACATACATACATATGTATACATACATACACACAAACCAACTATGTATAGATAGATGGTTACTTGAAATTAAAATTGTTTACAATGGATTCTTATTGAATAGGAATAATTGTTTGAATCCTGGATCAGGCTGTTTGTGTTTGATGCATCCAGCTATTCTCCCTCCAGCCCTGGGTAAATAGTAGGGCTGACTGTGTCCTTTAGCCTAGGTTAGGCAACCAGTCTAGGAGAAGGAAAACTCTGAATTCAAACCTGATATATTTAATTCAAATCAGCTTTATTCTGCTTACAAATTGAACTTGTGTCACATCCTGCCTGTGGTGGAGGGGTTGTGTACCATGTACATAAAAAAAAAAAAGTAATGAAATTTATTGTGTACAGTGCTCAGGTGCACCACAACTCATCAAAGTCTCATGTCAAGTACACAGAATAATGTGTTAGTGTCAGGAACATGAACAGTTTACAGTAGTAATATGCATGTATGTGTGCGCGTGTGTGCATATGTATGTGGAGAGTGGCATCAGGTGTCTTCCTTTTCATATAGTATCACTCAGGTTCTATGGGGGTGGGGGGTATCAATCGGTGTCAGGATTTTCTTTGTTGTTTTTGACATAAGTGCAAATTGAAAAAAAAACCCTTTTTGATCTCGATTAAGAAAGGACATGTTTTTCATTTACACCGTCAATATCCAGTTGTTTTAACAGATGATTTTTAGATTTAAAAAAAAAATTATTAATTTAAAAAAAAAATTATACAACTAACCTCTAACCCTAACTCGAACATGTCCTTTCTTAATCGAGATCAAAAAGGTAATATGGTCCCATAAAATAAAAGCCTAAAGGGAGTTTTTGAGCGTACATCCATTCTTCAAATTTCAACTGTTACTACAGCTAGTATATATATGTATTTCTTTTCTTTGATATATTTACTAATCCTTCCAAATGAAGACTATGTGAAACAAGGCCAGTTTCTAGGAAATATAACTGGTGATCTGAGTTCAAATCCTAGTTGAGGCAGTTTGCATTTTGCTTCATGCTAATACCCTTGGGAAAGGTATGAATCCATCTGTTTTCCCCCACCCCTAACTATGATTATATATATATATATATATATATATATCAACTCCTCTACACAAGTAGGATGTGACACAAGTTCAATTTCTTAAACAGTTTAACAGGTTTGAATTCAGGGTTTTCCTTCTCCTGGACTAATTCCATGGTTAAAAAGCCCAGTCTACCCTTCTATTTACCCACACCTGGAGGGAGAATAGTTGGATGTATAGCTTTCCAAAGAGTATTAGCATTATGTGAAATGCAACTAGCCTCATCCAGGATTTGAACTTGTGTTGCTGGGTCCATTTCTGACAACAATAACCATTACACAATATGCACCTCCACAATCTATCATTGTAGATTGAATAAATGATTTAGTTTGAAATTCTCAGGTTACCAAAGAAAGAAAAATTGGATTCATACCTTTCCTAAGGGTATTAGCATTATGTGAAGTGCAAACAGCCTTGTCCAGGATTTGAACTCAGACCACTGTGTCCATTTCCTATTAGAATATATAAGGTATTAAAACTCTTTTGAGCTTTTTTAATGATAAAAATGCTTATAATTTTAAAAAATAAATCTATTTTATTTAACATAAAATACGCATTTTTAAAATTTTTTAAAAATTCCGGTACTGATCGAGAGCATTCTGTGCCTCGTGATTAATGATCTATTTATTTTGTCTTTCCATTTACAATGTTGCTTTGATAAAGACCTCTTCATATGGTCGAAACAGATTTCTGTCAGCAAAAAATTTTTAAAAACTTGTTGTATTTTTTCTACAAACTTTCTACACATATTGTCGGATTAATATCAATTTTACCTTTCATAAGGTATTAAGTTGCTTTAAAAGAAAAAAAAAAATCTTCATCTTTTTGTTCAATTTAAAAAAATTTTTAATTTTTAATATAAAATTTTTGAAGGCAATTTACAATGCAATATGTGTTGAAAATTATATTTATTTAACTTTTTTTTTTTAATTCTAAATATTTTTGGAAAATAAAATTCCATCATCAGAGTTATTGAAAGTACTAGGTGTTTTTTTTATAGTACTTATCCCACGGTGATATTGTAATTATCTGTTGTTTTAAGAAGTTGAGGAATGCCGTATATTAAAAAAAAAAGTTAAATAAATATAATTTTCAACACATATTGCATTGTAAATTGCCTTCAAAAATCTTTATATTACACATACACACAATGCTTCAAAGATACTATAAAAAAAAACCTTTATTTTTTATTTTTGTTTCAGTCAAATATAACAACATTGATAGAAGAGTACTATGACATGTTGCATCAGAAAATGGGAGTAATTACAGTTTATCATGATAGGAGTACCTCAACACAAATCCTAGATTACAAACACAAGAAAGTCATTCATTATAATGGTAAGTAAAACTCAAATTCCTGCATTCCTGTCTGTCTGTCTGTGTGTCTTTAAAAGAACTTATTAGCAAACAGTAGGAAGGAGAAAAAAAAAGGAATGTCCCTTACAGCGTGGTGGGAGGAGGAGAAGTGGTGGTGATAAGTGATTCCTTTTATATATATTTACCCAACCCCTCTACACAAAGGGTAAAAAGAAAGAAGAAAAAAAAGTCATTCTTTTTGTCTGTGGATATTTTTAGATGAACTCAGCACAAAATGTTTATTTTAAAATTTTTTTGAATAAAACCATTTGTTTAGTGATGATTATTTTGTTCTATTTAGATTTACCACTACTCCCCCCACCCCCTTCACATGACCAATATAACAGCTCCCTACTTTTATCAGCAAATTTAGTGTGTGTGTGAGAGAGAGAATGCTTTTAAGTCCATAGTAAGAATAGTTAAGAAATGGCAGTTTTCCTCACTATTTCTCTGTAATGGGATATAGATAGGATGTGAGATAGATAGGTAACAGGTTTGGTTTCTTTGTTTAATGGCATAGCAAACTTTGTGGGTTATTTAATACCAAAGCCATCCTTATAGAAGAACAGGTGGGGGATGATGGGATAATAATGAGAATTCAAACTAGTTTGTATGAATACTCAGTAATGATTGGGTTTCTTTGTTTTAATGGTATATCAACCTTTGTGGGTTATTTAATGCCAAAGCCACCCATCCTTGTAGAAGAACAGTTGTGCTATTTAACCCATAAACCCAAGGAGTTTCTTACTTTTTACAATAATCTCTGTTGGTAGAGCATCCACCTATGAACCACAAGGTTCCGGTTTTGATACCGACCCTCGCCAACTCAGCGCATGAGTCGCATGGCTTGGATCTCTGCAGTAAAGTGCCACAAAATCAGTTTCTCAAAGTGAAGTTTAAAAAGTTTGAATTCAGTTTTCCTTCTCCTAGACTAGTTGCCTAACCATAGTTAAAGATCCCAGTCTGCCCTACAATTTATCCATAGCTGCATTGTATGCATCTATAATAGCCAATCAAGAGTTAAGTAGAACATTTTAAGATAAGTAAAGAATTTACATACTCCTTCAATTCGACGCCACTTCACATATTGAAATTGAATGACCTTACATACACACACTCCAAATAGATCTGACCACTTCACATATTCAATTGTGATTATTAATGACTATTTACAATCTAGTAGGGCTGGTTTATCTCAGTCGGTAGGGCGTCACCTAGGAACCACAAGGTTCCTGGTTTGATACTGGCCCTCGCCAACTCAACAGTACAGGGGTCTGTGTGGTAAAGTGAGGAGCTGATGGTAGGTGTGGTGCTCCGCCTCAGATGCCAGAAAACAATCTCCTTGGTCTAGTGCTAGTGAAAAAGGGATAGACTCCCTCAATGTATGGCTGATACCGACTTTAGGCCACCTCGATGACTTTACTACTTTTATTTGAAATTTTCGGCTGAGAACCTCAGGTTCCTGGTTCGATATCGGCCCTCACCAACTCAACGTATGAGTAGCACAGGGATCTGTGTGGTAAAGTGAGGAGCTGATGGTAGGTGTGGCATTCTGCCTCAGTTGCCAAAAAACAATCTCTTGGTCTAGTGCTAGTGAAAAGGAGTATAGACCCACTCACTGTGTGGCTGATACTGACTTTAGGACTCCCTGACGACTTTACTTACTCACATATATTTAATTGATCTCGCAATGTTACATTGAAAAACGTTGTCCTACCAAAAGTATGAGGATGTGCACTGAGTGTAACATAAATTGGTGACCCAAGTTCAAATCCTGAACAAAGCTTTTCGAGTTTCACTTTGCACTAATACTCTTGGGAAAGGTGTGAATCCATCTATGGGTAAATAGTTGGGCAGACTAGGTTCTTTAGCATTGGTAAGGCAACCAGTTTAGGAGAAGGAAAACTTTGAATTGAAACCAGCTTTACCCTGCTTGAATGTTTATTTTATGACACATCCTGCTTTGAGCGGGAGGGGTTGGGTGAATATATAGAGAAAGCAAAGGAAATAATTGTTGATGATTTTATCTGGGTCACTTCAGAAGTTGTCAATCTTCTTTAGAGGTGGAAGTGGAAATGTTTGCCTTGGCCAGTTGTAAATATTTATACAGAATTGATGAGTCAAAATTTTTATTATGATACAATAATTTGGTTGAACTGTGAAAATTGGGTTTACTGTTTCTTTCAATAAAAGTTATTATTTAACTTCTTGTTGAACTTTCTAGAGTCTCAAAAGGATTAAAATTTTATATGATTAGCAACAAGCACCTCCGGGTGTAAGTATTTATGTTTTAATGTTATGAAATATATTGAATTAGAGAAAGACTAATGAAATTAAGTAACAACACATATAAAAAGATTACACTTATTTTAATTATATTTTAATTGATTTCTAATACATCACTCAATAAGTCCCGGGCCTGATATAGATGGCACCACAAATAGAAAAGCCATATGATTTTTATAAAGTACTAACCTTCAAATGGCATGTATCAAAATTTGAGCCCAATTAGATTATTAGTTTACAAATTACAGTTATTTAAGTGAAGCTACTGTTGCAAATTTTCAAAACAATGGAAAAATCTGAATTTTGTGTGTTGATCAA
>CM042160.1:63357950-63607950 GCA_023376005.1 Doryteuthis pealeii | reverse complement strand
ATAAATAAAGGAAAGGGAAATGAATAAAATAAGATAAAATACATAACAGATGTTTTTTTTATCTATTTATCTATCACTTAAGTAAAAGCAGTTACTATAAACAACCTAAGTCCTTTGTTTATCAAAATGACTTGATTCGGCATTAAATGACCCTAAAAGAGGGTTGAGATGTTATAAAACAAAACAACCAAACCTTCCACTCTCCATTCATTTTGTTTCTATTGCTTCTTCTTTCCCTATTATATTCACTAGCAAAAAAAAAACGAAAAAAAAAAAAAAGTCCTCCAGGCAGTGTAAAAACTTATTTTTGAAAGATATTACCTGAGTGGGGTGGAGTTAAAAATTCGATTTCAGAGGGTTTTTATCATAAGTAAAATCATCAAATTTATTAAAGAAGTAAAAAAATAAATAAAACAATTTGAAATTGAAACTTAGTTCTGTTTCCCTCAAATAAAATGTTGTGTGCATCTATTAATTAAAAAATTATTTTGAATATTTTACACATAAATTTTACACAAAATCGTAAGTATTTATTCATTTGTAAACTTTTAGTTAAATTCTAGTTACTTAAAAAAAGGGCGAGAGTAAAGAATAATTTTTTAAATTAATTACAAATTTAGCTAATAATTTTTTCCATCCAATTTATTTAAATGATATATAGTTTATTTATTACAATGGAAAGGATTCAAATGTTGAATTATAAGAAACAGCTTTTATTTATTTTATTAATATTAATTGTTCTTTATTCTATGTATTGACGATTTTAGTAATTGTGACATAAGCAGTGACATAGTTTTGGTTACGGACAAATAGAGACCAAATCTCCATTATTAATAGACTAGAAGCAGCTACCCAGCAACGCATGGGTAGCCTCTTCTGGCAGAGAGGAGAATCCTGGTGTATTGATTTGTTTATTTTTGTGATTTACAAATGCTGGACATTTTCAAGTAGAATTTCAATGCTATTTCTATGTATATTTTGTTTTTTTTAAAATATCTTCGAATATAAATCAAATCTTCATAATTTTTGCAGAAAAAGCAAGAATCGGTTAGTATTATTTGGATTATTTGGACAATTGTCCTCATCTTTATTGTTATCTGTACAACGTTTTGGCCGATGTGCCCTCTGGCCTTCTTCAGGTATTTATTGTCAGACTCAGGAACTTTCTCACAGCAGTAACATAGAATAATAATTAACACAGCTTAACACCTTTACCCCAGCTATGGTTAGCGGAATGAGAACAGGATACCCCTGTGCCCCGTGGATTGAATAAAGGGTTAGGTTGAAATTTCCGTGATGGTTCCCGATTACGACATGAAGGTTCCTGATTACGACAAGAAGGTTCTCGAGTCCGAGAAAGTTCCCAAGTCTGACAAGAAATATTTGAAGGAGGGTACATCGGCCGAAATATTATACAGATAACAATGAAGATGAGGACAATAGTCCGATTAATCTAAATAATACTAATTATCAAGCCTCATCTCAAAAATTCAGAGAAACAAGAATCGTTTGTTTTATTTTCGTAGTATCATCCAGACATACATACACACCAATTGTCCTTTTTTATATGTATTTTTGCTGTTCCATATTTTGTTTCCTTTCAGCTTCTAATTGTTGGATGCAAGCGATGAATCCGAGTCTTCGGTTGGAAATTCCGTTTAAAAGTGCTGTGGATATTTTTAAGTTTAAGCGGGCATTTCAAGAACTTGGTAAAACTGTGGTGAGTATAATTCTTTGATTTCTTTGATTTCTATCATTCATTTCTTTTTTTAAAATAACAAGCAAGAATATGCACCCTCTGGGCGTAAGTATCTAAGTTTTAAGGTAATTAAATATATTAAATTAGAAAGACTAACAAAATTAAATTATATATATAAAGTAAAGTCGACGGGGCGGCCTAAAGTCGGTATCAGCCAGTCAGCGAGGGAGTTTTTTCAATAGTGCTAGACCAAGAAGATTGTTTTTAGCATCTGAGGTGGAGCGCCACACCTACGATCAGCTCCTTACTTTACCGCACAGATCTCTGTGCTACTCATATGCTGAGTTGGCGAGGACTTGTATCGAACTAGGAACCTTGTGGTTTCTAGCCGAACACTCTACCGGCTGAGCTAACCCGGCCCTAAGAGACTAAAAAAATTATTTATATAAAAATATTATATTTATTTTAGTTATATTTTGATTGGTATTCTACATAAAATCATTCATAGGATTGATTTTAATATGTTGGAGAATAAAACAATAGTATTAAAGATAAAAAATACCAAGTAATTATTTATAAAAGCCAGTTTTGTTAAAACCAGTATGCAAATTAACCAAACCATATATTATGTAAACCTTTATTTCTTAGTGATATATAAAACAAATTGCCGGATTCTAAACATACTAATATCTTAGATGATTTTTAGACAAATCTAACTGAGATTTTCATAGAGACATCATAAATAAAATAAGATTTATTCTATGTATTAATGATTTTGACAATAAATTAAATACTCATTGATAAACTTACTTAATTCCTGAAATGACTGTGGCATATTTGTGAAAACTTGACAATTGATTTTTCATAGAATTTTAATATCTTTATGTAGTAATGATACTGACAATAAATTAAATACTCATTGATTAACTTACTTAATTCCTGAAATGACTCTGACATAAGTAGTGACATAGTTTTGGTTACGGACAAATAGAGACTGAATCTCTATTATGAATAGAGATAGTGTGCTACATTTATAAGTAATGGCATGTTTTCTTTGTTTAATGATATATCAACCTTCATGAGTTATTTGATGCCAAAACTATCCTTGTAGAAGAACAGCAGTTTTATTAATTAAACAATTGCTGTAAAATTCTATAATGAGAACAGAAATTTGTCGGGTCGGACAGCTGGATTTTAAACATACTAATAATATGTTTAAGGCAAATCTAACACAGATTTTCATAGAGACATCATAAATAAAATAAGATTTATTCTATGTATTAATGATTTTGACTATAAATTAAATACTCATTGATTAAATTACTTAATTCCTGAAATGACTCTGACATAAGTAGTGACATTGTTTTGGTTATGGACAAATAGAGACCAAATCTCCCTTATCAAGTAGATGCAAAAAGAGAAAAATATTTGGGGGTGGGTGGGTGGAAGATTTAGCTATTGGTCAGATACCAAACTTTTTTTCACCCAATAGAGCCCAGGGGGTCAGAGGGAGGACACTGTTGGCAGTGGTGACCATCCATATCCCAATGACACATTGGTCACACAACACTTACGCACTCTTTTATACTTGTTTTAACTCGAGTATCAGAGTTAACAGAAAAATGATAGGAAGAAACATAACGAGTATTAAGGATAGAGAAAAAGGTTTACTAAGCAAAGATACAAGGTGAACAGAGTAATTAGCAATTATTAGGTTGAATTAACAAGTCCCATGAGATCTTGTTGTTTCTCTCTTCTGAGGTTTTGTCAGACATTATTTATAGGAAAAACAGACAATTCCATTGTCATTATTTAGGTACTATGTTTATTCATTTCTTTCCATCATTTTTTTAAAATATAATGTAAACGTGAATTTAGGAGGTGGGTATAAAGGGGGAGAGACACCCAGTAGGACCCAGGAGTGGCGACACTGTTGGTAGCAGCCCTGTCAGCTAGGGTTATAGATTCTCTGTATATACGTTCTATGTATATTTTAATTTTAGATATCTTTGAATATAAATCAAATCTTCATAATTTTTGCACAAAAAGCAAGAACCGATGATATTTAATGTGTATGTATATTTACTTTGTCGTTAATTGTTTTATTTTCATAGTTTCATCCAGATATGCATACATACATACATACCAAATGTCCTTTATATATGTACTAGAAGTGGCTATCCGGCGTCGCCTGGGTAGAGGGGTGATTTTTTTAAAGTTAGTCTCGCAGATCCATTATTACTTATCACAAGTTAGATCCTCATAATTTTGCTCAAAAACCAAGCCCTGGTGATTGTGAATGTATATATTATATTTACATTAACAATCACCAGGGCTTGTATATTATATATATTTACTTTTTAGTTAATTGTTTTATTTTCGAAGTTTCCACTGGACATACACAACTGCCCTTTATATATGTATAGATAGATAGATAGATAGATAACACTGTATAATAGGTTAATGAAAAATTGTGCTTTATCTTTCTTAAAGATCCGAAATATGCCAGTAAAGAATGTTCGGACATGTATCTGTGAGGATCAGATAAATGCTACTCTGGATTACTTTGTGCATAATTTAGATCCGATTCCATTGGCCACTTCAAATATTCCACTCAGAGTCGAAGTCAAAGGAACAGGTAAAGTATCATCTTTTCTTTTCAAAAAATTATAATTATCTCTTTGTTTCTCGTATCACACAGCTATCTCATTTAAAAAGAAATTATATTTACTAGCAGGACCTGTGGATATACCACAGTATGATAATTTAATTATTGCAACATCTGATATGTTTACTTAAGAGCTATTGCCAAATAGTTCAATATGTAAAAAGTATAATAATCTTGATTTAACTCTTTCTAGCAGAACCTGTGGATATATCACAGTATGATCATTTAATTATTACAACATTTGATATGTTTACTTAAGAGCTATTGCCAAATAGTTCAATATGTAAAAAGTATAATAATCTTGCAGTGATGCTGATAGCTTTTTGATTTAGTGCATCCTGGGACGCACATATTTGTTTTGAATGAGTCCCTGGGAAAATTTATGGGTCCCAACTAAAGCCGTCTAACTCCTACATTGTAACCTATCCTGTGTAATTCTTTTCTAAGAAACTATTGAAATATTGGTATTAAATGACCCACAGAGGTTGATATGCCGTTAAACAAAACTCAAACTCAAATTCAAACTATTGAAATATATTTACAGTTAGCTTGAAAGGATGAGGGAAGGAAAAAGAAAAACACTGGGATGCATGGATACGATTTTACTACATCCTTTTAAATTTTTGTGCGTCAGTGACACAGGACGCATACCTATCAGCATCTCTGATCTTGATTTAACTCTCTCTCTCTCTCTCTCTCTCTCTCTCTCTCTCATTTTTTCTTTCTTTCTTTCTTTATTTTCATCTTTTCCTTATGTCCGATTGAAACAGATTAGTGTTATCGCATCTGAGTGCTCACCCCCCTCTTTGTGTTCCCCTATTCCCTTTCTGTCTTTTTTCTTTTTCTTTTCTTTCTTTCCTAAATAGAAGTATCAATATCATCATGGACAGCTGTTAACAATGGCATCCTAATTAGAATCTTTCGCTCCTTTCTAAATAGATGTATCAATATCATCACAAGAAAATAGTAGAGCGGATTGTTATTTTCATCCTCAGTACAGCAACCGTCTAGGAGAAAGAAAACTCCACTTAAAAATGACCTTGTGTCACACATCCTGCCTGTAGAGGAGGGGTAAGGTAAATATATACATCAAATCATTATGGAGACGTTGGTGGTGTAAGGGTTAACATGACTTGTCAACTTGAGTTCAAATCCTGGACGAGGCTGTTTGCATTTCACATAATGCTAATACTCTTGGGAAAGGTAACATTCAACTGTTCTCCCTCTATCTATGGGTAAATGGTAAATCAGCCTTGGCTCTTTAACTTTTTGTTAGGCAACCAGTCTAGGAGAAGGAAAACTCTTAATTCAAACTGGTTTTACTCTGCTTAAACATTGACCTTGTGTCACACATTCTGCACGTGGTGGAGGGGTTGGGTAAATACATACTCCTGGCCACAGATATCTTTATTTAAAAGTTATTTTTGCTCCTCTGAAGTAATATCTCACAAGAAAGCATCTGTATAATAGGGTAGGTTGATTTTTCACTTTTTTAAAATTATCAAATTCTCTCAAACATCAAAAGTTGTGTGTTGGTTTAATGAATACTGATACTAAAAACTAGATCTCTTACCTGCACCAGTGTTTGAGGAAATAGCATCAAAGATCATCAGTTAAAATGCACTAAAAAATCCTTGTTTTCACAACATTTGGCCCAGAAATTGGTTAGAAAATTTAGCAATTTCAATATTTAAGATAGAAAAGGTTGGGTTAAATCGAATTTAACTGACCTGAATTCCACCATCGTATGTCACCCCGCCGAAAGAAAAAAAATACCAAAAATCAGGGAATTAACAGAAATTTTATGAAATTTTCAGTGTTGATATATTAATGAATAAAAGATATAATGCACCAGTTATTTTATTTAAAAACTTTTACATTTTTTCAGGTCAATTAACTTTGAACCATGTATCTTTGAGAATCTGTTACGCCTCAAAGATATGTGGTTCAAATTTAACTGCCCTGAAAAAATGTAAAAGTTTTGAAATAAAATAACTGATGCATTATATCTTTTATTCATTAATATATCAACACTGAAAATTTCATTAAATTTTGTTAAATCCCTGATTTTGGTTTTTTTCAGCAGGGTGACATACGATGGTAGAATTTCGGTCCGTTAAGTTCGATTTAACCAAAGGTTGTCATTTTATCTTACTAAATTGAAATAGATAAGATATTATAACTAGAATTCAAATTGAAATTATCCCCTCCATCATTACCAATATTTCTGATATACTGAATTTACTTCAATCGTTAAGCTGTAACAGTGATAAACATTTTAGAAGTTTAAAATCTATTTCCTCAAACAAAGGTCAAGTTTTGAAGGAAAATATTTTGAAATAAGATGATGGAAAATAAAATGTGTATTTACTATTCCATGGTAAGAGTAGGATACAATGTCTCTACTGTCTAAAGAACAGAGGCAAAAGAGGGTTGAGAATGGGTTTCTGGGACCATCATGTGACATCACCTGAGGCACCAAAAGGACACATGCCTATTCTTTAAGAGAAATAGTTATTGTCTGTTTTAAAAAGTAAAAGAATTAAAAAAATAAATGTTGCCAACAAATAAAGTTTGGTTTTTATTAAAATTGAAATTATTTTGATTATATTTTTTTTTTTAGTCTCGACTTTGGATGGTAAAAACCAACCTTTCAATCATGTTTATGACTTTTTGACATTTGATCATGAAGCTGTTATTGATCGCAAACTTTTTGAGGTAAGTTTTTTTTTTTTTTAAATTTTTTTTTTCATTTTATACATGAAACTAATGGGTCCTAGGTATAACGTTGTAAGATTCAAAGTGAATATTTGAAGAACATACAACTCCGACAAGGGTTGAGGGACAATACATTTAATAGATAACAGCACATGAATACAAAGGATACATAATAGAAGAGTACATGGATACAAGAGATACAAATACAAGAGTAGATAAACCTGCATATATAAAAGGACTGGAGCGTCCATAGATAGAAATGACTTACAAGGAGGGGGGCCGGAGCCCCACCGAGAAAGGGGTAGACCATGTCTAACCCATGTGGTCTCGTAGCGAGGAAAGAGGAAGAAGCGTTTGAACCAGGCACTTAAATACCATAGCCCCTGGTGAGAACAAGTGACAACCCAGCGGGAAGATAACTCTTCCAGGCAAATGTAAAGATAGTCCCAACAATGTTAATCCATCCTAATGTACTGATGAAGGTTTGATGAAAACTGAAAAAGTTTTAACATCAGTTTCACCATCTCGAATAGGTTCATCTTTGTTAGAGTGCTTTGTCTTTCTATTTTCTACATATATATATATATATATATATATATATATATGTATGTATTAATTATTGCTGTACAAAGGGGTGGATATCAGCTCATCTGGTTACTTTTTCTGATTTACTTTAGCAGCTGTTTACACTCCATGTTCACTTTATTCGTACGTTTTTGACTTTTTATAACGTTAAACTGTATCTAGTGGTGAGGTTCCAATTTTGGAGCTCTAGGGAATGTGAAATACCCCTTCATTGCCATTTCTTCCAAGTCCGCTCTGACCCTGAGTGGTAGTACCTGTTAGGGTCCCATCTATGGGTTAAATAGATCAAAAGATCATTTTTTTTAAATAATCCCAAAAATTAATTTAAAAAAAAATTGAATACCTAACAAGAACGAATAAAACAAAATGTCTTTGGCATAATATAACCCAGCAAGGGTTGACATGCCATAAAATTCAACCAACCATCAACAGTAGGTGATACAGATTTCTTTGTTGTAGGAGTCCTACAGCATCATTTATTTATGCCTAGATGATGTACTACAAATATTATTAGATCTCATAAAAGAAAAAGGCTTCTTCCTAAAAAAAAAGGCAAGAAGCCAACGATATCCTACAGATACAATTACAGATGCAAACTACACAAATGATCAAGCACTTCTTGCAAATACATCTACACAAATCAAATAAATGCTGCATAGCTTACAGAAGGTGGCAAAGGGGCATTAGCCTCTATGTGAATGCAGATAAAGCAGTGTTCATGTGTTTTAATCAAGATGGAGGCATCTTCATACTGGATGGTTATCCTCTGAAATTAGTAAACCAATAATATCTGACCTACAGAAAGCACTGTCAACATACACATGAGAAAGGCATATCCACAGGTCCTGCTAGTTATTATTATTATTATTATTATTATTATTATTATTATTATTATTCCTTGGGCATCTCACTTTTTTATTATCTTCTAACATCAACCTTAAAAAATTAAAAATGTATTTTTTAAAAGAGAATCTTTGCACAGAATATAAAACTAAGTTTATGTGTTTTACTCACACTGGATGGGAAGACCCTGAAATTAGTAAACCAGTTCACATACCTAGGTAGTAATATCTCATCTACAGAAAGCAATGTCAACATACACATGAGAAAGGCATGGACTGCTATAGATAGATTATCAATCATATGGAAATCTGATAAGATAAAGTAAGAATTCTTCCAAGCTGTAGCCATGTCAGTGCTACTGTATGGCTGCAACATTTAGACTCTAATGACAAAGATTCTATGTGCTGTCTTGAACATATCCTGGAAGTAGCACTTCACAAAAGAGTAGCTGTACAGCCACTTACCTCCTATCACACAAACCATCCAGGTAAGGTGAACAAGACATGCTGGATAGTGCTAGAGAAGCAAGAACGAGCTCATGTGACATTTTACTATGGGAACCTGCACATGGATCAGCTCTGCATGGATACTGGAGGCTGTGAAGAGTACGTGCTAGGAATGATGGTTAATAGGGACAGATGGTAAGTAAGAGTCATGGAAATTTGTGCTGCAGTTGGTGACTTCCATGAGAGTATCTTAAATGTACAATGAATTTGATTTGCTAACTTCTAGGCATAAAATAGCCCTAGACAGCTTGACATGCCATTAAAACCAATCAAAATATAATAGTGCTATTGAGTTAGTAACACTAACCATAACCTTTTGAATTCATCATCCCTTAGACCTCAGATTACCCTGAATCTGAACTCACTAACTTCATAAACAAATCAAGCACATCTCCTTAGCATAATAATTATCAATGTATGAACTTTTCAGTAAATCTTTTTATATGTAAAGGAGATAAAGTATTACAATACTAGCAGGACCTGTGGATATATCACAGTATGATCATTTAATTATTACAATGTTTGATATATTTACTGAAAAGCTATTGCTAAATAGTTCAATATGTAAAAAGTATAATAATCTTGATTAGCAGGACCTGTGGATATACCACAGTATGATAATTTAATTATTACAATGGTTGATATTTTTACTTAAGACCTATTGCAAAATACTTCGATATGTACAAAGTATAATAATCTTGATTTAACTCTTTTTACTAGAAGGAACTGTGGATATACCACAGTATGATAATTTAATTATTACGTTTGATATGTTTACTTAAGAGCTATTGAAAATACTTCGATATGTAAAAATTATAATAATCTTGATTTAACTCTCTCATACTCTTTTTTCTTTCTTTCTTTCTTTTCATCTTTTCATTATGTTCAATTGAAACAGATTAGTGTTATCACTTCTGCATGCTCACCTCCTCTCTCTCTTTCTCCAACTCTCTTTCTTTCTTTCTTATATATTTTCTGTGTAGCATGTTCTTTTTCTTCCCTTTCTTTCTTTATAAGAAAATGGAATGATCCATTATTTAACTGAGGTAACAACATTCATAAGAAATAAGATTTCAATGGATGAACAACACCAGATAATCAGGATTTGCATTTTTGCATTTCATCTTGAATGATTTGGACAGTCTCATTTTTAACCAGAGGGTGTTGCAAGATGATAATGGATGTACTATTAAAGAACATGAGTATTAATATATAAGTTCATTTTATTCTATTCTTTTATTTTATTTTATTTGTTTAAAAAGCCAGAAGACAATTGATTTTTTCTTTTCTTTTCTTTTTTTTTCCTTTTAAATTTTCTTTTTTTTTTCTGTTCCCAATCCAGATCCCTGTAGGTGTCGTGTGTAATGAAAGTATCTATTTTAAACCTCTTCCAAAGATTTTGCCACAATTCACAACTTATGGAGAAGTCATCAATGCACACAACAAACGCTTGTCTGTATTCAAGGTAATCTATTATTATTCTACCTTCTCCCTTGTGCAAATGGCTCAAGAACATAAAACAATGAAATAAAATAACAAAAAGAAACTGGAGATAATAAATATAATACATTACTCAATAAGTCCCAGGCCTAACTAATAAGATGACAACTTTTTGGCAAAATTCAACTTAATTCATCAACATAGTCTCCTTCAAGAGTGATACACTGATTCCAACGCTTCTCTAACAATTCGATGCCTTTTTTGTAGAATGATTTGTCTTTGGCCTCAGTTTCTGATATCACTTCTTCATTGGAGCCAAATCTCTTTCCCTGGAGCATTCTTTTGAGGTTTGCAAACAGGCAGTAGTCGCTGGGGGCCAGATCTGGAGAATAGGGTGGGTGCAGAAGCAATTCAAAGTGCAATTCATGTAGTTTTGCCATCGTTGCGATTGACTTGTGACATGGTGCATTGTCTTGAGGAAAAACACTTTTTTCTTCTTCATTTGTGGCCGTTTTTTTGGTGATTCCTTCCTTCAAACGCACCAATAATGCTATATAATATTCGCTATTGATGTTTCTTCCTTTCTCAAGGTAATCGATGAACGGAATTATTCATTTTATTTCAACTAATTTGTACAAGATTATAGGTCATGTGAACTTCCACAGTATTTTTGTTTAAAGTGTTCATTTAAAAAAAAACAAAAAAACTTTCATGCAATTATAACATAGTGAACAATAATATACAAGGTTCTCTGCTTATGCAATCCTATGATACCCTATCAGTGGGACTTAGTAATGCTGACTGTATTCCCTGCAGAGGGGGGTAAGGCCCAACCCCCTCAGAGGGGTGTCCTGGGTATGACATTGAACTGAATCTGGATCTCTATGGAGTGTAGAGTAATCGTTCATTGCCATTACTCCCGGGTCCATTCTAACCTGGAGTGGTAGTACCTATTAGGGTTGTAGCATAATTAGCATGTCCTACCCGGGAACACCTATTTGTGGCCTTGTGCCAGACACAGAGAAACCTTAATAGGATGTAGCATGATTCTCAGACCTTACGGGAGTTGGCAAGCAAGAGGATAATGGAATTCTCATTATCACCTGTGACTGGGTTGAGAGCCAGGAAGTCTAGGATTTTGCTATTAATATTGATTTTAATCGGTTTGTCAGAAGAAAGGATTGACCCATTGACCTCTTAGGTGACACATGCAATTTGGTAGAACAGTTAGAACCTTCGAAAGGTTCCACGACATTCTAGAAAGTTCCCCACCCATTTCTATATAATGAGGGAACCTTAGATTTTGGGACAGTTGTGTTGGCAGAATTTGTCGAGACAGTAGGGTTGATGGGACTTGCCAGGAGCAGTCGGGGTTGGCAGAATTTGCGGAGACAGTCAGGTTGACGGGACTTGCCAAGAGCAGTCGGGGTTGGCTTTTTGGCAGAGTTAGTGAGAGGCGAGTGACTGAGGTCCTGGAATCGAGACATGGTGTCGCTGATGTGTGAAACCTGATAATTGGTGCTGACAGTAGGAACGTTACTAAAAACTTAAGGAAACCGACTCTCTCTCAAGAACAATATGAGAAGAAATTAAATAAATGAGCCATTTGAAAAGCAAGAAGTACTGTCCTCATCTTTATTTTACTACGCCAAAGAAATCGTATGAGAAATCATGAATGAAAGCCATTAAACAAACAAACGTGAACAGATACTTGACTGACACTAAGGAGAGTGATACTTGTCAACAAGTCAAATTGACCGTAACTATATATGTGATACCTTTGCCCGACCATAAACGAAACGAAAGGAGGAAGGATTCTTTTGTGGGCTTGAAGGACTGCTGGAATTCTGTGTGCGCTTGTAAACAAACGAGTGCATCGACCCCTGATACACAACTTGTACAAGTCTTAATGGTACCGTGTGTTTTAAAGACGCGGTAGGCCCCACAACGTCACGTATACTATACAAATTAGTGTTGTGAAAAAGGCGGCTACGTTACAGGGTCCTATCTCTGGGTTAAATAGATCTGTTTGCAAATTATTTGTATTTGATAGGATCATGTGCAAAAAATGAATTCTCTTAAGAAACAACTAAAAAAAAAAAATATGAACGTACAATAAATGTAATTCCCTAATTGATTAACCCTGGAAGGGTTGAGATTGTAAAGAATTATAAAGACAAAGCTATCAGGTAATGAACACAACTCAAGGCTTTACAACAAAACAATGCGTTTATCATTCACAAGAACATGTAACATACAAAATACAATACGTGAATTGAGATACAAGTATATGTAAGGTTTACAAAGTGTATGCAAGGTTTACAAAGTGTATTGTATAATAGTGTATAATGGTTTGCAAAATAATGCTTTTGCTAAACTTATCTGTCTCTTGTATTTGAAGTCTGACTTTTACGAAATCTACGGCTCCCCCATGCTGTTCCAATTCTCCTTGTTATACTGACGCCTTTGCTGTGTAAAAACTACGTCAATCCTCGAAGAGATTCCAGTGGCAAGAGAGTGATTTCAAGGTATCAGCCTCAAAGTTCGCGGCCAAACTGAGCCTTGTAATGTGTGCTCTGATTGGTCACTGACAAAGGCCTTTAGCCGATCGCATGAGGTTTCTCATCAGTTTATGGCTAAGACCCTAGGGCTCTGTTGCTATGGTCAAAGGGAGGTCACTGTAATTGTTTTTCACTTATTATCTTCATTATTTGCATAAGGTGAAAATAAGGTAATATTATTTTCCACAAGATGCTATTAAAATTAATCAAAGCAATTTTATGAAAGATTTTGTTAGCTGAATTGGCAAAAGGAAGCCAATGCCATGAACTAGAAGGAACTTAGAATATACTGACTGCATCACCCACCCCAAATATAGCAGGGGAGTAAGACACCCACCCAAAATATGGCATCTTGGCTCCAATGTTTTGGCTCCAATTCTTGAGCTTTGGTGATAAATCGAGTCACGTCTATTGTTGTTAAAAGTAAAACAATTTCCATAACAATTTGCAATTTGGACTGAGAATTAATTTTTAATTATCTAAATTCTAGATGTAATGGTGAAAACTACAAAATGTTAATTATAATCCTTCACTCCTTCCTAAATAGATGCATCAGTATCATTATGGACCACTGTTACAATGGTTCACACATTATCTAGTCTTCTATAAAATTCATAAGATTTATTAAAGTTATACATTTTTTTCCTGATAATTTCTTTAACTTTTTATTTTATTTAGATTCTA
This sequence comes from Doryteuthis pealeii, assembly GCA_023376005.1. Taxonomy (NCBI): domain Eukaryota; kingdom Metazoa; phylum Mollusca; class Cephalopoda; order Myopsida; family Loliginidae; genus Doryteuthis; species Doryteuthis pealeii. The sequence continues at coordinate 63,594,246 of CM042160.1, read as the reverse complement.
CTTGATATGACTTCTCAACTGATACGTACGGAATTTTATCCAGAAATAAATTCCAATTCTTCAACTTCTGATTCTGTCCGTCTTATCACGGATCATAAACTTGGTAAGTTGGATAAAATTTTCATCAATTATCAAGAAGGAACTTTTTTTTGTTCACTGAGGCCAATTTTCTGAATTCAAACCTGTTTGTTGTATCATGAGGTGGAAGGATACACAGAAGAATGGTGTGCGTAACACATTTATTAAACACCAGCATCTGGTGCTAATTAGATACATGCAAACAGAACAAATAAGTACAAACAATTAACGGAACAAACTTACACTAATAGAGGAGGGTCAGTTTGGTATAGCCAACGCAGCAAAGTCAGTCTGAATATTATTCAGCTAGTTAATCTACTTTAATCATAGGCAATTTTATGGCGATGAGCCAGTCCACCTGGTAGAGTGCTGAAGGGGTGTTAGCTACTCTACAACACTATTAAGAATAGACATTGTGTCACATCCTGCTCATGCGGAAGTGTTGGCCAAAGTTCTATCTTTGGGAAAATTATTCATATCATAACTTCTTGAAAAACAACTACACAAAAATGTAAATATGAACATACAATGAATGTGATTCCCTAACCTTTTGGCATAAAATAACTCTAAACAAGTTGACATGCCATTAAAAGCAATCAATCAATTTAGGAAACAAAATGAATCACACAGAATTAGTACCGATGAATATGGAGTGGGGTTGCACTTTGTCTTTTTTGACAAAAACTGCTGGCTAAAAATGCATCAAAACTTGTCATTGACTTGTCTAGACTTCTAGACATCATCCCTTTATTATAATAAATTGTTCAACTATGTAAATGGTCATTTGTTTTTCTTTTGTAGGTATCCAATATATCCTTGATAGTATCTACCAGCCATGTCTTGTGAAACCAGCCACAAATTCACCTTTAGAATTACGAAAACTCACTTGGACTCATGTTTTACATATGGATGATATTTATAGTGTAATGAGATTAAATTCTAAAACTTTTTCATACAAAGGAAAGGTAAGAAAAAAGGGATTTTCATTTTAAAATCATTTCTTTCATAAACCACACATAAAAAACAACATATGATTATACAGGGTGAATCAAAAATGTATTTTAAAAATACACTTTTATTAATTTTAAAAACATCTTTATTGAGAATTAGAAGTGGCTACCCGGCATCACCTGGGGAGATGGGGGGGGGAAGTTAGTCTCGCAGACCTATTATTACTGAATCATGAGTTGGATCCTTGCAGGATGCCCCATTAAAATCCCTACGTAAAAAAAAAAACTTCCGTTGATTCGTTCTAGCGGGTGTCAGAAAAAGAAATTCACAGACACTCTGAAAAGAAAAATCAGTGTCTCCTATTCAAAATATTAAATGCAAAAAAATCCATGCTGTTACTATTTAAATTTTATTTATTTTTAATTATCTTCACGAATATAAATCAAATCTTCATTATTTGTACTCGAAGAGCAAGATCTGGTGATAGTGAATGTTTATATATATTTGCATTATCATTAATTGTTTTATTTTCATAGTTTCCTCCAGACATACACTCATACATACATACATACATACACACAACTGTCCTTTATATATATAGATAGATTATCCTAACAAATGTTCAAATTAGCAATAAAACATTCATCAATTCTCTTCATAAAACGCCTTTCACACTCCTGATGATGAGAGACCTCTGGGACACCCTGTGTATTGATGTTTTTTAATTTTATTTCATTTTTTGTAATATATTTTTGTGAGATAACAGTTCTGGAGGTCTGGGGAATATGGAGTACCCCTTCATCACCATTACTTCCAGGTCCACTCTGGAGTACCTGTTATAGTCCCATTTATGGGTTAAATAGAAAAATGTGTTTAAAAAAATTGAGTATCCATCAAGAATGAATCAAACAAAACATCTTTTGCATAGAATAACCCAACAAGAGTTGATATGCCGTAAAACCCAACCACCAACCAACCTGAGATAAAGATGTCTGTTAATGCTTACTAGAGATTTAAAAAAAAAAAAATTCTGCTTGTTTGAGTTCCTACTAACTTTCTTTTTATTTCTTTCTTAGCTGAGTTTTCGAGGAATCATTGCAGATGTTTGGGGGAAACAAGTTCACATGGATGATGGCACTACCATTAATAGAGAATATTTCTTCTTGGATGTAAGATAAAAAATTATTTCCAAATTCTTTTATTCTTGAGCAAAAATATTTCTTTTTCTTTATTGTCTTTTTGATTTCCTATTTTCTTAATTCCTATGAATACTTTTATTTATTATTTCTCTGAATTTTTGAGACGAGGCTTGATTATTGGACACATCGTGTAGTGGATAACGGAGTTAGGTGTAAGACAGTTCTAAGTGACAGTTATCTCTAGATTGCAGGTTCAATCCTGGTCAGAGGCAGCAGTAACATAGAATAATTATTAACAAAAGTTAACACCGGTACCCCAGCTATGGTTAGTGGAATGAGAACAGGATACCCTCGTGGACTGAATAAAGGGTTAGGTTCAAAGTTCTATCTCGATTACGACGACAAGAAGGTTCTCGATTACGACAAGAAGGTTCGATTACGACAAGAAGGTTCCCGAGTTCGAGAAAGTTCCTGAGTCCGACAAGAAATACCTGAAGAAGGCCGGAGGGCACATCGGCCAAAACATACTTTTATTTATCTTTTCCCTTTTTATCTAATCCTTTTGATAACAACACTATTCCAAACCCTCTTAACCCTTTGACCCCCCCCCATAACACTTATATGTTCAACATGATCTTACTTTATTCATATTGTTGAAAATAATAATCATTCTAACATCTGCACAGATATATATTACAGTAAATCATCATCATCATAAAAACTGCATGGATGGTGGCAAATATAGAAAAGCAAATGTATCAGTTTGAAATATGACAAGAGTCAAATGTGGCAGTGAAAGAGTTAATATGAACCTTGGCAGACATTGAATAAGTCAAAAGAAATATAATTAAAAATAATATGGAAATTATTCTGCTGAATTAAAGAGACTAGTCTGCCCTACTATTTACCCATCGCTGGAGCGAGAATAGTTGGATTCATACCTTTCCCAAGAGTATTATTACTTTAGGGACCGGGTTAGCTCAGTCGGTAGTGCGTTTGGCTAGCAACCACAAGGTTCCTAGTTCGATACCGGTCCCCGCCAACTCAGCGTATGAGTAGCACAGGGATCTGTGCGGTAAAGTAAGGAGCTGATGGTAGGTGTGGCGCTCCACCTCAGATGCTAAAACAATCTCCTTGGTCTAGCGCTATTGAAAAGGGGATAGACTCCCTCGCTGACTGGCTGATACTGACTTTAGGCCGCCCCGTCGACTTTACTTTTATGAGTGTAGGTAATATAGCCATGTAGCTTTACTATTCCGTGGCAAGGATCAGAAACAATGTCTCTACTGTTCAAAGAATGGAGGCAAAAGAAATTGAGAAGGGGTTTCTCAGACCGTCATGAGACACATTGTGAAGCTACTAATGGACATGCCAATTATCTAAAGGTGATGATTATTTATTGTATCCCTGCCCAACTATTATATAATTCAAATGAAGTAACATCTGTCCCATAATAGTTGATACATTTAGTTTATGAAATTTCTATGCAAATGTAACAACTATTATGGGACAGAGGTTGTATGTTTTACTACTTCTGTCCCATAATAGTTGATACATTGTGGTTGAAATTTCTATGCAAATGTAACAACTATTATGGGACAGAGGTTGTATGTTTTACTACTTCTGTCCCATAATAGTTGTACATTTATTGTATGAAATTTCTATGCAAATGTAACAACTATTATGGACAGAGGTTGTATGTTTTACTACTTCTGTCCCATAATAGTTGATACATTTATTGTATGAAATTTCTATGCAAATGTAACAACTATTATGGGACAGAGGTTGTATGTTTTACTACTTCTGTCCCATAATAATTGGTACATTTATTGTATGAAATTTCTATGAAATGTAACAACTATTATGGGACAGAGGTTGTATGTTTTACTACTTCTGTCCCATAATAGTTGATACATTTAGTGTATGAAATTTCTATGCAAATGTAACAACTATTATGGGACAGAGGTTGTATGTTTTACTACTTCTGTCCCATAATAGTTGGTACATTTAGTGTATGAAATTTCTATGCAAATGTAACAACTATTATGGGACAGAGGTTGTATGTTTTACTACTTCTGTCCCATAATAGTTGGTACATTTAGTGTATGAAATTTCTATGCAAATGTAACAACTATTATGGGACAGAGGTTGTATGTTTTACTACTTCTGTGCCATAATAGTTGCTACATTTATTGTATGAAATTTCTATGCAAATGTAACAACTATTATGGGACAGAGGTTGTATGTTTTACTACTTCTGTGCCATAATAGTTGCTACATTTATTGTATGAAATTTCTATGCAAATGTAACAACTATTATGGGACAGAGGTTGTATGTTTTACTACTTCTGTCCCATAATAATTGGTACATTTAATGTATGAAATTTCTATGCAAATGTAACAACTATTATGGGACAGAGGTTGTATGTTTTACTACTTCTGTCCCATAATAGTTGGTACATTTATTGTATGAAATTTCTATGCAAATGTAACAACTATTATGGGACAGAGGTTGTATGTTTTACTACTTCTGTTCCATAATAGTTGCTACATTTAGTGTATGAAATTTCTATGCAAATGTAACAACTATTATGGGACAGAGGTTGTATGTTTTACTACTTCTGTCCCATAATAATTGGTACATTTAATGTATGAAATTTCTATGCAAATGTAACAACTATTATGGGACAGAGATTGTATGTTTTACTACTTCTGTCCCATAATAGTTGGTACATTTATTGTATGAAATTTCTATGCAAATGTAACAACTATTATGGGACAGAGGTTGTATGTTTTACTACTTCTGTTCCATAATAGTTGCTACATTTAGTGTATGAAATTTCTATGCAAATGTAACAACTATTATGGGACAGAGGTTGTATGTTTTACTACTTCTGTCCCATAATAGTTGATACATTTAGTGTATGAAATTTCTATGCAAATGTAACAACTATTATGGGACAGAGGTTGTATGTTTTACTACTCTGTCCCATAATAGTTGGTACATTTATTGTATGAAATTTCTATGCAAATGTAACAACTATTATGGGACAGAGGTTGTATGTTTTACTACTTCTGTCCCATAATAATTGGTACATTTATTGTATGAAATTTCTATGCAAATGTAACAACTATTATGGGACAGAGGTTGTATGTTTTACTACTTCTGTCCCATAATAGTTGATACATTTTAGTGTATGAAATTTCTATGCAAATGTAACAACTATTATGGGACAGAGGTTGTATGTTTTACTACTTCTGTCCCATAATAGTTGGTACATTTAGTGTATGAAATTTCTATGCAAATGTAACAACTATTATGGGACAGAGGTTGTATGTTTTACTACTTCTGTCCCATAATAGTTGGTACATTTAGTGTATGAAATTTCTATGCAAATGTAACAACTATTATGGGACAGAGGTTGTACTACTTCTGTGCCATAATAGTTGCTACATTTATTGTATGAAATTTCTATGCAAATGTAACAACTATTATGGGACAGAGGTTGTATGTTTTACTACTTCTGTGCCATAATAGTTGCTACATTTATTGTATGAAATTTCTATGCAAATGTAACAACTATTATGGGACAGAGGTTGTATGTTTTACTACTTCTGTCCCATAATAATTGGTACATTTAATGTATGAAATTTCTATGCAAATGTAACAACTATTATGGGACAGAGGTTGTATGTTTTACTACTTCTGTCCCATAATAGTTGGTACATTTATTGTATGAAATTTCTATGCAAATGTAACAACTATTATGGGACAGAGGTTGTATGTTTTACTACTTCTGTGCCATAATAGTTGCTACATTTATGTATGAAATTTCTATGCAAATGTAACAACTATTATGGGACAGAGGTTGTATGTTTTACTACTTCTGTTCCATAATAGTTGGTACATTTAATGTATGAAATTTCTATGCAAATGTAACAACTATTATGGGACAGAGGTTGTATGTTTTACTACTTCTGTCCCATAATAGTTGGTACATTTAATGTATGAAATTTCTATGCAAATGTAACAACTATTATGGGACAGAGGTTGTATGTTTTACTACTTCTGTCCCATATAGTTGGTACATTTAATGTATGAAATTTCTATGCAAATGTAACAACTATTATGGGACAGAGGTTGTATGTTTAACTACTTCTGTCCCATAATAGTTGATACATTTTAGTGTATGAAATTTCTATGCAAATGTAACAACTATTATGGGACAGAGGTTGTATGTTTTACTACTTCTGTTCCATAATAGTTGGTACATTTAGTGTATGAAATTTCTATGCAAATGTAACAACTATTATGGGACAGAGGTTGTATGTTTTACTACTTCTGTCCCATAATAGTTGGTACATTTAGTGTATGAAATTTATATGCAAATGTAATAAATATGGAACAAGTAGTATATATCAAAATTGCTTTAAATATAATTTTTTTTTTTTTTTTTCCACAGTCCGGGACGAAACATTTCCATGTCCCTATTGGAATTTACCAAAAAGTCTTCAACAATGTAAGTATTTTCACTCACTGTTTATTATTTATAGAAAATTCAATAAATATAATTCAATAAGTCAATATATATATATATATATATATATATATATATACATATATATATTTAAGTTAAAAGAAAGAAATGAATCCGACAGTATGAGTATGAGCAAGATGGAATGAAAACAACACACAATGCTGTTAAAGAGAAAACGATTTATAAAATATACATAGCTGATACTGATCAATATTTTGATTTTACAAAAATCATCATCAGAGCCAGTTACTCCGTGTTGTTGGTGGTTGGAGATAAAATTTGAATGAAGTTCAAAACAAAAAACCTTGATTTTGCAAAGAAGAGAACGAAAGTTGTTACATTATTTCCCAATGTGGGCATTGTTACATTATTTCCCAATGTAACAACTTTCGTTCTCTTCTTTGAAAACTCAAGGTTTTTTGTTTTGAACTTCATTCATATATATTATTATTATTATTGTGTGTACAGAAATAACCTACTCGAGTTTCACCATAAGGATCTTCAGGGTTAAATCCACTGAATTAATCAAAACATTAATTACAGTAGGAGTTCATGATGTAGTTATGAAGATCCTTATGGTGAAATTCGAGTAGGTTATTTATAATAATAAATCCGCTCTACTTACGTATTGAGCATTTTATATTTGTTATAATGCTGACTTATAATTTTAAATCTGATCCAGAGTGGTAGTACATGTTAGGGTTCCATGTATGGATTAAATAGAAAAAAAATGTGTTAAAAAATTTGGAATACCTATCAAGCATGAATAGAACAAAATGTTTTTGGCATAAAATACCCCAACAAGGGTTGACATGCCATAAAATCTGACAAACCAAACCAAACTTTTTTTTATGGTTGCGAGAGTCTTACTCCCAACTGCATGGGATGTACTCAGTGTATCTTAGGCACTACCAACAAGACAGATAAATACAAAAAGTCTTGTGTGTAATAATGTTTGATCATTTGTCTATTTGCATACATAATTTTTTTTTTTTTCATTTCTAGCGTGGTGAAGTCCTCAGTGAATCCTGGATGCATCTCTATGGTTATGTGCAAGGCCACGTCCATTTGGATAATTTTAATATTGAAACTTGTTTCATGTTGAGAGATCGAATGTATATTAGTTTCAAAATGGAAGGTAAGACATAATTGTCCCAGTTAAAAAAAACTTTTCTCATTCCCCAATGATACTTGCATAAAAAAAATAAGATCTAAAAAGTTTGGCTTTCAACTTGGTCTAAGTATTTTGTAAAAATTCTTAATATATCAGATATATATATATATGGATTAAATAGATATATATTGGTTAATTTCTTAATTCGCTATATATTATTAATATATCTAATTAGATATATAGTACTTAAAATAATTTTTGTAAATTCTTAAGATGTTTAATCTACATTAATTAGATATATATTGGTTAAAAGTATTTTTTTATTCTTTAATATGCACACACGCACACACACACATACATGTGTGTGTGTGTATATATATATATATATATATATATATATATATATATATATATATATATATATATATATGGTTATCACTTGCTGGTGAGTTTGTGGTGGACCAAGTTTTTTTCCAGTATTATTAGTAGTGCTCAATATCAGTGACAGAACTGTTATATATAATATATATATATATATATATATATATATATATATATATATATATAAATAAAAAATAATAGTGACATGCTCCCATGCAATTGCAAAAATAAAATAATAATAATAAAAATTATGCCCACTTGACTATAAATGTCCCAATAAAAAATCTAGTCTATAAAGCCACTATATTTGACAGGAATAATAAAGAATGATTTATTTTGGATCTACTCAAAATTATTTTAAAAATAGGTTTTATAATCATACATCTAGTTTTAATAATATAAATTATAAATACAGCACTTCTCTCTCCAAATATATCTGGGACTTCAAAAATAAATATGGTACAGACCCCATTGTAAAATGGGAAATTATTAAAAGATCTCGTTCTTACAACCCAGGTGATAAATTCTGCCATCTATATGCAGAGGAAAAATTAGCAATAGCATGCTATTCCAATATGTTTCAGATACTGTATCTTCAGGCCTTCCTCAGGTGTTTCCTGTGTATCTGAGCATAGTAATGATCCAATCTGAGAAATCATTTTTAATAGTTTGACAGTTGAGCAAACAAAGCGGCAAAGAACTTTTTAAGATCTTATTCAAATAATGACATCATTGTTTTTACATGCCTATCATCCGATATGTGCCACGAGAAGCATCACAATCATTTAAAAGAAAGAAAAAAAATATTGTTTATTAGCATTTCCTGATTGTGTTGATTTTTCTTTGTTTTCTTTTTGTTTTTCTCCTTAAGAAAGCTGTAGGGCACATCAGCCGAAACATTGTGTATATAGCAATAAAGATGAGGATAACAGTCCAAATAATACTAATAATACAAATTATCAAGCCTTATCTAAAAAAAATCAGACAAATAAGAAAAAGAACTATTTTATTTTTTTTCATATTAATCAAATAATCTTTTCTGATTGTGCTAATTTATTTTCATTTTCATTTTCAGGTAAATTTGATCTCTATATCAAAGGTTATCAGTCAATTGTATTTCCTGATATCCGCAACGCCTTAGCAAATGCGGCAAACGTCTCTTCAGTAAGAATCAGTAATATTCAGGTAAGTCTTGATACTTTTCTCTAAAGATAAAGATTTTCTTAATCAATGGGAAGTTTTTTTTCTTCTTTTTTACCTTAGATTGTTAAATAAAATCTTAGATATTTTATTCACTTGCATCTGGATCCATTTATTATACTTGGATAAAAATAGCCCTGTCGGCTGTGGCTTTAGAATACACTTCTGCAGAGGGGTAAGACTTGCCCCCAATGAGGCCATGGGTGACAACCCATGATGCTTAAGGACGGAATCATGATGGATGAACAGTCCATGATATGCAACGCTCCACTTTGGCCCTTACTCTACTTCAGAGAGGCCCCCTTCAATCAATTGGCTGGTCATGTCAAGCCCTTGCACCTATATGATTGTCCCAAGCCTATTGCCCTCATGGCAAGCCTCAATCCTTTTTTTATCATATATGTGCTAGAAAGCAGTGGCTGAGGGTCTTCATGTCCTGGGTATGACGTTAAACTATCTGATGGTGAAATTCCAATTCTGGAGTTCTGGGAAATGTGGAGTACCCCTTCATCACCATTGCTTCCAGGTCCACTCTGACCTGGAGTGGTAGTACATGTTAGGGTCCGATCTATTAGTTAAATAGAAAAAAAAGTTTTAAAAAAATGAGTACCCATCAAGAATGAATAAAACAAAAACGTCTTCAACACAAAATAACCCAACAAGGGTTGACGTGCCATAAAAACCAACTAACCAACCTTGGATAAAAAAATTGAATGTGCCATCATGGTATAATGGTTAGCAAGCTAGTCTCACAGACATTACAACTGAACTGTGAGTTTGATCCTCGCAAGATGCCTCATAGTTGCAACCTTGTGCCAAACGCTACTTGTGGTGAATGGGTTGGGTAAATACCTACTTGGATAAAAAGAAAATTTTGGTAATTTATGAGGAAGTGCGTCCCGGTCTCCTGCCTCAAAAATTGCTACCCGGTGACTATTAAAATGACGACCCAGCTCAGTCTATTCAAAACTATCCATCTTCCTATCTATCTATCTATCTATCTCAATTTGTTCATATTTATCTATATTACTTTAAATACTAAGATTTTTTTTATTCATGTTTGTTTAATGTATTGTTTTTAGTTTAAATAAACAAGAATTACGACAAAAAAAGAAGCGACCCCCCCCCAATACATTTACTTGTCGAAAATATCTATCTATCTCCATTTGTTCATATCTATCTATATTATTTTGTTTGTTTATCTATCTATCTATTTCAGTCTATTCCAAACTATATATCCATCTTCATATCTAAACAAGAATTACGAAAATTACGATAAATAAACAAGAATTATGATGAGCTGGGGTTGTTATTTTGATTGTCACTGGGTAGCAATTTTTGAGGCAGGAGACCGGGACGCACTTCCTCATAAATTACCAAAATTTCTTTTAGATGTAACTCATTTCTATTTTCCAATGCAATTTAAAACTTTGATTTAAAATCAATTTTTCTGTGAATTTTTAAAGAACAGAATGATTGATTGATTCTTAATAAAATGTTTCAAATTGTTAAGATATTTTTGTAATGGGCATAACCGATCCCCCCTCCCCCCAACATAAGCAGCAAAGAATCGCTTGTGCCATTCACAAGAGATCCAGAATCGGATGAGATGTAAATTTCATAAAAGCCATAATAAAAACCGGATGGTCACTGACACTGGGAGAAAGGAACGAAGCAGGTGACGATGAGAGTGGTGAAATTCGGAGGACTACTGTGTTTTGTTGCGAGAGAAGGAAGGTCAGAGGAAAGGAAGGAAGGTCTGTAGTCGCAGGAAAGTGATTACTGTTGTTAATTGAACAGACTCCAGTTCAAATAAACTTTTTCAATTCTTTGAAAATAATGGAATCTGAACGTCTTTACTCAAAAGATTAACAAAAATATCTCAGAAAAAACAAATAATTTTTGTCTCTAAATTCAAAAAAGAAATTTAAATCTTGTTTTTTTTTGTTTTTTCCTATCTGCAGATTGGAAGACTTTCTGAAAATTGGATGATCATTCATTTTACTCTTCTTGATGCTCCACTCATTCCAAGTAAGTCTCTTCATCATTTTGGGATGATTAGAATTTATATTTATGTTGTTTCATCTTCAAAAATTGTCAATTTGCTTCAAGGAAAAAAAGTGGGAACATTATCATAATCATCTTATTCTCTAGGATTAGATTAGGTTGTGAAAGTATGGGGAGAGAAAGAGAGAGATATGAGTAGATTGAAAGATATGAGTAGAATGAGAGAGAGAGAGATATGCATAAAGAGAGAGCGAGCTCAGTAGATTGAGAGAGAGGTTAGAGAGAGAGAGAGAGAGAGAGATGAGTAGATTGAGAGAGAGAGAGATGAGTAGATTGAGAGAGAGAGATTGAGAGAGAGAAAATTTAGAGAGAGAGAGAGAGATTAGATTTAGAGAGAGAGAGAGAGAGAGAGAGAGAGAGAGAGTGATGAGTAGATTGAGAGATATGAGTAGAATGAGAGAGAGAGAGATATGCATAAAGAGAGAGAGAGAGAGTAGATTGAGAGAGAGGTTAGAGAGAGAGAGAGAGAGATTGAGAGAGAGAGAGAGAGAGAGAGAGAGAGCTCAGTAGATTGAGAGAGAGAGAGATATTAGATTTAGAGAGAGAGAGATGAGTAGGTTGAGATAGATAAAAAGATGGGAGTAAACTGAAATAGATATATATAAGTAAAATAGCTGTTATATCCATTGTCAGCATTGACAAATCGAGAACATGTGTGCCACTCATTATCATCATTATTATTATTATTAATTTTGATCTGTATTTTCTTTTAATTTATTTTTAGTTGCTTTTTTAAGCTAAAAAGAAAAAATACTTTTTATTAAAAATGATTTGCATTCATATTTGTGCTAATATCCTTGGCGAAGGCATGAACCCTTCTTTCCCTAGCTATGCATAAATAGTAGGACAGAATTGATAAGACCACCTGTCTAGAAAGAGAAAAGCTCTTAATTTAAAACCGTGAGTGGGTATGGGGCTAGCAACTCCACCCCATGAAAAATATACTTGCTACAAAACCACAGCATTATTATAGAAAGGGTGTGGCTTTGGTCTTCTGCCCTCAAGAGCACGAGACAAATATTTGCACAAACAAAGAGCTATTTATTTGTTTTCTTTTTCTTTCTCATGTATTATATTCTTTTTCTTCCCTTCCTTTCCTCACAATCAATTTGGAATAGTTTATCTGAAGTGATGACACATCATAATATTTGAACCTATGATTATTTAAGGAGTAATAGATTGTTAAAGAATTAAATTGAATATGTGATGTGGATCAATTATGGACTGTGTATATGTAAGGTCATTCAATTTCAATATGTAATCTGGCGTCGAATTGAAGAAGTATGTAATTTCTATACTTATCTGAATCTGAGTAGCTGGTATTCTAGATCTGTTCTTGGGCTGGCATTTTCTCTGTTCTTTGAGTCTGGAAATTACTTGGGATCTTCTTGGGATGTACTTGCATCCATTGGCAGTTTTTAATAATGAACACAAGACATTGTTGTTTTTCTCAGAGCTCATTTTATTTGATTTTAGCCCAAGTAAAAATGCCTTGGAGAACAGACTGCATCTTCCATCTATCCTCCTCAAACACTTAGCCAAGACTCTCCCCTCTTATGTCCATCCACTTTGAAGACTTTCAACCAACTCTCTCCTCTCACTCTTCCCCCTGTTGACACTTTTTGACCAATATTAAACTAGAAAGAAAGAATGACAGAGATGAGGAAAAGATAAAGAGAGGGGGTGAGCACGGAAGCGATAATACTAATCTGTTTCAATCGAGCATAATGAAAAGATGGAAAGAAAGAAAGAAAAAAAAATGTGAGAAAGTTAAATCAGGATTATTATACTTTTTACATATTGAAGTATATTGCAATAGCTTTTAAGTAAACATATCAAACATTTTAATAATTAAGTTATCATACTGTGGTATATCCACAGGTCCTGCTAGTTTTTAAATAAATTTTCATGAATGGAATTTTTTATTTTCTTGTTTTTATTCTAAATTCCCTGTTTAAATGTTTCTACATTTTAAAAATGAATGAATTATTCTTATTTCATTTTTTTGTTTTTGTCTCCCCTCAGAGCATTTGAAATTAAGATATTGGCCATTGTCTATGAAAAGTGCCTATAAAAAATTGAAAGCAAAGAAGACGATATCATTTAAAGTATTTTATCCTGGAATCGATGAAAAGGTAATTTTGTATTTCGTTATATATATATAGAGAGAGAGACATAGATATATATATACACATATATACATAGATATATACACATACATATATACACTAAATATATATATATATATATATACATATAAAAATTTAAAAAATTTGTATTTCGTTATATATATATATATAGAGAGAGAGAGAGACATAGATATATATACACACATATATATATACATACACAAATATACATACATATATACATAGATATATATACATACACAAATATACATACATATATACTAATATATACACATACATATATAAAATATATATATATATATATATATATATATATACATATAAAAATAAAAATATATTAAAAAAAACATATAATATATCTATATATCTATATATATATATAAAAAATATATTTTTAATATATTTTTTATTTTATATGTATATATATATATATTTGATTTTCCTAAATTTTAAATTTCATAATGGAAAATGGGCCAGGATTATAAGGGAAAAACAAAAAAAAAACAAAACATTTAGATATTCAAGTCTACTTTTGTTTTCCGTATATATCGGGAATCAGATGGTAGTGAAAGTGTCCCATATTTTTTTTACCCAAGCGCTTTCAACCATGTCACTGTTCTATTTGGAAAGGTTTAGAACATTTTTTGTGGTTGTTGATTTATTGTTATAGCACCACAAAACAACTTCTAATTACAAAACATAACAATAGAACATACAAACTCACCTCCCTCGATATACGCAAGATTCTCACTGACAACACTAACATCCACTATAAAAATAACAATAAAAAACGCCTACAGATTTGCATAAAAAATTAAAAACCTAACATAAATAAAATAGCATTCAACACCGGCAACAATACCCTAAACATCTTTAATAACTAATACACTAACCTTACCACCCCTTCTACAATAAACTCACCTAACTAAATAAACCAACAACCACAAAAACAACAAAAAACCCCATGATAAAAAAAAAAAAGAAAAAAATGAATAAAAGAAAGAACTGAAGAAATGGAACGGTACAATCAAGAGTCAGACACTTTGGCCCTATCTTGGGCTAGACGGGCGGTCGGAGAGGCCCCCTCCAATCAATCGGCTGGTCACGTCAAACCCTAGCACCTATATGATTTTCCCAACCCTATTGCCCTTATGGCAAGCCCCAACCCCTTTTTATCATATGGGTGCTAGAAAGCAGTGGCTGCGGGTCTACATGTCCTGGGAATGATGTTAAACTCTATCTGATGGTGAGGTTCCAGTTTTGGAGGTTTGGGGAATGTGGAGCACCCCTTCATCACCATTGCTCCCTGGTCCACTCTGACCCGGGAGTGGTAGTACCTTTAGGGTCCCATCTATGGGTTAAATAGAAAAATGTATTTATAAAAAAATTGTATTATCCATTAAGAATTGATTTATTTCAAAACTTTATCGGCATTAAATGACCCACTGAGGTTGATATGCCGTAAAGCAAAACAATCTTGTATTTTCGGACTGTTGTCCTCATCTTTATTGTTATATACACAATATTTCAGCCAATGTGTCCTCTGGCCTTCTTCAGGTGTTTCTTGTTGGAATTTGAGGTCTTCAGAGAACTTTAAACTGAAACATTTAATCCATTCAAGTAGATTGTTCTCATTCTGTTAACCATGACGAAGTACAAGTATTAAGCTATTTTAAGTATTCTATGTTAGGATTGAACCAGAAACCTCCAGATGATTGTCAATCAGAACTGTATTAACTCAACACCTATATCCATTACACCACGTAGAAAAATCTAAATAATACAAATTATCAAACCTCATCTAAAAAATTCAGACAAATAACAGAACTTTTATTATAACTTAATTTTCTATGTCCATAAGGGTGGGTATTCAGCTAGTGTTTATAAAAAAAAACGTGTCCATTTCAATAAGAAAAATGTTTAATGTTTATTTTAGGTGTTCAATATTGAAACTGAGACATTGAATTCATTGGTGAAATCTTATGAACCAGTTTCCCATCCACACACAAAAGGTAAGTCCAGTTCATTTTAATTTAGATCATTTCTTATAAGACAATCTTATTGCTAATGTTTTGTTTTTTTTGTTGTTTTTTTTGTTTTTTTTTTCATATGTAAAACAAAAATTATTTACCCAACCAGTTCAGGATTTGACACAAGGTCACAAGTATGGGGTATCCAGTGAGGATTGAACTTACTATTCAATAGTAATGGATCTGCAAGACTAGCTTCCTAACCATTATGCCATGATGGGACATCTTTTTTTTTTCATCTGTAAATATTGACAAGATTTCTTTTATTTTGTCAAAAGAAATTTTGATGTTAAAAAATATGACAAAAGTTTTTTTTTCATCATAGTAAGTCATTGGGGTGGCCTAAAGTTGGTATCAGCCAGACAGTGAGGGAGTCTATCCCCTTTTCACTAGGAGATTGTTTTTTGCATCTGAGATGGAGTGCCACACCTACCATCAGCTCCTTACTTTATCGCACAGATCCCTGTGCTACTCATACGCTGAGTTGGCGAGGGCCAGTATAGAACTAGAAACCTTGTGGTTTCTAGCCAAATGCTCTACCTACTGAGCTACCCTGGCCCTATTTTCATCATCCAACATGTAATAAATACCACATGCAATACCCTGCCCTCATCAGCTGCTAGCTAGGTGTGATAACAAAGTTTCAGTGGCTAAAAGCGTGACTGCAACACCTAGTGCCGAGAAGCAGCCTTTTAGCAATCAGACAAGGTATTAAAAAAAAATCATAAAATAAAATAAGTAAATAACGTCCGTTCATTTTTAGCAGTTTCAAGTTGAATGTATTTTGTGATTTTCTTAACAGCACATTTACTTTCGTCCGTTGATGACATTAGGCGCATATATTAACCCTTATTATTTGTTCTTGATGTCACACAATCACATGAGTAGCATGTTGATAAATTGTGGTAAATTTTGCATGTATATGGTATCTGCTTAAGATTTTTGACTTGGAATTCCCTGCCTGGTTAGAAAATTTCTCAGCACGGTGTCGCTCAGCAATGATGTGAGGAGTGATCCTAACTCTTAACTTCAGAATCTCCCCTCACAGAATTAAAATGAAGTATTGAATTATTTGTTTTCTTCTTCTGATCTTAATAATTCTACAGCAAGTGAGGGCCGGGTTAGCTCAGTTGGGAGAGCGTTCGACTAGAAACCACAAGGTTCCTAGTTTGATACCGGCCCTCGCCAACTCAGCGTATGAGTAGCACAGGGATCTGTGCGGTAAAGGAGCTGATGGTAGGTATGGTGCTCCACTTCAGACACTAAAAAACAATCTCCTTGGTCTAGCGGTAGTGAAAAGGGGATAGACTCCCTCACTGATACAGACTTTAGGCCACCCCGATGACTTTACTTTACTTACTTTATAACTTCTTTAATCAAAAGGGGTACCTTACATGATGTAATGGTTTTGCAGTTGGCTAGCAGACCATTGTTAATGAGTTTGATTCTCACTGGGTGCACCAAACTTCTAGCCTTGTGCCAAACTAAGCTTAGTAAATACCTGGGCATCATATAATGGTTAGCAAGCTAGTTTCTCAGATTAATTACAAACCTTGGTTTTAGTTTAATGGCGTATCAACCTTTCATGGGTTATTTAATGCCAAAGCCATTCTTGTAGAAGAACAACAGTGGTACTGTTTAACCCATAGTTGGGAGGATGAGGGTGTTCATACCTTTCCCAAGAGTATTAGTCCAAAAGTGAATGTAATAGAGCGACTGAAGTTTGAACTCACTAAAATGTCACAGCCCAGCACTTTAGCCAGTATGCAACAGGGACCCCCACCCCTGCTAGAAATATAAGCTCTGCCTCAAATGGTATAATAGTTTATCAGACCATTGTTAATGATTCTCACTGAGTGCTCCATACTTCTAGCCTTATGCCAAACTTAATAAATGACTTCTATTCTCCCAAGCTGGTTGGCTTTATATAAATGATTTCACAATTTGACATTTTTTTGTTTTTCTTTTCAGGGGCTATGGTTGGACTTGGTCTAGGCATGTTGGTTCTTGGCACCTGCACTGGCTTATTAGCTGGTTACTTCATCTATAAACGAATTTTAGCCACAGAAGTGCCATATGAATTGACCAAATGAGAAACGCTATCATTTAAAAAAAAAAAAAAAAAACACATTTCAGATTGAATCCTGCATTAAATAGAAATTAAATGTTTAAAAAAAAAAGAAAGAAAAAACGTTCCAGAATTAAATTAGATATAACATCCACACAAATTTAAATTATAAAAATACATATTAAACTCTTTGAATCCATAGGCCCAATATTTTTGGCTGAGCACTATTTTACCATAATCCTGATGTTTTAATCTCAGGGTGATCACATCAAATATTGATAATAAAAAGGTTTGATATAGTGACCATTCCTAGCTTTTTTCTTTTAAGGGAATGATGAGATAGCTTTAAACAAAGATATCTTCACCCAGGATGGAGGGGAGGGGGGCAGCTTTAAACAACATTTTCCTCCTGGAGTGAAATCTTCATACTCATTTTTTTCCCTCCAATTTTTGGGAGCTCAGTTACAGAGAATGTGAATGTTGAGAGAGTTAAGTTTTTAAAAAAGCCAAAGATTTGGTAGGGACACATTTTTGTCTTACAAATATTTTATAGATGAATTCTTCCTATTATCTCGACACATAGAAGAGAGTAAGTTAATATATAGATGTGAATTAAAGGGTTTCAAAATAAAGTGAAACCCTTTAAATCTATTAATGGAGATTTGCTTCCGATTTTTGTCTGTAACAAAAATTACGTCACTGCTTATGTCACATTACCCAAAATCCTCATAACATAGAATAAATACTCAAAATTTGAACATGCAACATTAGACAGTCCTCATTGTTCTTTAAAACAAGTTTTAATAAATACATGACTGGTATTATATATCTATATATAGTTTGTTTTATTTTAATACATATTTAAAGTTTACATTTCAAATTGTTTTATTTTTTAATCCTTTAATGAATTTGATGATTTTACTTACTTAGGATACAAACTCGCTGACATTGAATTTTTTACTCCCACCCCTCAGGCAATATGTTTCAAAAATCTATTTTTACATCGCCTGGAGGGTGCTTTTTTTTTATTTTGTACTAGTCTTAATAAAGAATGTCAATCTAGAATCTTGTCTCAACTTTTGCATTTTTCTTATGTGAAAAGTTTGAAGGATTAAACTTGGCAAAGATATAATTTGGATTTAACTTCAAATTATAACTTGGCTTCATTTGTTCAAATTATCTTAACGATTTTAACAATATAAACATGAAAATATTTCATTAGTCATCTATAATTATGTTTACTATATTCATAAGTGAAGAGTGCTCAATATCATTGATAGAGCATGTATAGTTAAGTTAGGTTAACGAAAATAGAAAGTCAATGGTGGTAACTGACAGTTTCTTGCCTATGCAGTTTTCAACCAAAGCCAAACAATTGCCTATTTGTTTACACGCATACATTTATATACATGTGTGTGCATATATATATATATATATATTATATATATATATATATATATATATATATATATATATATATATATATATTATAATACATACAATTATATTCATTTCATTTCTGATTATTTTCATTACTATTACTCAATGGGTTTTCTGATCATAAAAGTGAATTCTCAAATTAATAACCTAAAACCTGTCACCTGATGATGGTTGGTGATATGTACAGACTGAGATTTCATAAAAATAAGCATAATAGTTGGAACAAAATCAAATGTTTTTTGGGCTAAACTTTTCACTTATCATTTAAGGACCCCCCCCCTTTTTTTAAATGAACGTTTCTCTCTATTCAACCCAATACACCAAACCATTTTAGTTGTAATCTGTTAAAGTGAATCAACAAATCTTTTCCATAATTCTTTGTATATAAAACATTCAAATCAGACAACTCAAATTGCAAAAGATTTAAATATTCATCAAGTTAACTTTAGTTTGATAGTACCACACCCCAAAGAAAAAATTCACCTTTTTAATAATTAATCCAGGTTAAAAGCGTGGAATGGGTAATTCAAAGTCAATTTTTTTTAAGACCTTATTTTTCTGATGCAGGTATCATTGGGGAACAAAAAAAGTTCTCTTGCTTATTAACCATTTCTCTATGGGAAATGAATATTATCAGTCACCTTGCAGATAATTTCATATCAACAATAAAAATTGAAATTCACTTTAAAATTTGATTTTTCTATTTCATTTTCATTCTTTAAGTGTTTCATTTGTCATCAAATAACTCAGTGGTAGAGTAGCTGACTGAAAGACAAGAGGTTTTATAAAGAAAAACCTTTTACTTCTGACTTACCTTGAAAAAAAACAAAAAAAAACTGACTTTGTGATTTAGGTTTCTTTTGGAAAATCACATTTGGCCAACAAAGTAATAAGTATTATTTAGATTTTTCACAGTTTTCCCCATTTTTGTTTTGTACACAATATTTCAATCAATGTTCCCCCTCAGGCCTCCTCCTTCAAGTGTTTCTTGTTGAACTTGAGAGGCTTCTTGCCGAAATTCAGACAATCAAGAAGAGGAAAATCCGTTAATTATTAATTACCAAAATTGAGTTCTAATATGAAAAGATTGTGTTTATCAAGTAGAGAATCAATTGATTATATGACAAAGAAAAATCATTTTGTAATAAAACCTCACAAATCAAATGACAACATTCACAAGAGGTTTCACTTGGATTCAACCCAAATTCAGCAAATCAACTGAGAAAATCAAATTTAAATCACATAAGATTATGTCACTTTGGTCTTCTAAAAAAAAATCTTGGAAGAACCTGCACCTTTTATAACACACATTATGAAATGCTAGTTTCACAAAAATGTAAATAAGAAAGAACAAAAATCTTTTGAAAATAAATTAAATGCACATTGTTTAACTCTATCATTGTTTTGTTTTGAACATAAATGGTAACATTGTAGATATTTACCCAACCTGTTGATCACAGATAGGATGTGACACACAAGGTCACAAGTACAAGACATCCAGTGAAGATCAAACTCAGTATTGATGTGGAAATTTAGAATTTTAGTCACCTGGTTTTACTTTGACCGAGATGTTGATTTTCCTTGGACAAACTGTAGAATGGAAAATATCCTGAGCATCGGAATATGAAAACAAAACAAAATAGTCCAATAAAAGTAATGTTTTGTTTAACAACATTAACCCTGTGGGTTATTTAATGCCAATTTTTTTAATTTTTTAAAAATATGATTTGTAAAGAAATAGTTTGTAGGTAAATATTGTTTTTAAACAAATTGTTAGAGTGTGAGACAACATTTGGTTAACAGGTGTATGTTTTGTAGACGTATTTCAGATCTAATTTTTGGTATATCTTTATTTCTCTCAAGAATCTTTCCTGTTGTATTGAAAATAGTAAAGCAGTGAATAAATTATTATGAATTAAGTCAACACTTGAAGAATGACATCCAAGATATAGAAAATCTCAAGGGAGGAGGAGGAGGAGGTAGTATTATCACAATTGCACATGCAAGATGATCAAACACTTCCTCATATATTGTGAACTTTATGCTCATATAAGAAAAAAGATTTTTCAATTAAAGTTACAATAAACTTATTATTTTATGGGAATTTGAACTGTTGGACTTTCTTTAAATAGCTTCCAAAAATTTGGAACAATATATCATTTCGAGTTGTTATGTATCTTGTATAAAACATTTTAGTATAAAAATTATGAATAAAGAAATGTATGAAACTGTTTTCACTATAATGGAGAAGGAAAAAAAAAACTCAAAAAAGAAGGACAAACAAAGAAAAATAAACAAATTTCAATTTTATTCCAATTTTCTTTTTCTATTTACAATTTCTATTTACAAAAACTAAAGAGTTAAAATGGTATTAACCCTTTCTTAAGAAAATCATCACAGAAATTCAATTCTTCATATCAAAATGAAACAAAGATCAAATCTTGAAATATCACAGACTCTCGGATTGTTTAATATGGAGAACTTGCTGAGTAAAGTGTTTTTTTTTTTTTAAGATACAATAGATAATACTTTTTGGTTCTATGTGAAAAATAAAAAAAAATTAAAAAGTGGCTAAATAACAGATTTATGACTCAACGGTATTGTTATTTTTATGTTTTGAAAGATTATCTCATATACATAAATTTGGTTTCCAGAAGATCCTAAAATATTTTAGGAGTGTTGTCAAGCTATTATATATTTTGTTTTCCACTAAGTAAACCAAAATTTATAGGGAGAATAGAATCACAAAAATTCTTTAAAAAAAATCTATAAGTCAAAGACATGATTATATGTTTTTGAGAGGGGGAGAAAAGAGAATATTGTTAATTCATGATATAAAAGAAGGAGGAAAAGGGATTCTCATAATTTAGAAAAGAGGAAATATTTAACTATTTAATCAAATTCATAAAATATCCAATCAGATTTAAAGAAAAAAACAACAATTATATAACTATTTCCTATTTGAAACACAATCATAAAGAATAAGAAAAACACTTCAGCAATTATTTCAAAAATAAAACAAGGAGAAGTAAATAATAAACAAAATAAGAGATGACAGTTCACACTGTAATAATAGCAATTAATCAAATATTAGATTATGAGAAAGGAAATTTTAGGGTAAAAAAAGTTGCCAAAAGAAAATTTATACTTATTATATTTTGTTTAAATAAAAAAAAAAAGTTTATCTTTAATATTTTCAAATAAGTTCCTGCAAGATGTAAAAATGTTAATTCTATTTCTTTCCCCCCCCTAATAATTTGAGTTCTAACTGAGACATATCACAGATTAAAAGGCTGCAATAGTGATTAAAGCTTAGAAAGAAGAAGAAAGATTATCTTCAAGATGAGATAAAAATATTTTTAAATTAATTAAAAATAATTAAAGGCAAAAAATTGATTTTTTTTAAGCTAATCACCATTGAGAAATTTCAATTACAAGAAAATTTATATATATTTTTTTTTAAGATTAAAATCTAAATTAAAAAAGGAAAGCAAATTACAGTGAACTGTCAATTTATCATTATTAAAAATCTCAAATATTTAGTAAAAAAAAAAAAAAAAAAAATTTTTTTTATAAAGTTTTAATAAAAAGAAAATGAATTTGTTATTGTTATGGAATAGGAATTCAGTAGTAAGGAGAGATTTTGATCTTTGTTCAAATGACATGAAAGAAATTGGAATTATGAAGGCAGGAAGAAAGAATTGGTGTTATTGTTATTTGGGTGAATACCAAATCAAATGATGGATGGAAAAATGGAAAAACAATAAAACAAAAAAAAATCAGAAACCTGATTATGACAAATTGGGGAATTTGAAAGTTTCAACAAATCTTTTTGTTGATACTCAGAATTTAAAAGTATTATTATTTTGTAACATGAAACAAAATGACAATGAGATCATCCTGATTGTTATTACTATTATAATTACTTTTTAAACAAACATTTTGACAATTTTGCTTTTTATATTTGGCAAACAAATGAAAGCATACATAACAATGAATCAATGTGTTTTCTTAAAAACTTTCTTTTCTATGACTCTTAATTGTTTAAGAGAAATTCAAAATATACTGAATCTAATTCAAGATTACACATGATTCAACATTATAACAATGGGGAAGATTTGCTTCAATGATTTTAGACATAAAAAACTTAAATATAAAATTGGTCATAAGATACTACATTTGTACTTATTACTGAGATGGTCATTGTTAGAATCTAACAAAAGATTGGTTATGTAAAATAGAATTTAACATTACAATTAATATTAACATTAAAACGACTAAAATTTAGTTTTAAGGAAAACTTTTGCTGTTTCCTATTTTTTAATCAGTTAAGAATTGTTATATTTATTTATTAATATTTTTTATTATCTTAAATAAACAAAATTCAAGATTAATTATCATTTGTGGAGGGAGAAATTTTACTGCAAATATTCAGAATATTTCTAAATGCATTTTCTCAATAGTGTTGACTATTTTCAATTTTGGGTTAGAGATAAATTTCTGTTTCGTGATAATATCAAGCAACAAAAAAAAAAATACTGGCAATTAATTTTTTAGTAAATTTTAGTTAAATTTTTAAAATTCTTTTTACTAAATAATCTAAATCTAATTTGACTATTTGCAATAAAACTCAAGTCTTTTTTTTCCAAATAGAATTCTATAAAAAATTCTGGAGTTTTGTGTTGAAAAAAGGTCCAATTAAATAAAGAATAAAATCCAAAAAGAAAATTGAGGGGGGTGGGGGTTTCGATTCTGGGGTGATGCAGTCTACACTGGATTATTTTTGTGTAAAGACTTACAGGGAAACATTACAAAGCATTTTTGTTTTTTTAAATCTTTCTTGCATATAAAAATTTTCTTTGTTTTTCAAGATTATACACTTACATATAGATACTCAAATTGTGTGTTCACTATGAAAGTGAAAGATATCTACAATTTAACAGGTCAGTTGTTAAGAGTTCAAAACTGGCCAACAAAAATAACTTGATCAATTCAAATAAAAAAATAAAAATAAAAAACAATAGATTTTCTATTGAAAAAAGATGAACGGGGTAGGAGAAGGAAAAAAAAATAGGGAGATAAAAAAATATTTTTTTAAAAAAATTGGTTTTGTATTCGGTTTCTGTTGGTTTTGGAGTCTAATAATCAATCAGTGATAATCTTTAGTGTTATCAAGTTGTCTAACATCAGATGATTCACTAGCAGACCTACTAGCACTTGGTTGGCCAAGAGCTTCAAGATCTGTATCTTGATTATCACTGATGAACATAGTCAGTCTTTGCCAAAGATCAACTGGTGTTGAACAAGAAGTTGGGGAAGATGGACCAGCACTAGAATTTGTAGAAGACGACAAGCTCTGAGCTGAAAAAGTAGAAAAGAAAAATACACAATGAGAACGGAGCAAGATTCTTATAAATTCAGATTTTTAAAAAAAAAGAAGAAATTTCAATATGATGTATGTATTTACCCAATCCCTCACAGGTAAGATGTAACACAAGGTAATTTTTTAAAAGTAAAGTATTGCTAGTTTTAATTCAAAATTTTCCTTCTCCTAAAATCAACTAAAGAACAAAATCTGCCCTAAAATTTACCCATAGTTAGGGGAAGAGGAGATGGATTTATGCCTTTCCTAAGGGCATTAGCACAAAGTGAAATGCAAACAGCCTCATCCAGGATTTGAACTCTGGTCACCAATCCCATTTCCTATTACATTAAGGAAATAGGGATTTTCATTAACTTTAATTAAATGTAAATATCAAAAATTTACTAAATAATTATAAAATTTAATTATAAAATTTTGAAATATATAGTAAAATTCAAATTGTCAAACAGATTGAAATCATTTAATCACTAATAAAAGTGAAGTTGTCAGAGTGTCAGCCAGACATTGAGGGAGTCTATCCCCTTTTCACTAGCACTAGACCAAGGAGATTGTTTTTGGTGTCTGGTGTGAGCACCACACCTACCATCAGCTCCTAATTTTACCACATAGATCCCTGTGCTACTCATATGCTGAGTTGGCAAGGGCCAGTATCGAACCCAAAACCTTGTGGTTCCTAGTCCGACACTCTACCAACTTAGCTAAACCAGCCCGTTAATCGCTAATGATAAATGTGAATGTCAGTTAACATTACTCCTAGAGGCCGTAGCTCAACATAGCATACCATTTTAGAATCAAGCAAACTTTGTGAGCAAATTAAAAACATTCCAAGCTGAATCTGAACCCACAATCCTGAAATTTTGGATTCCCAAGTTTTAATTATTTTGATTTTTATAACTTGGGAATAATCAAAATCCAATATTGAAATCCAATCGCCCTTCATAAGAGCTAACTTTATTGCCATTGAAAAGGGCAGCTTTTATGCTAATGAATAATAAAATGAAATACAAAAATGTTTGGATCAGGTTAGAATATTAGTAGTAATAAGTTTACTTGAAAATTATTCATGTACCAAAAACATTATATAGTCATTAGTAGATAAATATTATATTATCAATTAAGATATTTTTTTCCTTCAAAGTGAAATAGCAGAAAAGATTAAGAAATCTCATCCTTTTTTTTTGTCAGTGGAAAATAAACTATAAATGACAAACAGTTGATGAATTACAAGTTAAAAAAAAAAAAAGCAAAAAATTAGAGTGAATCAGTTTTGCAATAATTTGGTATGTGTTAGTTTGCAGCACATACATCATGTAACTGAAGTAGTCTAAGACATGGAAGGTACCCGCTGGGTTGGTTATATATATATATATATATATATATATATATAATATATACACACCAAACCCACTGAATTTCTTAAGCAGAGTTTAGCAGGTTTAAATTTAGAGTTTTCTTTCTCTTAGAGCGATTGTCTAACCAAGGTAAAAGAACCCTACTAATTACCCATAGCTAAAGGGAGACTAGTTGGAAGCATATCTTTCCCAAGGGTATTAGCGCTATGTGAAATGCAAACAGCCTCGTCTAGGATTTGAACTCTGTTTGCCATGTCCATTTCCTACGACAATAACCATTACACCATGAACACCTGTAGTTGGTAGTATTGTGGTAGTTGGTATGCTGACATGTTGTGCATTGCTTCATTTTGTATGTAATTTGAAAGACGTACAGATTAATATGCAATAGTTTGGATAGGGCCATAATGGTGTGGAAACAGTTAGGTTTTTTTTGTGTAATTATTAAACAATTAAATAGAAGACAGTGAGGGAGTTTATCCCCTTTTCACTAGAGCTAGACAAGGGAGATTGTTTTTGGATCTGAAGTGGAGCACCACACTTAGCACCAGATCCCACTTTGCCGCACATATCCAAGCTGTGTACTCATGCACTAAGTTGTCAAAGGCCGGTATTGAACCTGGAACCTAGTGGTTCCTAGGTGAATTATTGATAAAATATACAAGAGTAAAGTGATAAGTTTAAAGAAATTGTTAACTTTACCTTTGTGAAGTGCCCCCAAAGGTGTAATGGAAGGTCTTTGAGAGTTTGGAGTGGAAGCTTCATTTGGAGGTGAAGAGGCAGGTGTATTGAAGCGCATCGACATGGCATTCATCAAAAATTTATCCATGTCGTTCAATGTAAGAACATTGTGTAATGTTTCAAGAGCTCTCACTGATGGAACCATTGTAAAACCTTCAATACCTAAAAGCAAGAAAAGGAAAAGAAAAAAAAACAAAAAACAAAGTTTAATATCTCGGACAGTAAACGGACAAGGATTTGTTTTTTTTTATTATTATCAGTTTATATCTTTAAATATATCCCTTTTTAAAAAAAATTTTTTTTTTTTACCTATTATGCATGTAGATAAAAAAAATATAAATAAATACGACTCAGTTTGTCTTTGAAAATGAACTGAATAGAAAGTTGTGCTTTTTGATTTTTTTATCATTCCAAATTTTCACTAGGATGGCATTCCAAATCTAGAGTAAAGCTGGTGTAAGTTCTTACTAGCAACTAGATCTGAAAAGCAAATAAATGAATTTAAGAAGTAAAGACTAGAGAGAGAAAGAGAGAGGGCAATCGAAGAAATTGAATCAAAATAGAAAATAAAGAGTGGAACATATTGCCTGCAACAATCACCTGTTGTTTTTGTTGGTCCTAAAGATTTTCTGGAGCAATATTGTTAAAGCCAAAAATCATGACAAAAAAACTTTTAATGCAAAAGTAAGGAGAAAAAAAAAAAAAAAAAAAAAAAAAAAAAAAAAAAGAAAGAAAAAGAAAAAGACAAAATAAAAATAAAAAAATAAATTCTAATTGACATGTAGAGAAAGTAAAAATCTAAAGCAATCTCTCCCCAAAAAGAATTGCCAAGATGCAAAAGTGTTTTCAGATTGTGAAACACAAAAAGACAAGAGGATATAAAATAAAAAAATTATATTTTAAATTTTGGAGATAGTTTTAGGATACTTAGAAATTTTTTTTTTTTTAATTATTAACTAGATCATCACGTGCTGAGTTTTGAATAGGATTCTAAAAAAAAAAAAAAAAAAAAAAAAAAAAACTAACAAAAGAAAGAAGTTGCAATGATGAGATAAAGTGGAGACAATAAAAACTGAAGAGAAAATAAAAATCTTTTAAAATCCAAATCTAAAAGTGATTTTGTATAGGAAAAATCATTTTATGATGCATGATGGGAAATGAATCTATTGAAAGGGATTGAATTGAAAAACAAAAACGACAACCAATCGATGCAACAACAATAAAAGTGCCAAATGATAAACCAACAGAAATAAAAATTTGTTTTTTCACTACAGATAGAATAAATGGAATTTAAAAAGAGAGTATGAAACAAATCATAGAAATGAGAAATAATGAATAAGTTGGAGGTGAGACAGAAAATTGCAACCATTTCACATAACCAGACAACTGCCTTATCAATTAAACCATGGAGACCTCTCAGCTAGAATCATTCAAATCTAACCACCACCACATCGCTATATTCCTTATTTTCCTGGCTCATGAGCATGTTGCCAACTTTTATTTACATACACTAACATGGGTCATTTAATGCCAAAGTCATCCTTGTAGAAGAACCGTAGTGGTACTATATAACCCATAGCTAGGGGGAGGATGAGTGTGCAGAGATGCTGGTACATACGTGTCCTGCATACCTAACATAAAAATCTAAAAGGACACAGTAAAATTGTATACATGTGTCCCAGTGTTTTTCTTTTTTTCTTCCTTCACCATTTCAAGCTAATTGTAAAGACATTTCAATAGTTTCTTAGAAACGAATTACACAAGATAGGTTACAAGGTAAGAGTTAAACAGCTTTAGTTGTTTCCCCAGATCATAAATAAAAATTTATTAAGAAACTTTAGTTGGGACCCATCAAATTTCACAGGGACTCATTCAAAGCAAATATGTGTGTCCCAGGATGCACTAAATCAAAAAGCTATCGGCATCACTGGTGTGTGTTCATACCTTTCCCAAGGGTATTAATCTGAAAATAAATGTAATGACATGACTGGAGTTTGAACTTGCTTATTACAATGTTACAGTCCAGCAAGTAGAATTCAAACTCTCTTACTTTAACGTTACAGTCCAGTATGTTACCTACTACACCACAGAGAGCCCCCCCCCTTCTACAAATGTAAGTAAGATGGATAAAAACTAAAGAAGAAAAAACCTCTGGCAATTTTCAATTCCCAAGATTGAAAGAATCATGTTTGAGAGTTGCAATGAAAAAAGACAAAAGAAAGAAATACAAAGAAACAGAAATTTAAATTTTTTTAATAACTACAGTGATCAAAGAATTAAAAAACAAAACATTCTATTAAGAAAGTAAATTATTTTTTTCTTGTTTTATTAAAATTTCCTTAATTACAGAGGAGATAGATAGATAGATAGATAGATAGATAGAGAGAGAGAGAGAGAGAGAGAGAGAGAGAGCGAGCAATAAAATCAATCCAATTGAAATGCATGAACACAAAGAAATAAAAAGTCCAGGTGAAAAGCGCAATAAGGAAAACCTGAAGTCAAAAATTTTTAGACTTTATTTTTCCAATGCAGGTATCATTGGGGAACAAGAAAAGTTTCGGTAAATGGGCCAAAGCAGCTTCATTTACCAAAATTTTTCTCATTCCCAATCAGAAAAATAAGGTCTAAAAAAAAGTTTGGCTTTACCTCATGCTTTGAAATAAGTGGACTGACAAATGCTAGAATTGATGATTTGTTTGAGACTTCTAACACTCACATGGCATTTAATCCTCCAAGAAGAAAAAGAAGAAAAAAGATCTTTGATTGGTTAGATGGATTTTACAGCATATCAACCCTTCTTGGGTTATTTTATGCCAAAGACTTTTTGTTTTATTTCATTGTTGATAGGTACTCAATTTTTTTTTTATAAACTCATTTTTGATCTATTTAACCCATAGATAGGACCCTAACAGATTCTACTTCTCTGGGTCAGAGTGGACCTGAGAGTAATGGTGATAAAGAAGTACTCCACATTCCCCAAAGCTCCAGAATTGGAACCTCCCTATCAGATAGAGTTTAATGGCATACCCAGCACATTGACCCTTAGCCATCACCTTCTAGTACATATATGATAAAAAGTGTTGGGGACTTGCCATAAGGGCAATAGGGTTGGGACAATCACATAGGGCTTGATGTGACTAGCATCTCTGACCACCCATCTAGCCTATGTAAGAGCTAAAGTGGAGTATTGCATGTCATGAACTGCTCAATCACCAGGATTCTGTCCTTAAGCATCAACGGTTGCTATTCATAGCCCACCCCTCTACAGGTGCAGTCGATGTATTCTACAGTCACATAGGTGACCAAATGCAAGTATTTACAAAAGACTTCTTTTAAATTCATGAGCAAATCATTTTTTGTTGAATTAAATGGAAAATTTTTTGAATTTCTTTTGAAACTAAAGGAAAAATCTAACCTCTTATTATAAGCAAAAAATGTAATCTCCAAAGAAATCAATAAAAAAAGGGGAAGGCATAAATAGAATATTTCAATTGATACTTTCATAACAATTATCCATTTTAATTAGAAAAACTTGCAAATGTCTTTCATGAAAATATCCTAAAATCAAATTCCATAAGGCGAATAAGAAGAAGAAGGATAAAAAGCAGAAATACAAATGATCTTAGAAGAAGATTAAATTTACTAAGAAACAACTAAACCAATGATTAAAAACTTTGAATTAAAAAAAGTGGGGTAGCGGAACAATAATTACAAATTGAGAATATTTCAGCAGCAGCAGCAATAATTATAATTTGCATAAAAAAACATTCCTTCCAGAAAATGTAACAAAGATTGGTTTCTTTGTTTAATGGCATATCAACCATAGCGGGTTATCTAATGTCAAAGCCATCCTTAGAGAAGAACAGTAGTGGTACAATTTAACACATAGCTTGAGGGAGGATGGGTGTGTTCATACCTTTCCCAAGGGAATTAGTCTGAAAGGAAACCTAATAGTGTGACTGGAGTTTGAACTTATTTTCTATGATGTTACAGTACACCACAAAGACACGCCTCAATAACAGACAAGATAAACATACAATATTTCAATTAAAATGGTGATGGCTGATTTATTCTAAGTGACTAGAATAAAATTCAGATTAATAATTATTTAGAAGGAATTATATTGCAAACTCCTAATCAGAAAAAAAAAAAAAAAAAAAAAAAAAAACACACTGGCACTAGGCTGCACTGAAATTATAAATTACTGATTTCAATAAAAAAAATAATTAAAAATCCTTTGCAAAAACAAAACAAAAAACAATAAAAATAAATGATCTACTTAATATTATATTGAGATTTATTTTTATACAATTAAAAAAAAAAAATAAACAAGAAAATATCAAAAAAGAAATCTAACACTAAACCAAATAATATTTGGCCTTCTTTGGGGTGAATTTTTAAATGTTGTACGTCTATTAATGAATATCTTATTATTCTGATTCATAGTTCTTTGCCAGAGAAAGGGGTAAGGTTACCCCGAAATATAAGCAATATCAACATTTTTTCTTTCTTCTTTTTCATGCTTCATTCTCTTCACTTTTTTCAACACTTTCTTTTATTTAAATTAGTCAAATATATAGAACATGATTTTCTTTTATTTTGATTGTGATATTCTAGTGAACCAAAAGCAAAAATTTACCATTCCTATCTTATGATGAGAAGACAAGATTAAAAGGGAAAGACAGAAAATAATTTTCAGGATGAAATTCTTTCAAGTGATATAATTTCAAACAATTAAGAAAATCTTCACAAGAAAAGTATGTCTACATTAGTTTTATACAGCATACACATTGGAATTTTTAATATCAAATTTTGAAACATTGTTGGAATTGAAAAAATAAACCTAAACATTTTTTATTTGATAAAATCATCATACATTATATAAAATTGGATAATTATACGTATATGCTCTGATAAAATTAACAAACAGACTGAATACTTTAATTGATAAGATTTTTTTTTTTTTGATTGAGTATAAATAATACGACTTCAGTTTTATAATAATTGTTACATTTTATACAACAAATGAAACAAAATTCTTAAGGGACAGAGGTAGTATTTTGTTTTTGTTGCTGCTTTGAAAATTAGGATTAGTAATTTCTAAAAATCCTTTGTTTTCAACTTAATAAGATGTATTAATAATATGTTAACTAAGTTAGCTATTAATTTCTAGTTAAGTCTCTCATTTAGTATAACAATCTGTTAGTTCATTCAAAGGTTTAAATGCCTAATGTAATATCTCTATATATAATATAGATTCAATCTCTTTTTGTCTGTAACCGAAACTATGTCACTACTTATATCACAGTAATTTCAGGAATTAAGCGAATTTAGCAATGAGTATTTAATTTATAGTCAGCATCAAGTACTACATAAAAATGTAAGAACAACTGAATTATATATAAACACAGGACTGAGAATGTACAAAAGATGATCTAATGTGTCATTTAAAACAAGTTTCAATAAATACATTACCAATATTATTGATTTATAAATAGTTTGTTTTATTTTAGTATATATTTAAAGTTATCTAACGTATAGATTTTTACGAAAAAATTATCTAGAAACAAAATATCATCATATAAACTTTATAAAAATAATTGAAACAAATATAAATATATAAATGAAGTGAACTCATTAAACAAATTACAAATCTTAATATAATAACATTAGAATACAGAATTACGTAAAATGTTTTAAATTATACATTTGGTTTGGGTTATTTGTTTAATGGCATATCAACCTTTGTAGGTTATTTAATGACAAAGAACAGTAGTGGTACTAATTAACTTATAGCTGGGTAAATCATATGTAATCAGAATTTACGTATTTTTAAAAATCCTTATAATTTATGGGTTAATTAAATAAATTCAAATAATTATTGATAGTTTAGAATTTTTCTCATAATTATACAAATTTAAGAAATAGTTTGTTTTTTTTTATAGTTTTTTTTTGTATTGTATTTGATTTTTAAATTTATTTTTCATCTATTTCAAGTTAAAAGTGCAATAAGGGTAAAGGCCAAAGTTTGTTTAGATCCAATTTTCCCAATGAATTGTGTATCATTGTGGGAGAACAAGAAAAGGTTTTGGTAAATGAGCCAAAGTCTGGTTTGTTAAAGAAAACTTTTAATGTTCCCCAATGATACCTACATTGGAAAAATAGGGTCTAAAAAAACATTTGGGTCCACGTTATCCTTACCAACTTGAACTAACATGCATTTTTGTAGGATCAGTCAAACAAAGAATGTAATTAAAATAAGTTCTCTAAAATAAAGAATATATGCAAATAACTTTTTCTATTTCTAATAACAAAATTAAAAATACTTGATAGCAGAAAAGGCAGAAGCAGACTGAACATTTTTAATAATTTCATACTATATTGTTTATCATTTTTTTTTATACAAATACAAAACTAATATTAGTTAAAATTTATTAAAAGTAAATATATCTCAATGTGTCTATTAATAGAAAAAAATTGACTAATAATAAAAATTATTATATAATATTATAATATAAAAAACATTTTTATAAACAACATCAGCAAATTTAATAATAGTAGGATAAAATTTTGTTTAGAATTTAATAATTAAAGACAATAAACTTTACAATAGACGATAAAAAGAAAGTGGTGCAAAATTTCTAGGTATACAATAAGAAATTTACATAAAATGAAATGTTTTTAAATTTAAATCTAAAAATTGAATATCATAAAAAACTATGAAACAGTAGAAGTATACAAAAAAAAATGTTTTTTTTTTGTTTTGTTTCATTAGCAACTGATTTTTTTTTTGTTCAAAAGATAAGAATGTTATAATTGACTTATTGCCATGCTTAGCCGATTATATATATATTATATATATATATATCCAGTTGCTAAGGCCATGCATTGGTCAGTAGGTTGATTAAAAACACACATGCCATAATAATAATAATAAAAAATATTAGTATCATAATAAAATAATTAGTAATATCAATAATCTGAAGAGACAATCCAGGCGATGGTTGAGGAGAATAATTCCATCTAGTTAACATTCTGAGAAAAACCAAAAATACCATGCCATTAGAGATGATGATGATGATGCCATGCAGGATCATGCTTAAAATAATAGTTGATCAGAAAAAAGAAACAAACTGAAACTTTTAACAAAAAAACAAAGGAAAAAAAAAACAACAAAGGAAAAAAACAAACAAACTTTACTGTTTAATTCAATAATGATTTCTCAATTTTTTTCTCAAAAGAAAATCAAATATTTAGAAAATTAAAAAAAAAAAAAAAAAAAAAAAAAAAAATAAAAATCATCACATACTCCAAAAACTGAGTTGGAAATTCCATCATTCCTTATTTGGCATTGTGATCATGATTAATTAGGTTCTCTTTTTTTGAGGGGGGTGGAAGGGTTTGGGGAAATATGCCAAAATTTTGAAAAATATAAGCACTGAAGATAATAAACTGGAGACATAAATAAATAGAAAATATTCTAATTTAAAAAAAAAAAAAAAAAATCATTTAAAAGAAAAATGATCAAAAAATTCTCTTCTAATTCAGTTTTGTTGTTTCATTGTATGGCAACACTTTTCATTTAATTTTGATAAACAAAGGACTCCAGTTACTTACAGTTGTTGCCTCTACTTAAGTGGTCACCCAATTAAATACTGAATAGGTTCATTGCTGCTTAACTTTGGTGATCAAGCAGGAATCAGTGCTTTCAGCATGATTTGACTAATTTCTAATTCATAATGTTCAGTTTATTTAGTATTAAATAGAGGCCATGGGATTGCGTGGGTTAAAAATAAAATTAAAATATTGGTAAAAATCTCTACAGATGAGAAGAGATTTTTTTTTTTTTTTTTTTTTAAATAGATCACTTATTAGGACTGAGCCTATTCTAGTAGTGACCACCCCCAAGTGGATTTCACACGTTCGAATTCCGAGTTTTCTTTCTTCTAGACTGGTTGCCTAACCAAGGTTAAAGAGCCCAGCCTGCCCTACTATTTACCCATAGCTGGAGGGAGAGTAGTTGGATTCATACCTTTCCAAAAGGTTATTAACGCTTTGTGAACTGTAGCTTTGTCCAGGATTTGAACTCAGGTTGATGAGTCCATTTCCTACGACTCTAACCATTACACCACGCACCTCCAACTAATCAAACCAATTTTGATAGTTTTTTAAATAATCATTCAAAAATTTATTTATTAATTTGAAATAAATTGCATTAAACTAAAGATAAACATATAAAATTTAAATAGAAAAAAAAACATTGGAAGGTGAGAGAATTTTTATTAATCCTGCTGTTGTTGCTGCTGCTTAAATGGCCCCACAAATTGTGTACATTTCATTCTGAAGTAGAAAATAGATTCAAAATAAAACAATTTACAGAACTTTTGAGTCAATGAAACGATTTTGAGATGAACGCCAATAAAAAAATTTTGATAAACAAAATGCTAGTATAAAAAAAGTATCTGGGTGAAAGAAAAACACTTGGAAACTAATAGATACTGTATATACTTATATATTTTTTTTTTTTTTTTTTTTTTTGGGGGGGGGGTCACCAAGAAATCATTATGATATGGTTTTAAAGATAATAAAATAACATATTTGAGTAAGAAATCACATTCTTATGATTCTTAGTAAAGTTAAATTTACATAACTTTATGTTACCATACTCTAATTTATCTTTAACTTGGTCATTTTGTGCTTGCTATAGTTCAGGTTAAAAGTGCAGTAAGGGTAACCTGAAACCAAAGTATTTTTAGACCTTATTTTTCCGATGCAGGTATCATTGGGGAAGGAGAAAAGTTTTGGTAAATAGGCAAGGCTTTGGCCTGTTTACTAAAACTTTTCTTGTTCAGTTCGTTGATTGGTTATTTTGTTTTATGGCATATCAACTCTTTTTGGGTCATTTAATGCCAAATCAAGTCATTTTGATAAACAAAGGACTGCTGTTGTTTATGTGGTCACTCAATTAAGTATTGAACAGGCTCATCATTGCTTAACTTTGGTGATCTAGCAGGAACCAGTGCTCTCAGCATATCTGACCAAAATTTTTCTCATCAGGTTATCTTTTGACATCATCATCAGGTTGTGCTGACAGCACAGATCTCCTCATGACTCTCTTGCCAGCCATCCCTACCTTTACTGCCTTTTAACCTGGACTAAATATTGAAGCAAGTCATTTACCCTGGCAGAAAGTGATGCATATGCATAGATGCTGATAGGTACGCATCCTGTGTCCTGGATGCAGTAAAATTGTATCACAGTGTTTTTCTTTTTTCTTCTCTGAACATTTCAAGCTAACTATAAATACATTTCAATAGTTTCTTAGAAAAGAATTACACAGGATAGGTTACAAGGTAGGAGTTTGACAGCTTCAGTTGGGATCCATAAATTTTCCTGGGGACTTGTCCAAAGCAAATATATGTGTCCCAGGATGCACTCAATCAAAAAGCTATCAGCATCATTGTATGTGTATCGGCATAAAAAATGATATGATATTGATATGGATTTAGATGAGAAAATTTAAAAAATAAAATAAATTAAAAAAAACAAAAAAACATTCCATTGAGATGTGGATATTATGATAGGACACTTGCTGAGAACTTCAATAATTTTTTTTAAAAAGAATGTTGTTAACCAAGTCTTCATGATGAAAGAACTTCATCTCCTGAAAGTAGAGATGTTGATAGGTAAGCATCCTGCAGCACTGATGTATAAAAAACGTATCCATGCATACCAGTGTTGTTTTTTTTCTTCCTACACCATTTCCAGCTAACTGTAAGTACATTTCAATATCTTCTTGGAAACGAATTATAGTGTATGGGGTACAAGACAGCTTTAATTGTTCATAAATAAAAATTCTATAATTTATTAAATTTTTTTTAGTTGGGACCCATTCAAATCAAATACATGTGTCCCAGGAATTAAAAAGCTATCAGAATCACTGTGAAAGCATTCCACAGTTCGTTAGTTTTTTCAAAATCACTAACTTAGACATATTTTATGGATCAATAAATTAGTTTACAATATTGTCAACTTATTGGATAAATTAAATTCAGTGAACGGAGACAAGAATAATGGTAATTAAAAAAAGCAAAATATCACAAATATGAATTATATAAAATTATTTTAATCTTAAATATACTGCCCCCCCCCTAAAATTATAGTTTCACATTAATTATTGGTGAATTTATACACAGTAAAAATTGGTTTCAAATCATTTTGTATCTTTCTATTCAAGAAGAAAAAAAAAAGAAAAGAAAATTTTGTTCCATCTTAAGGAAAATTTTCAAATTTAATTTTTATAGATATATTTTATTTTTGTATTATTTAGATTTTTTTGACTGTTGTCCTCATCTTTATTGTTATATGCACACATTTTCATACACTGTGTCGTCTGGCCTTCTTCAGGTGTTTCTTGTTGAACTCTGGAACATTCTTGTCATAATCAGGGTTTTTTGTCGAACTTTAAATGAAACCCTTTATCTAATCCATTTGGGAGTAAATTGAAAGTTCCAGAGTTTGACAAGAAATAACTGAAGAAGGTCAGAGGGCACATTAGCCAAAACATTGTGTATTTAATAATAAAGATGAGAACAGTCTGAAAAATCTAAATACAAATTATCAAAGTTCATCTCAAAAATTCAGACAAATTCTCAATTTAATGTTGTAAAATGAGGGAGGGGTGGATAATATAGATTATCATCATCTATAATTGTCATGATTAAAATTGCAGAGATGGGGACACAAAAAAAAGGGTCCAATATTGAGAGGTGGGTAGATGGGAGTGGAGACACTCAATTAAACATGATCACAAAAACCTTTAGGATATTATGTGATAATTTTTTGTTTGTTTTCCTTGTTTGGTTATCAACACTTCCAGATTTCCACTTAATGTGCTGTGTGTGCCAGCAGTGAATATGAAGTCGCATTATTATTTGCATGGGTCATGCTTGTCACTCCAGATAAAATATCACTTTTATATTTCTGCATGCTGAATATATGTTATATTGAAATTTAGAGAATGGGATGAAGGGGTGGATGCTAGAAGAATTGTCTATTTGCCTTCTTACTGAACTGATATGCATCATTCATTATATATATATATATATATATATATATATATATATATATATATATATATATATCCTTTTGTGGTTGAGTCAATTGCAAGTTGAAGAGGTTAATGTATTTGTCAATATTATTTAGAAGAAGTGTTGAAGCCTTTTCTGTATTGTAATAATTTTTGCTAATGATGAGGGAAAGTCTGTATTCTATTTCTTTGAGCTGTTCAGGTATAATGGAGTTTTTTTTTGTTTTGTTTTTCACATTTTTTTTTATACATATTTTCAGTTTAATGATGAGAATTTCCAAAGAAGTTGTTAATAGACTTCTGCAACATGTAAATAAGCTATTGAGAAATATCAAGATAAACCCTAAAGGTGCTCGTGACCCCATTGTCAGTGATGTCATCCAAGGTCTTACAACATCATACACCTTTCACCTAAGTGACTCAGATGGTGTCAATCAAGCACTAGTTTATAATCAGGTAATAAGATATTAATAAATAAACTATGAGTGTGAACCTTGAGGTATTTTATACTGTGAAAAGCCAGCAAAATCTCCAAACAAATACATCTCCAGGCTCACCCCTTCTCATAAGAAAGGAGGAATTCAACCACAGGGTTCCCCTCCCCCTCCTCCTCTAGAGAAGTTGAGATGCACTTCAAGACTCAGACTATTAGAAATAAAGAATGTTAAAAATGAATACAATTATCATTTAATGGGATTAGAAGACTTTATATCACTACTAAAAGCATGAAAGGATCCCTCATTAAATTTGACAATAACTGTAACAAGTATTCAACAAGGAGGGATTATTACTCTACAAAGGATTATTATTAAACAGGATATACTACAAAAAGAATTTCAAAGAAACACAGTAAATATATCTGGCAAGAATCCATCAAAACTTTGGAACATAAATTTGATTCTTTTATCTAAAATATAAGTACAATAATTTGCTGGACCCTAACAGTGTGTGTGTGTGTGTGTGTGTGTGTGTGTGTGTGCGTGTATGTTTTAACTCTTCTAACTAGTTTTGTCACATTACAGTAGAATAGAAATGAAAAATAACGGAAATTCCGAATCATGGAAAAAAAAACTGTAAAAGTAATTTTACAGGGCTTTATCATTTTGCTGACCGTGTGGCTATTCTTTGGTCAATTCAGTTTGTGGGAGTGGTCAGTGGACTTGAAATTTAGGAGTGCTAACTAGGATTTTTGGAGGAGGTAGCTTTGTCTTTCCAAGACGAGATGGTTAACTTGGGCTGAATAAAGATAGCTAAGGAAAATATCCAAATCTTTGTGTATGTTAATAAGAAAAACAATAGATATGTGAAAAAGACCAAACAAGAACAGACTAAAAGAATAAAAAAAAGAACCAGCCCAGATAGACAATAGACTAGACGACCTAACCAATAAAGAGGAGGCCACATAATAGGGTAGAAGAGCTGACCAAGAAGACAGAATAAGACAATATAAGAAAGAAGGGGCTTTACAACAGGGTTTTTTTTCTCTCTAAAACTACATATTTGTGACAAAGCACACTATGCACATAAACAAAAACAAATTTTCAATAGTTCTTTAAATAAATTCATTGAATGTTATAAAATTGTTTCCTCTTGCAACTATTATCTTTCTCCTGTAAGATTTGCATTTCATAACAACCTTATTATATATATTTTATTGATTATATATAAAGTGGTTGGTGTTCATCCTGACTCCCTGGCTAAAGTTTTCATTCAAATTTTGGTTCAAATACATTTTCTCCACCAATCACTCCATATTGATAAAAGGTGATCACAACTGAAGAAATGGAGTGGGCTGAAAAGATTTTTTTTTACTTTTATGGGGGTTCATTTTTTTTTTTTTGGTCTAAAGTAATAAAAAAAAAAAAAAAAAAAAAAAAAAAAAAAAAGAAGAAAAGAATTGAAAATAAAATAAAATTAAAATTGCAGCAAAAGCGATTGTCCAGTAGGCTAGGTCGATTTTTCACTTTTTAAAAATATCAAATTGCCCATCTATGCAAAAGTTGTGTTAGTATACTGAATATGATACCAAAAATGAGATCTTTAACTTGCACCATTGTTTCTTTCCCACCCCCTTTCCCAGTTCATAAATAAAAACGCTAGAATTCATTAAGAAACTTTAGTTGGGATCAATCAAATTTCTTAGGAACTCATTCAAATCAAATCCATGCACCTTAGGACACACTTGATTATAAGGCTATCACTATATATATATATATATATATATATATATATATATATATATATATAATTCAATATCAAAATTCCTCCAATATTATAAATCTAAAACTTAACAAATACATTGTGAACATTTTTTTATAAAATTACAGCAAATCATTTGTTATTGCAAAAAATAAAATGAATTACAACAAAAGTAATAAAATATTTATCACATTATCTTCTAATCCAATAGATTGCTATATTTATCCTTATCTGTCCCATCATGGTGTAAAGGTTAACAAGTTAGTCTTGCAGATCCATTACTACTGAATAGTGAGTTCAATCATTGCTGGATGCCCCATACTTGCGACCTTGTCTTATATTTACTTATGGTCCACCCTATATGAGAACCATGATGCCTGGTGTCTTACTCCGAACTGCAAAGCCACCCTCAAGGACAAAAGGCATTTGGGGAAGAACCACAACATAATGCCATCAAACCCCAACCAGACCTTCAGCTGCTGTGGCCATGCCTGCTTGTTCCGCATTGGCCTTATCAGCAAGAACATGCTTGCAGTTAACACTGACCACCCCCTTAATCTTCATGATTGATTGAATAATCTTGACCAGAAGTCACAATGTTCCTTCCAATTTTTGTTTATGGCTTTCAACAGATGAAAAAAGCCTGTAACTAAAAAAAAAAAAAAAAATTTGTCTGGTGTTCAATTCTCACAAAAGCATTGTCAGTAAGACCACCATGAACAACTGGTTCTCCCAGCTACGAACAGTTATTTGCCACTGAGAGAGACTGTCTTGGCTTTTTATGCCTCCTCACTGGTTGAACCACTCCAACCAACACAGGTGACAGGACGCTTACCAGAGGTCACCACTCACAACCTGGAGGTTGGGAGTTCAATCTCTGTAACCTTGCAAGGTAATTCACTTTACCTCCCACTATAACAACTGAAGAAGTGGAGTGTACAGTGGAAATAGTTTTACTTTTATGATGATTGTTGATTTTAAAACAAAACTAAACAAAAAGTTAATCTTTGATTGACAAATATCAATTGCTTGGGCTGAAATCTAATTTTAATTATGAAGCTAATAAAACTTTCAAGATTCATCTGCACTATTAAACATTTACAGCTTAGAACATCTGCCTAGAGACCACAAGGTTCCAGGCTCGATACAGGCCTTTGCCAATTCAGCACATGAGTAGCATAGCTTGTATCTGTGCAGTAAAGTGAGGAGCTGATGGTAGGTATGGTGGTTGTCCAGCCACAGAAATTTCTGATTGAACTTATTTTCTTTATCTGCAATTTTCAAAATTCTTGCAAGAAACATTTACTATGTGGCATATAATTTTCCATTTCCAGATGGAACTCAGCCATTAGTCAAATTATTTTAATCATTTTTTGAGAAAACGTTCATTTTTGTATTTGTTTAGTAGGAGTTAAAAAGAAAGAAAAAAAAAAAAAAAAAAAAAAAGAAGCTTCTGAAAATATGTTGTAGAAATCCACCATTTATAGCTGAAAATTAAATGGAAATTTTAATGAATATTTAAATTTTCATAAATTATTAGTTGCATGTAGATATGGAAAATGAAAAACTGATCAAGTTCGAGTTCATCTTTTTGATCAAAAGAAAAAAGTTATTTATAAAACCACAACCAATGAAATCATTATTCAAAAACTGAAAGTATAATTGCAAAAGAACATGATGTCTATATAAGAGGGTTTTTTAAAATAGTTTACTGTTTGTAGCTGTTTCTAATGACATATATCATGTAATTAAATGCATTAAACAATCAATATACTTTCATTTTTAATAAGCTACCCATTATATATATATATATATATATATATATATATATATATATATATATATATATATATATATATATATATATGTATTGAATAGTAACAATTTTGACAATTTTTTTTTTTTGGCAAAGGTTCTCCAGGCAAAATAAAACTTTGGTCTTTGCTGGTCTCCACCAATTTTACTTTATAAATGGTCATTCCAACCAACAGGGGTGACAGAATGCTTATAAAAAGACATTACTCACAATCTAGAGGTTGCGAGTTCAATCTGTGTGTTGGACAATATAGTTCACTCCACTTCAAAAACTTTGATAAGTGGACATCTTGCATGCAAGACACATGTGCAACCATTTAGCCTCCTCACAAGGTCATTTGTTTCTCATCTCGCTATTAAATATAAAGATTAAGAAAAGTAAATAGCCAAGAATTATAAATTAATAATTTTGACCAGTAATCAATATTCCTTTTAATATTTTTTATGGCCTGCAAAAGATCAAAAATATTTCATATAATTTTTTATTTTTAAATATTTGACTTTTTCATAAATTAATAAGTCTATGTATATATGCCTTTGGCAGTGATTTAAAGTAGTGGTTCTCAATGTTTTTTCTTTCTTTTTTTCTTTCTTTTTTTAAAATTAACCTATGACCCACAGCCATTTGATCTTTAAAAATTCTATTGTATTTTTATGATTAAATATTCTTTGCTTGCCTGGACCTCAAAAAAAGTTATATGGTCCACAGTGAGGGGGGCATATGGTCCATCCCTACTAGGGGGGGGGGAATATGGTCCCCCCCACAATGAGGGGGGGGCGTATGATACCAAGTTAAGAACCATTGATTCAAAGACCTGTTTTTTTTTTTTTTAAATTAAGAAAATTCTTTAAACACTGGAAAAAATGATGTAATATCTTGTCTATGGCCGATGAGTGAAAACTGGTTGATCTATATTTTTAAATCATTTTTCAGTTCATATTTTTTTTTTTTTTTTTTTTTTTTTTACTTTTAGAAAAAGTTAATATCATCTTTTGCAATTTTCCTTTTGATCTGTGTTTCATAATATTTAATCAGTTTATACAATGTAATAAATATCCTTTTTTTTTTTCTTCTTTAATTTCATAAATAAAAAAGGATGAATATTAATTGTAAATCAATGGACAATCACAATCATTTCACCTACAATAAAGATTTTCTGCACTGAGGCAATATTAATACTTATTATTAACATGGCTAATAATAATAATAATAATAAAAACTGTTGTTTTTTTGTTTTTTTTAGAGAGAATCCAACCAAATCAGATAACAAAAAAACTCTTATTATTATTGATCAATTAAATCAGAATATTCAAACATTGAATTGACAACAATTATAGAACAAATCAAATTCAATTTTCAATAATAAATACCAGAAAATAGAAGAAAAAAGAAATCTACATCCTAAATCCTAGATGAATCACACAAAACAAAACATTTGGTAAGGATTTTTTTTTTTAATAAAAAAATTAGTTCAAGATTCTACAAAAGTGAAATTTACTATCAGCTATTTTATATGGGATTCTAACAAACCATTCAGTACTTGTGAATGTAGGAAACATTAAAAACCTATAAAAACACACAATATCTATTACTACTTCTACTAGGATTACTACTACTACTACTACTACTCTTACAATAGAACAAGAATATTTCACATTTAAAAGAAAAACGACAATCACTTAAACACAAGGA
The DNA here is from genome assembly GCA_023376005.1 of Doryteuthis pealeii. NCBI lineage: Eukaryota > Metazoa > Mollusca > Cephalopoda > Myopsida > Loliginidae > Doryteuthis > Doryteuthis pealeii. The sequence continues at coordinate 63,550,818 of CM042160.1, read as the reverse complement.
TTAGGTTCATGGAATTTTTTTGAGAATTCTTAAATTTTTTTGTTTGCACAAGGAAAAAAAAAAATCAGTGTATAAAATATGCTGTATACTCCAATATCATACAGATGAGATTTAAAAAATAGTTATTTACTAAGCTTTGTTTAGTTGTGGGGCACAAGGCCACATGTATAGGGCATCCATTGAGACTTGAACACAACTAGTAATAGTCTGCCAGTCAAGCTTGCTAACCATTAAACCATGCTAAAAAATGTCATTTGAAATCACTGAAATTCTCTTAAGTAGCAGGGAGGTTTGAAATTCAGACATAAAAATCTTCCATTAAAATATTCATCACTGTAAAGACATTAATGACAACAAAGAAAATATGGAATATACAAGAACTGCTGAAAAGTCCTCAGCCTCACCAACAAGTAAATAAACTAGTGCCAATGAAGTGGACATGCTATTCCATATATTCATCTTGAAGTAAAACACACTTGGCACATAGTTTCTCAAGTTTTATTAACTATAAAATATGAAAAAAAAAATGTCATTGTTGGTGGGAGCCTTCACAGAACTTTGAATCAAACTCTTTAATCCACTGGGGTAGACTGTTCTCATTTCATTAACCATGACCAGGTTAAGCATTCTATGTTATTATTGCCCTTGGCCAAGATTGAACCTGTAATCTACAGATCATTGCCACTTAGAACTATATTAACTCAATCCCAATGTGTCCAACAGGACAATCCAGAGGGAATTTTTAGAACTTATAAACTTAATGTCCATTTTTCCCTAAAATATTTATCTTTATAAATATGTATAATTTTTTTTACCTTGACTCATACTGCTAGTATTTAAAAAAAATCTAATCTAGCCTTTTTAATTATTGGTTCCCATATTGTATTTGTCTCTATACTTGGTCTATTTAAGAGGTTACTATAGCCTAACATATGTGCTGATTCTATGAGATGTCTTTTTCTCCAATATTCTTCCCTATCTATTATCTTAATTTCATTCCATAAAAACAGATGGTTTCCCTTTTCATTCCATATATGGTTAGTCATACCCAACATTTCTATTTGCCCCTCATACCACTGCTTTTCAGTGTTCCACTAGTCTTACTTTCAGTGGACAACAGGTTTCCCTTTTGTTGTTTGAAAGAAAGAAAAAAGATTTTTTTTTTTAAATGAAAATCCCAAATAAACGTAATTAACATAACCTGGTGTAAATGATTTGGAGATTTCAGTTTGTTGTTTACTTTCTGTAGAATTTGGATTGCTCTCAAGCAAGGTCTTCATTTAATCAATGTCAACTGAAACTGGTCTACTTAAATTTCAGAAAACCATTTCAGACTCATTCAATTATTCTGAGTATCTTTTCTATAAAGTACACAAAACCTTTTTGTATTTGACTAGGATTTTTGCAAACTATATTGGAAATATTACTTATTTTCTTCCATCTTCATTGTTAGAATAGAGTTACAGAAGCATGGAACAAACTACCTGCATCAGTTGTTAGCTGCCAAGACATTGCATCCTGCAAAACCTCCATGCCAGCATTATACCTGATATCTCCATACATACACACACACACTCACACATCATGACTCTTACTGATATTTGTACATTATTCTATGTACTATACATGCACCTTTGATGAGTTGTAGTGTTTGTTTTGTTTTACGGCATATCAACCTTGGTGGGTCATTTAATGACAGCAAAGTTTTGAAATATTTGTAGCGATAGTTTGGAAGAAAATTTTTTTAACTTAATTTTTTTTATAAACAAATTTTCTATTTAACCCATAGATGGGACCCTAACAGGTACCACTATCAGAGTGGACCTGGGAGCAATTGTGATAAAAGGGTGCTCCACATTCCCCAAACCTCCAAAACCCCACCATAAAATAGAGTTTAACGTCATTCCCATTATATGAAGACCCTCAGCCACTGGCTTCTAGCACATAAATGATAAAAAGGGTTGGGGCTTGCCATAAGGGCAATAGGCTTGGGACAATCATATAGGTGCTAGGGGAGTTGTAGTGCACCTGAGCACTGTACGCAATAATTTCATTATTATTATTAATATTATGAATAAAAAATATGCCAGTTTTGGCATTTAAAAAAAAGTACACAAATATGACAAAAAAAAGTGATCTTTTAGTTAAAACTAAATGCTTTTTTTTCTAACGACAAACACAGAAGAAATTTTTTTAGCCAATTTGATATTTTGCTTTTAAAAAAGATTTTGCATTATGTTACTAAAACAGGTGGCTGATCCATTTGTATTACAATAATTCCCAAGTTTCCAATTAATTATTGATATCATAGTACAGGGCGGTCCGAAAGCCTTGTCAATCCCCACATACTGATTTAACTTTTATTATTTTTTTGTTCTAATAATATAATGAATAAAATCATTAATTATAATAATAATAATGACATGTAATGGAGACCAAGAGTTCAACTGCCTGCGAGGTTTACGATCTATAAGACACGTGAATGCGAACACAGTTATTTCCCTGTTGGAGAATGTAGCAGGCAGGGAATTCGAAGACAAAAAACTTAAACAGATTCCATATACATGCTAAATTTACCACAATTTATCAATGTGCTACTCATGTTATTACATGACATCAAGGACAGTTAATAACGGTTAATACAAGCGCCTAATGTCATCAACGGGCGAAAGTAAAGGTGTTAAAAAAAAATCACAAAATACGTTCAACTAGAAACTATCAAGATGAACGGACATTATTTACTTATTCATTTATCTATTTTATATTATTTATATTTTATTTTTATTTATTTATTTATTTTTAAAATACCATGTCTGGTGGCCAAAAAGCTGTTTGGCAGCACTAGGTGTGGCAGTCCTGCTTTTAACTGCCGAAACTGTGTTATCACACCTAGTTAGCGGCTGATGAGGGCAGGGTATCGCACATTGTATTTATTACATGTTGTATGATGAAAATAATGGCAGATCACAGAGTGAAAGTGAAAAAAAAAAAACAAAAAAAACAAAAAAACAAAAGGATAGACTAATCCTTGGACTTTGCCAGAGAACTGAAAAAAATGTGGAACATGAAGGTAAAGATTGTACCAATTGTAATTGCTACCCTTGGAACAGTCCCCAAGGATTTAGAAAAGAGTCTGGATGAATTGGAAATCAGAGAAAGAACTGAGACCATCCAAACAACATGATTGTTAAAATCAGCTAGAATATTCCAAAGAGTCTTGGAGACCTGAAGAAACTTGCAGTCACTCAGCTTCCAGTAAAAGACCACCAGCTAATGTTGGTGTGAAAAACTCATAATAATATAATTTTCTATTTCATTTCCAGCAAATTCATGTAATTATCAGTGATTAATTAGGAATTATATTTTCATAAGGGTTGACAAGACTTTCAGACCACCCTATTAAAAGTTAACTCTAGAAAAGATTATTTGTGTAAAGAGCATGGTAATATATAAAAGCTGATATAATTTTTAAGTTGTCTTGGTTCCTGGTCATTCCAATCTCCATTCATGGCAAAGTCATAAACACATATCTAGTTTCATTTTGGGCATAATTTGCATAGGTGTGACCATAATAATGCCATGAACGATACAAGACAAGACTACATCCCATGAATCTGCCTGTTAATGACAACCATGCTCTTTTTCAAAAACCTGACATGCCAAACAGATGCACTTCACAAGAGATAAGTCACTTGTTTACCAAAAAAGGTATTTCTGAAGAATGAAATTTTGTCAATAGAAATTAATTATTTATGAAATCTTTGTAAATTCAGTACGACTGTCTCCCTCCAAACAGATCTTCTACTCCAAATTGAAAGAAGGAAAATGGACTAAAGGTGTAACCAAGAAGTGTTTTAAGGACGCTTTAAAAACAAATCTCAAGAAATGTAAAATTGACATCAGAACCTGAAAGACAGCAAAAGACAGAACGTGTTGGAGAACTACTATAAAGGATGGCACTGGTACTTTCGAATGCAAACGAACTGCAGAGTTTGAGGGAAAGCGACAAATATTGAAGGAGTGAAGACAGCAACCTCAACCAGTACTGCCCAAAAGGAACAATATATCTGCACTGTAGCCAAAGTTTTAGAACTAAGATTGTCCTCATCAGCCATTTAAGGAGACATTGGCAAGATTGAGACTAGAAGATCTCAACCTCAAAGGATTGACAATCAATCATTCTGAACTATAAATATACAATTACTTTTGATAATGTGGATGAGGGATAGAATCTTTAAAAATCCTTATAAAAATAAAGTTTCAAAATATTATGTATTTACCAAACCCCTCCACACAAACAGGATGCAACACAAGGTCAATTTTTAAGTGTAGTTTAACAGGTTCGAATTCAGAGTTTTCCTTCTCCTAGACCAGTTGCCATTCTAAAGCTAAAGAGCACAATCTCTCCTATTTACCTATAGCTGGAGGGAGAATATTTAGATCCATAGCTCTTTCTTAATGGTATTAGCACTATATGAAATGCAGCCAGCCTAATCCAGAATTTGAACTCATGTTGCTGTGTCCATTTACTATGACAATAACCATTACACCACAGGGTGCCTTCCAAAAAGATTATGTAGAGCCAAATCTCCTGAAGAATGATCATGTGTGTCATGAAATTAATCATGAAGCAACTTCTTTGCTGACACACACACACACAAAAAAAAGAAGCTTTTTGGTGGCTGAGTTTCAGTACTGGTCTTTATTCTATTTTTTTTTTTTTTTCCAACTCATTTTTGATTTATTTAACAGATAGATGGAACCCTAACAGGTACTACTAATCCAACTCAAAATGAACTTGGGAGTAATAGCAATGAAGGAGAACTCCACTCTTCCCAGAGCTCCAAAATTGGAACCTCATCACAAGATGCAGTTTAACATCATACCCAGGACACCAAGACCTTCAACCACTGCCTTCTAGCACTTATATGATACAAAGGGTTGGGGGGGGTTGCTATAAGGCCAATAGGGTAGGGACAATCATATATGTGCTAAAGCTTGATATAACCAGCCAAATGATCGGAGGGGGCTTCTCCTGACCACCCATCTAACCTAAGTAAGGGCCAAAGAGGTGTGTTGCATATCATAGATGGCTCAGACATCAGAATTCCATCCCACTCATTACGGGTTGCCACCCACGGCCAACAGGTGGCTCCATTGGTCTTACTCCTCTGCAGAGGTGCAGTCGGCATATTCTGCAGCCCCAGTAAGATGTCTTAATTAATATCAAAGCAATTATTTAGTATTGAAATAAGTATTGTAAGCTTTTTCAAGGCATTAAAAAATGTTCAAATAGATATGCAGCAAAAGATGCAATTGAAATCTGATATTTCGTATTTATTATTATAATTTCTGAATAAAGATTTTTGTAAATAATAATGTAATAATAAATAAATATGTATGAAAAAGAAAAAAAAAATGGGAGATAAATATCCGAAATAAATGATCTAAAATGTCAAATAATTGAGGAAGAAAGAAAACAACGATAAATCCTGAACATCATTATTCTGTCAGGTTTAAAAATCTTCAGTCAGATATGCAAATACTCTCCCCCCAAATATATAAATAAATACATAGAAAATATAAAGAAAACAATACAACCCCCTGTTTCATAATAGTTACATTTGCATATAAATTTCACACACCCAAAGTAACAACTATCATGGAACAGTGGTAGTATATATATATATATATATATATATATATATATATATATATATGGTTAAGACCATGGTAGGACTGGTTTTAGTGATAAAAGTACAGTTGCTCCAAGTCTTTATAATCATATTCTTGCCCTGATGCGCTAGTAAATGAAACTATTAGTAGCTATATCTGACTCATTAGGATTAACATATATATATAGTTAGCCTAATGAAGACATGGCACTTGGTAATTTATATACATGTTTGGATAGTGAAGACATGAAATCTTTGGTGCTTGGTTATATATATATATATATATATATATATATATATATATATATATATATATAGTGATTGCCGCTTCTTGACAGAATAAGGCCATTTCTACAAGTAGTCCAGTTGTGAGCACGCAGATGGCCCACGGAACCAGCTCTTTTTTTTTTTTTTTTTTTTTTGGTACTCAGTCACACGAGATCCTTGACATGCAGGCGCTGCCACACAGATCAAACTTCCTTGTAGGAAAATGTTTCTATGGCGTCCGTCATGTGCCGCTACAGAATGGAGGGCTCGAGTCACCTTACCTCAAACTTCTTACAGCTATCATCGGTGTCTGCCCCTTATCGAGATATATCGAGATATATATATATATATATAAAAGGTAGTTTGGACATATAGTCAATGGCACCTGGTTACTGACAGTTTAAGTAACCAGATGTCACTGACTCCATGTCCATGCTACCTTAACTTAGATATAAATGCTCTATCCATGATATTGACCACTGTTTACATAAAGATATAGCACCCATATCATATATATATATATACACATACATATATATACACATACACATATATATACATACACCCACATACATATATTGGTAATTAATGAATGTATGTGTGTGTGTGCATATATATATATATTTGGTAAGAAGTTTCTAAAGAATGGTAATTGATTGAAGTGCTTGGATCATCTAAATATTGGCAGTAATCAATAAGTGTACATTGATTACAATCAGTTACAGCTTTGATGTCAAAAGGATATATATATATATATATGAATGAATGAGTGAGAAAGGCAATAGACAAGGAAATATAGATAGGAGGACAAAAAAAGGGGAGAGAGGAAATAATTATTTAAATGAATAATTTTTAAAAAAATTAGTTAACACAGAAACATTGGGTAGTGTTTGAAATGACAAGCATGTGGAATGGACGATGAACAGGAAAAACTCCACAACATCAATGTTAGCAGCAGCAGCAGCAGCAGCAAGTGCAGCAGAGGTACTGTCCAGCCCAACTAGCTGACCACACACTGTGGTGGCACTTACTAGTTGAATGCATGAACAGGCACTCATACAAAGTTACACCTACCCTCTTCGTTTTGCACTCGGTAGGCAGTCACTAGGTCAGGAGCACTAGCTGACCCGGTCAGTACACTAGTTCGCAGAAGACCAGTCACTAAGAAAAGAAAGTAGGTAAGTTAAGGAGATTAAAATTGTAGGACTGTCATGAGGATTTTTTTTGTTGCCATTGTTGTGTTATAGATGTTTCTGATTTTGTTTGGGGATAGGCAATTCTTTGTCTCTTTCTTCTTTAAAATGCTTTTTCTTTATAGAAAAGCACATTGACCACCAGGAAGAAACAGAGATAAGAAAGGTAAATATGAAAAATGAAAAAAAAAAAAAAAAAAAAAGAAAGAAAAAGAAAACAAAAAAATTTGGAAAAAAAAAATGGTTTAACTTTTCTGTAAAGCAATACAGAACTAATTAATATTTTGCAAGATCTTTTTTTAAAAAGTGTTAAAGTAAATAAAACAGCAATTTTACATGTAATACAAGTGACAGGGTTAAGTGGTTTCTTGCCTGATGATTCAAAAAGATTCCAGAATTTAAAGCAGGGAATGCAATGGAGAAAGGGTTTTAGATTCTGAAGGAGTGGAGGGGGGAGGGGTGAAAATTGCAATCATTATTTTATTTATTTAGTTTTAGATTTATAGTCTTTTTTATCTTAAATCAAAGCCAGGTTTAATATATTTTAATTATAACAAGATCTTCAGGAATTTAATTCAACATTCAGATTAAAAAATCAATCTTAACTCTCTGAGCTGAAATTGTCAGTATTTGTAGCACTTACTAGAAGTACATATACCTGGCCAGGGATTCACTACTTCTATATTGCTATTGCTAATAAAATGTTGCAATTTTATAAATTTTTATAAATATTTTTAAATATATCTTAAATTGTTTATAGAATGTTGTAAGCTGTTATTTAACAACATTTAAAACAGTTAAATAACAAATGACAACATTTTTATATTTTCAAAGCCAGGATCCCAGGATGAGAGGTTTATGGTTGAGGGAGGCTCAGGTTTCTAAGGGTTAAGATGACTTATTGAAAAGACTAACAGTCACAATAAGACTGATAATAAATAATCTTTAATTTAAAAAAAATGTCTTCATTTTCTTTTTACAAATCACGAACATGACCAAAATATTTATTGGAATAATTTAGTTTTTGTTATTTTGATTCTATATTTTGGTTTATCAATTTATATAAAACAGAGGATATTGTATCCAAGGAAAAGCAGAAAAAATATCAAAAGTCAGTCAAATAAAACATACCACAATAGATAAGTACTATTTACTTTTCTTTTCTTTTAATTTCTTTTAATTTAATGTATTGAAATAGAAACTAAATAATTGATTTTTCATTTTTGTATATTGCATACTGAATAATTTTTTCTTTGGATAGTGATTTAGAAATTTCAGTTGGGAGGATTAGACAAGTGGATTTTAGAATTTATCTTAAATAAAAAATACCTAAGTGCATTAGTTCATTTATTATTATTATTATTATTATTATTATTATTATTATTATTTTATTATTGATGATAATGATGATGGTAGAATTAAAAAAAAAATAATAATGGCAAAAAAGGAAAATATTGATCTCAGGTAGAAATTCTTTTTATAATATTTTATATTTCTTTTTATTTATAAATGCCTTTTATAATATATTATTTTGATTTTTCGAACCATCGTCATCATCTTTATTGTGATATATGTAAAAAAAAGAAAAACAATGTTTCAGCCATCATATCCATTCTTTAGGTGTCCCTTGTCTATCTGGGCCTTGCAATGATTCAACTTTGGAAATCATTTTGAATAGTTTGTTGATTAAACAAGGAGTTGAAGACCTTATGAAGATCTTATCCAAATAAAACATCAGTGTTTTTTTTTTTGAATGCCCATCAATCCAAGAAATGTCATGATCATTTGATAAAGATGAGAACAATAATCCCTCAAAAAAATCAAAATAATCAACCTTTTATAATATTTTACATTTATCTTGTTTATCAAATTCTTTTTATTAAATTTCTTAAATCTACAAGTTTTATTTCTTATATTTCCTAGATTCCCAATAAAATGTTTAAATGCTGCTTAATTGATATTTCATAAATATCTAAATATTCTAACTCTAGAAATTGCTCTCTATTGAAAATGCGAGAAATATTGCAAATTATATATATATATATATATATAATATTAAAAAAAAAAAAAAAAAAAAAAACTTTGAATATCATTAATATCAATTTCTATTTTCTGTGGCAAAAAATTGGGAAAAGTAGCATCGACTCAATTTGGTCTGCCTATTTTACATTAAAAACTTAAAAGTGTCAAAATTTGGCAGATGATGTGGAGTATGAACTTAGGTTGATGGGGTGGGATTTGATCAGATTAAAAAAAGAGAGTCAAAAATAAAAGAAGCAAATTTGTCTTACATCAGCAGGTGAACCTAGAGTGCAAAAAGCAGAATTATTAAGGTGAACAAGGCCAACAAATTTTTGCAGTTCTATGGAGAGACAACTAAAAAGCAATGGATTTGTTGTCAGGTGAGTCTTTTTGTCTACATTTACCAGCAGGGAAGATTAGAGTGCACACAATTTCCACCTGCAAATAACATCAATCAACATGATTCTGCCCAACATCTGATTTGCATATGCAATTAGATTTAGCCTATATATATATATATATATATATATATATATATATATAAAAGGGAGCTTCACAGATAATAAAATTCTTTCCACATCAAAGTGAAAACTTGGGTTTTGGATATTTGTTAGTTAGAATAGAATAGAATTCTTAAGGAAACAAGGATGGGAGGGGGTGGAGATTGAAAATATTGAATTATGCTGTCAAAAGTTTTGAAATGATTCCACCATTTCATACTAGGGTCCTAGGGTCATCTATAATATTCTGCAACACGAATAACAAAAGAGTTTGTTGGATTTTGGGGAAATGTTTGGCAGAGTCAACACTTAACAATTGCAGAGAACTACATTTTTTGTGTTATGTGGATATTTGTTGTAAATTTCTTTTCTCAGTTATCATCAGGCATCATTTAATGAATCGTTGTTGTCATGGAAACAATCATCTCTTGGATGGCATTAAATTGGCAAAATTCAGAATGGAATTCAATCTTATAAGGCCAGGTTAAAATCGCGGTAAGGATGGATTGGTTATGGCATATCAATACTTTTTGGGTCATTTAATGCCAAATCAAGTCATTTTTGATAAACAAAGAACTCAGGTTGCTTACAGTAGCTGCCTTTACTTAAGTGGTCACCCAATTGAGTATTGAACAAGCTCATTACTGCTTAACTTTGGTGATCTAGCAGGAACCAGTACTTTCAGTGAGACTTGACTTTAATTGTAGTAAGGGTTTAACCTGAAGCCAAAATTTTAAAGACATTATTTTTCCGATGCAGGTTTGGCTCATTTACTAAAACTTTTCAAGTTCCCCAATGATACCTGCATCAGAAAAATAAAGTCTAAATAGTTTGGCTTTGGATTACCAAAGTAAAACATTAATAGAAAACTGTGAGAATTTAGACAGAATAGAATTCTAAATTCATCCGTTGGCAAAGGTATAGAATCAAAGCAACCGAGAGGAAATGATACATTATACGACACCTGATGAAACTAAAGAACAAAATTCACACAATCATATACACACATTACACAAAATGTGTGTACATCAAACAGTTTTAAAAATCACTATTAATTTAGGACAAACTCATCACAAAACTAGCACATTGTAACATTAGTACTACAATTACAAACACTACTTCTTTTTTTAATAACAAAAGGATCACAATATACACTGCCAATTATTTTTATAATAATTTGAAAAACATCAAACAGCCAATTAAAATGTTTTGCAGCAACAAAAATCTGTTTAAAATTAATATAAATTCTCTTCTATAAAATTTATTCTCATCAAAATAACCTCAAGTGACAACTAAAATACTCTTAACAGCAGTATTTGTTAAGAATACAAAATATTAATTATATATTTATTTGATTTTGATTCTCCTTTCACTGTACACAACGCATCAATCATACAAGAATGAACGGAATGGTCAACCGAATGATTCAGGTTTTCCTTTTTCAATAATCAAAAGATTTATGATTTTTAAATTGAAAAGGAGAAAGGTCACTTTTATTTATCAACAGTCAAAACTTTCAATCAGAGAATCTTTTTTTTTTGAAAGATTTACAGAATAAATGAAACAAGAAACCTTTGCAAACAAAATATGCAAAAGATTTTTACTATCAAATTATAAACACCCACAGGATATCTTGATTAGTAAAAAAAAAAAAAAAAAAAAAAAAAAAAATTAAATTGCAACATTCTACGGAAATAAATGAAAAAAAAAAAAAATTACTAATTCTACAGATAACTGAAATAAAGAATATATAAAAAGAAATTGAGAATTTTATTTAAAAAAAAAAAAAAAAAAAAAAAAAAAAAAAAAAATCAGCCATCCAGGTTTAAGCCACCACCACCATCATTATCATGATGAAAAAAAAATACAGAAGGGGGTGCGATGTTAAATATTCAGTAAACAACTGCACCAAGCAGATCTAATTTAATTACACATAAATATTCAGAGTAGCAATAAAATATTTCCAAATTAATCTATAATGTTATATTTTAAAAATTTTTTATAAAAATAAAATTAAATCAATAAGCAATTTATAAAAATCTAGATTTTATTTTGAGGTGAAATATGATGAAAGGAAAAAAAAAAGGTGCTGATTTTTAGAGGAGAAGAAGGTGACTAAAAGATGAAGAGTTTCTATATTGTCACTTATGGAATCTACAAGTGAAAGGGGAAAACCTAATGACTGAAAAAAAGGATAACTGAAACAAGAAAATAATGTGCTGATTTATCAAACAATTTTGATAACAAATTTCTTAGTTGATACCAAACAAAATAGAAAAAGAAAAAAACCCAACAAAACATCAATTAATAAAGTTAAAAGGAAAAAAAAGAAAAAAAAAAAAAAAAGGAGAACAATTTACTAAATTTATATCAAATAATTTTTACCTCAATTGGCATGGTTACATTTAAAACATCTTAAGTCTAAAATTGATTATCCATGCTAAGAAGCTGATTAATAATATACACAAATATTTTTTTTTAAACTTGTAAATTGCTGATAAAAATCTACTTTATTATTAAGTAACCAAGATAACTGATATCTTTAAAAGTAAAAAATTAAATCCTATCAAGTATATAAAAAAAAAATAATTTAAAAAAACTTAAAATGTTATTGATATCTATTTCTGTTTGGATTATTATTTTCCAGATTTTTATCCATTCAAAAAATGACAAGGGTCCATTTTTATTTTGTAATAGTTGATTAATTATGAAGAAAAATAAGCTGATTTTAACTTTCAAAATCAACCAACATTTGTAATATGACATCAAGGTAAATCTTAATAAATGAAAATAGTTATAAAATTACTTTAAATGGCTTTACAGTAGTAATAGTAGTAGTAGTAGTAGTAGTAGTGTATATTTTATTATCTTGTTTAGAGTAATGTGTGTATTGGAAATATAAATAATCAAAAATGGGTTTAATTTTCAGACATCTCAAAACATTTAAAATGTTCAAATTAATTTATAATTTAATGTTTGAATATTGAAAATTCTATTAAATTACAATTTTATTTTTATGATCATAAATTAGTCTATTCTTTTTATTTTCTGCTTATTGTTTTTAAATATAACATAAAATAAAGAAATAGATTATCAACTAAATAGATATTTTTCTCCTGTGAAAAGAAAAAACAAAACTTGAAGTACATTCAGCTGAAAGAATAATACTTTAGATTAGTTTTTTTATAACATTTACAATAAAATAAAATAAAAATCATATTAAGGATGTATCATTATATATTGATCAACAATTGAATAGATTCAAATACTGCAAGAAGAAGAAATTTGCATTAAATGCTAAATAATTTCTTTATATCTGAAAATAATTCAAGCAATAAAAAAACCTTTATAAATAGAATTATAAATAAAAATCAATGATAAAAATGGTACGATAAAAAAAAATTAAAAAAAGAGAAAAGAAAAGAAAAAAAAATGTATAAAGTATTTTCTGAAAAACTAAAACCAAAATAAACTAAAACCAAAACCAAAATCAATCAGTTGAAAATATTTCTGGTGTTTGATAATCCAAATGTATTTAGGCCACAGAATTTAACAACTATGACAAACAAGTTTCTATTCATCTGCAACATTTTTTTATATAATTTTGTATAGAGATTTTTCCTTTTTGTTAGAGTATTGTAGCTAGATTTGTCTATTCAATAGTCAAAAGAATTGTACACTAAGATGTAAAAACTTTACAGATAATTACAGATCCTAAGTTTTATATCACCCCCCCCCCCAAAAAAAAAAAGATTAAACAATCAAAAGATTAGAAAAAATAACCAATGTAGATCAAAAACTTTGTTTTCTATTTGTAGAGATTATTGAATTGATGATAAAAATGGTCAAATGTAAAGAAGATAATGGATATGATGGACAGTTTTCTATCATTAATTAGGGGACGACAAAAAAAAAACAGAAGAAAAGTTTACATTTCTTTAAGAGAAAAATTCTATTAATTCTTAGTTAATTTAATTAACATTTTTTAATAGGATTGAAGGAAAGAAAAAAAGGATTACATAAATAATTTTTCAAATTACCTGAAGATGATTTAAGAGATATTTTGTTACCAAACTAAAAAAACAAAAAACAAACTGAAAACCATAAAATATTTGACAAATTTGTGACTGTTGCTGTAAATATGTTTTTTATGCTTTTCAGAAATTCTTCTATTTTATTGTTTTTTAAATAGAAGTCATGTTATATATATATATATATATATATATATATATATATATCAATCTAGATAATTCTTACAAATTTGCTCCAATTATAACATTTGAACAATAGTAAGATATATACATAGATTGGCATAATAACTATGAACACATGGATAAAATTGGTTTATTGTTAAAAAATAAATTCTATTTTGTTTTCCTGGTTTCAACAGTTCAGTGGTTGGTTGAACAAACAAGATGCAGATCAACTGTTATGTTATTGTGTTGTTAGTCCTCACTAACAATTATTAGTAAAGATAGCATTAAAAATTGTGCAGCATCAAAATTGAAAAAAGAAAAAAAGTGATTTAAATTAGGCCTTGGATTAGACAATTTTTAAATATGTTTCAAACAAACATAATACTTTGGGGGGAAAAAAAAGAAGATCATTTATAAATCATTCTATTTTTCATGTTATGCATTTAGATAATTAACTCTTAGAGATACCTTCTTAGCAACTTATTTCAACAGGTTGGACAAATCCCTTAAGACACCATTTTCATTCCCCTTTCACTACCTGCCTTTAATTTCTTCCTTTCCATGCTAGACCCCCTCCAAGGACGAAGATTCTTGTCTCTGCCAACTTAGCTTATTCAGACATTGAAGGTAATGTGAATTTGAGTTATTTTTAAATTTGCTTATTTGCTATTTACTTCTTAACTTAAAGTCATATCTTCTTTATAGACCCTTAAATAATACCTTTTTTCTCCGTACTACACAGTGTTTATTTAACAAAAGCACATAGCTTAAGTGTGATAAATTTCTCCTGTCTTATCATTTCTTCTACTCCTTTCATGTTAATGTAAGACCTCTGTTAGTTCAGTAACTTCTTCCTTATTTTTCTTGTATTTAGGGATTAAGACGATACTATGACAAACATTCTTGCTACATTTTAACGGCTATCCAGCAAGCCTTTTTGCTTAACTTGACTCCCCTATGCCAATACCTTTAGCATTGATACTCAGACTAAACTACCATACTATATTACTGGTTATCCACCCTTGCTTCTTTGTTTAAACTTAGATACTCCATGTTATTGTTTTATCTAACTGTTTTAACCCTTTAAAAAAATTGTTTCTTCCTTATTGTCATTGCAAACTGTATTTTACATTTCACCTTTTACACCTTTGTACTGAATAAACCTGTCTTGTACCCACAGTATTTTGTCATGGTATTTTGCTGTTTGAAGGAGTTTACCTACGTGCAACTAGACACTGTGCAAACACCTTCAGAAGGATAAGAGCTGTGTAATGTGGAGGTGTGATACTATTAATTTCTAGAATAAACTGATGTATAAAATTCTAAAATAGAAAAGTAAAAATTTCAAATTTATTAGAGTCAGCAAATCCAAATGGACTTAAGAATTTATGGTTCAATTATAAAGCAGAAATTTATTTGATTGGTTTAATGGCATATCAACCTTAATGGGTTATTTAATGCCAAAGCCATCTTTGTAGAAAAAAAGATATGTATCTATTGCTTTCTTTTTGGAACATATAAACAGTTTAAAGTCGATCCATAATTTCAAAATTGAGTTGTCTTTAATTGGAAATATGAATAATTGTCTAAAACAATGCAACACTTATCAGAATATATAATTTAATGAAGCAATGTTGTATTGGTTTTCAGTAATATCACAATGAAGAAACAATGAAAAAAAAATCATAGTACTAATCATTGTACTTTTTTATCTACAAGAATTTTAAGCAAAACAGCAATAAGAAAATATAAGATGAGTTAAAAAGGTGCACTGATATCCTTAATAAAAATTTTATTCATTAAAGTTAATTTTTTCTTTTTTTTCTCAAAACTGCAAGAGGCTGAAATATATGTTTAAAGTTATTTTTTAAATTTTGTGTATGTGAAAATATTTTGCATTAAAAGATTTATAAAGCAATGAAATTGTTTTTCCCAAATAGAACTAAAAAACAAATCAGTAAATCATTTTATGGAAGCACAATAAGATAAAAATAAAAAAGACAAAAAAAAAAAAGACAAAAAATAAAAATAAAAATAAAATTTTTTTTAGGTATTTTTTGTAAAAGTGCTTCAGAACATTTTGAGTTAAATAATGGTGTATAATATGTGCCATCAATAACTTCTCAAATACAATACAACATTCAACATTTTGTGACAAGTAATAATTGACAAATACAAAGTTTTCATAACAGTATCATTATATTTTTTTTCTGTATAATTTTGTTTTGAAATATATTTTCATAAACAAGTTCAATAAACATTTACTATCAGATTTTAAAATTTTATACTTCAGAAAAGAGCATTTCACACAAAAACTAAATAAAATCCAAGGGAGAAAAAAAAATGATAAAATAATAAAATAAGATTTTAAGAGCATGTCCAAAAAACAAAAACAGAACAAAAAAAAACAAAAAAAAACACGACAAAACAAAAAACGAAAAATGCAAATAAAAATACCAAAAAGGAAAGATGTACAGTAAATAAAATAAAAAAGTGTTGCAGCAGGGTTTGCCATGACAGAAGAGCAATACCATGAATTGAATATTATAAAAATTACTGATTAATTAAAAAAAGCTTTGACTATAATTGTTGTTGGTGATAATGAGCCATGCAGCAAGTGGTCAACAAGATTAACTAAGATTGTTGACATTTTCAAAATAAAATAATTAGTATTAAAAAAAATATACATAACAACATTCACAAAATACAGAGATTAAACAAGAGATTCGACCTCCCATTAAGAAGGGATATTTCATTCAAAATAATTTTATCTTTATTCTAAATGTTAGACTAATCTCTTTTTTTTTTCTTTTTCTTTAGGGTGGGTGGGGGTAAGTCTGTACTATCTTTCATTCAATTTTTGTTTTTTTATTTATTTTCTAGAAAAACATCAAAAACGTAGCAGAGCAATAAGAACTAAACATAAGAAAGTAGAAGAAATAAAAAAAGAAAGAAAAATATTGCATTTGCCTAAATAGTAAAAAAAAGGAAACTTATAAAAAGAAAATAGGATAAACAAAAAATAAAATAAACTATTAAATCGACTTGATGCAAATGAACTGAATGCATGTATTGTTTTACTTACCAGGGACCTGGTCAGGCTTGACAGCAAATAATGATGAGAAAGACCGTCTGTGTCTATAGTCTGCCACAGGCAACTGGACGGTCAAGTAATGGCGGTCAAAAAGTGATGCTGAAAGTTTGAAGTGAAGAATAAGGCGATTAGCAAAAAAAGATTCATAGGCTTAATAGAGGAATCAGCAGAAGAAATGGATATATATATATATATATATATATATATATATATATATATATATATATATATACACACACACACATATATTACACACATACATGAACGAGATTTTTACTATTACAATTGTTTAAAGTACTTACTACTTGACAAACACTTTAAAAAGAAAAAAAATTAATCAAGAGAGATCATAATTGTTTTCTATGAAAATATATATGTTGCACATATATAAGAAATAAGAATGCATACATAGTGGACATATGTACATTATATATATATATATATATATATATATATGCACACGTGTATGTATGTATGTATACATGGTATTGTTTTGTCTATTTAATCTCACTCCCGCTGTCATGGTGTTGCTCTTTGTCAGCTTGTTGCTTATGATAATTGTGCAACACAGCTGGGATGAAGAAGGCAGCACAATTCTCAGGTAAGAAGCACAACAACATCAACAACAACAACAACAGGGGATGCGGCAAAAGAGGATCGAGAGAGAGAGAAAGTTAGAAGGAATAAAAGTACTTATTTGAAGGATTAAAAAAAAAAAAAAAAGAAAAAAAAAAGATAATGATAATAAAGTCTATTTAATATGTTGTGCTTTATAAATGAGGAGAGCAGTAGCAAATGGGTTTGAAAGGTTTGCAGCAATACTGAACAATAATAGGCAGTGCTATTACACAATTCAAACAATAAAAATAAAAAAAATTAAATGCAAGGCCAAAACAACTATTGAATTGAATCAGATTGTCTAATATGATCTATAGCACAGCATTATAAAGGTTTTTCATAGACCCTCTGTATTGGTATGTTTTACTAATACTATATAAAGTAGAAATATACTTGGGAATAAAAATTATAATCTACCCAATATATCAAGTAAAGCCGAAATTCATGAATTCATAGAGCTCTTATTGGTTGGTTGGTGGATTTTAATAGTATATCAACCATTATTTTACGCCTAGAGGTTAGGGGAAAATATATCTTGAACGCTTATGTTTACACTTTTGTAGTTAACAGTTTTAACAGTATGTTAGTATTGTTGTGGATCATGTTGAGGAGTTACTTTTTATTGGTATTGATCAGGTTTGTTGCAACAGGCAATATATTTACTTTTAATTTAGGATACAAATTATATAACAACTTTAGAGTGGACTTACACATACATGTGATACAGCTAGTTTGAATTCAGAGTTTTCTTTCTCCTATACTGTTTCTGTAGCAAGGCTAAAGAGCCCAGCCTGTCCTACTATTTCCCATAGCTGGGGGGGGGGGAGAGAGAGAAGAGATGGATGCATACATATCCCGTGGATATTAGCACAAAGTAAAATGCAAACAGACTGGTTCAGTATCTAAACTGGTTATTTTTAAAATTTTCTGTAGACATTAACATCCTACTACATAAAAATATTATTCAATGTTAAGCATTTGTATTTTTTTAATAGATGAAATAGTTTTTATCAATAACCTTTATGTGAGTTATTAACAATGGAAGTTTTGTTCATTCTATTAAACTACTTTGTGTTATTGATATTGTTAACACAAATACAGCCTTGTTCTTTTAATGGATCATTTTCATGAGGAAAGATCTTTTTTTTTAATATAACACAAGATTGGTGAGAGAAATTGGGTCACTTAATCTACCCAACTAGATCAATTTGGTTCATTCATCATTGTGGTGTAACAAAGATGATTTTATTTAGACACAAAATTGTTTTTGTTTTTTGTTATTGGAAATGATAGCAGCAAAAAAGCTGAAAGTCTTTGTCTTTGTTTCTCTATAAATCATACACCAGACAAGAACTGAGGAAAAAATGAATTGGGAAAATTATTATTTGATTTGTAAACACTTAGATTAAGTCAAGTTTATAAAATAACTTAGACATTTTAAAATTTCGGCTTTGCTGATATAATTTCTAATAAACAATTTTAAATTATGAATTTGTTCAAGGTAATAAATATTACAGAGAAATGTACCTGTAACCAGTAACTATAAAAGTATTGAATATTAAAAATATTTTCCATATCAATTTTGTTCTAATGATTTTTGTCCTTGAAAGGAAATTAATAATTAAAATCCAAATTCTGCAAATGATAATTACATCTTTCACTGGATCACAAACAAAATTATGACACTCAATTGCATCCAGGAAGGTTTTTTAATTCATTGATATTCTATATATGGAGAGAGAGATAGATAGTCTTAATTGGTATGAAATAAATATACTAAAAATACTAAGATTATTTGAGAAAATATATTTTAAGAAGAAAAGACTAATTTGAGAAAAATGAAATCAGTCTACAACATCCACTGCTGTTGCTGGTTCAATGATAAAATGTCAATGTGTCACTTGCTGTCTTTTTTAAGTGAACATAAAAACTAATTATAAGAACTACACATTATATATATATATGAAGAAAAAAAAGCATTGTTAATTATTCTCTACAATCATTCCACTAATCACAAATCTTGACTTGAGAATCAGTCAAATTGAAGTTTTCATAATATAATAAAAAATTCATTCAAGCACTTTTATCAATATAGTTAAATTTCTCTAGCAATTTATGCAAATGACTTAGAGCAACTAAACATTATGATGACTCACTAAAGTTTGACAGATTCTCAGGTTTGAATTGAATTAGTAAAAGAAAAGGTTTATAAGGAAGACAAAGACAAAGAGAGAGAGAGAATAATTATTTGAACATATTACTTTGGAATTGGATACTTAAGACTAAAATGTATATTCAGATCAAGTCCCTGATAATTTCCCTTTTTGGAGAAAACTAACAGTCAAATTGTAAACAAATATTAATGATGCATGCTTTCAAATCAGCAATTATTTAGTTTGTAGCTTTTCCACTTTTTTAAAAAGTGCGGAATGGAGTTGGTTTAAATGCCATACTTACAGTGACATTACCAAACAATTTTATAAGATATCTCATCATACTTACGCAGCCTTCACAATGGACCTGATACACTTAATGATGGATTCAGTTTAAAATATAGTAAAAACCAAAAAACACGGGGATCAATTCATATATGTCTGTGTTTTCTGAAATATCTAACAGAAACTAAATCCACTCCAGTTAAAAATGCAAAAATAGATATTGTAAATGGATTTGAATATATATACTTTCAGTTAGTTTATGCTTTTTTCTTCTTTCTTTTCTTTAAACTGATATTTTGGTGTTTTTTTTAATGCAGACTTCTCCCCACAAATTTATTTATTAGTATTCTAATGTTCAAAGGTTAGAAAGAGATAGGTTAGTAACATAGAAATAACATTCAACTGCACAAGAAATAACTTTCTTCATAAAATATGAATAAAATGAATCATCTCATATATACATATATATAAAGAGAGAGTAAGATTCAGTTGCTACACAGAGAAAAGTTTTATTAAAACAAAAGCAAAGAATAAAGGTTTCTTTTTCATTCAATAACATTTTATATATGTATGTATATAAATATATATACACATTAGCAAACAAATCAGCCAGCAAAATGACATACTTTTCAACTGTTAATCTTTTTGGAAAAATATTAACACTAAAGTACAAAAATAAATATGAAAGTGTAAAGCATAAATGATATGAAAGGGAAATATTGTTGAAATAAGCAAAATACAATGTAAATATTTGTGCAAACAACAGAAATGAACAAGAAATGGATAGAGAAAGTAATTTAATTGTTAATATACTCAACATTCTAAGATTCATAAATGCAGCACACATAAAAGAAATAGAACATTATTAAAAAGTATAAGAAATCTGTGAAAGGCACATTGCATAGCTATAATAACATAAAAACTCTAATAGCTTAAATATAGTATAAAATAAAAATCAAATAAACAATTATAGAAATAGGCTGAGATCTCTTAAAAATTAAACTAACTATATTACAATAGTATTAATTCAATAATAAAGTTGGTTGATGCATCAAGTTGAATTTGAAAGCCGACTTTCTTTTTTTTTCTCTTCTTTTTGAAAAATAAACTTGAAAAATTGTATCGTTTCATAAACCACTCAGAATTATAAAAAATTAAAAATTTTTTTTAAAAAACAGTGAAAAATCACATCACAAGGTTTTACATGCAGACAACTGGGAAGGGAAAAAGTCTCCGTATGCAAAATATATATAATATTTATTACTGGTCTGTTAAATATTTGGTAAAGCTGACTGCTTTTGTAGATCAATGGTTTATATACAATGAGACAAAGCAAGATATCTTCCTGAGTATAAAGTAACAAAAAAAAAAAAAAAAAAAAAAAAAAAAAAGAAATATTAACAAAAACATTTATCAGTGGCGGCTACATTAGATATATATATTAATACTGCTTTCAAAAGCAATAAGATGGATTTTACTCCAACATGCATGTTATAAAAACTTATTAAAGTTTATATAAGATTAATTACTGTTAATTATGGCATTAAAATAAACAATTTGACACAAATAAAATAGATATATCAAAATTTATATTTGCTGCTGTTACTGCTGTCGTTTTGGAGACCACATTCAAATTGAAGGAAAAGGATAGAGATAATAATAATAATAAAAAGTTATATATAAAGCAATAGCATTTGGGGGGGAGGAGGAGGAGTTAGAAGGAATTATTTAAAGTTAATAAGACAGGGCATGAAGATAAAACATGGAATTTGGAGATAGAATTTTTTTTAAATTAACAAACCAAATTTAAAAGGATCTAGATTAGAAAAGTTATAAGGAAAGGAAAATAAACTTTTTTTTTTTTTTTATTAATATGCTTAAGGTCAGGTACTGACTGCACATAATATTTTGGAAAAAAAAAACCTCAACTGAAAACATATCTGGAAATAAAGTAGAGTTGCCTGTACACAAATTCACTTCATTTTGTTACCTAAGGAAATCTATTATCATTTTTAAGGATTCTTTTCAGAAAATAATTTTTGGATCTTTTAAGATTTACAATATATATGTATATATATATACACACACACAAAGATATTTAAAAAAAACAATTTACAAATTTGATGTATGTCGGTCAGCGGATGTATGTATATATGAAAAGGGATGCATGCTTAAGATAAAATCCCCCCCCCCAAAAAAAAAACCAACCCGTAAACAGTCTGTACATATGTTGCAGGAAAATGATTGCTGACAAATTATTTAGAAGTTACATTTTAGTCTTGAAAAATGGTTTCATATATTTCTCTTTCTATGTGTTTTTATTCTTATGGTGGAAAAAAAAAAAATTTACTCACAAAGATTATTCTCTATTGTAATAATATTTTTTTTCTCCCTTTTTAGTTTTCAAAAAAAAAAAATTTTTTTTTTATTGAGATTAATAAAACATACTTTAAATGAAACGAAAATTATAAAAAAAAAAAAAGTTACTTCTGGAAATTTATTAGTGATGCCTGGAAAAAAAGGGCTACAATAACTTCTACATACATATATACATACATACACATATATACATACATAGATATAAAGAAAAGAGAGAAAGAGAGGAACATTAGTGTGGAGAAATATTTTGAGGGAGATAGAAAACAATAGAAATAACCTTTTGAGAATTAAAAAAAAAAAAAAAAAAAAGATACACATATTTAAGTAGGAATAAAGCACAGCAATATATGTTTTTTAGAAAAAAGACAATAGTATCAAAATGAAGAGCAAAGAGGAAAAGGCAATTTTAGACTAAAGACAGAAAAGAAGATAAGAATTAGTGGCTGGTAGGGGTTTGTATAGATGACTTACTTGTGGAGCCACAAGAAGGATATTTATCCTTGTCTTCAAGACTTCGACTCCGTTTCTCCTCTAAACTCTGTGACCTGACCGTTCCTATAAGAGAACAACCAGGAAATAAACTAAAAATATTAAAAATAATTAAAAGAAAAAAAGTCACTCAAAAGCCACTGTTTCACAGATGTTTGGTCTTAAATAAAAATCAACCAAAATAACTGAATTAAAATTAATTGAAAAAGGATAACTATTTTCTGAAACATTTTAGAAAAAGCGAAAAAAAAAAGGTTAAAAAATTAGTTTGCCATGAATTTTTATTCAGAGCAAAGAGAAGCATAAAAAACAAAAGTTAACAATTTAAAAAAAAATATATATCTTAAACTGATTATTGTTAAAATATGAACCTTGTAATAAACAAATATTTCTAAATATTCTAAACTTTCAAAATGTGGATATTGTGTCCTTATAAAGAGTAAAATAACATTTTTTAATTATTCTATTACTTATATCTTAGTTTTGAAAAAGGGAGTAGATATCATTTTGGACTTTAATGATGAAATGGAAAAAAAAACAACATAGTATCAGGATGATTAGTCTTTAAGGCATACAATAGAAAAAGAGAAGTATTAAGACAGTGTACTAATTACATTGGTAAAAGGTACAATATCTTCTACACAGATTCATTAGGAGAAAAAAAATAATTGGTGTATAATAATTGGAGGGTTCATTTATGTTTATTCATCTTGAGGGAAAATGAGAAATTAGCTTTTTAACATATTTCTACATTTTATTTTAACACAAAAGAATGTTTATAAATTGTAAACAACCAAAAAGATTAACAAAAGTAAAAACTGTTAGAGTTTTTACTTTTGTTAAACAATTTCCACAATACAAGCAAAATAAAGTTTTTCAACAGTTTTATAATAAAGAAAGTTTCTTATGTCATTTTATATATTCAATTATTTACTTTGATATTTAAAGAAGTTGTTAAATATTGGTGCTGTTTGTTTAGTATATAAAAATATATGGATAGAATATCTGACACAATGAGGGGAAAAATGACAGGAAAACCAAATATGTAAATACTGAATTTTTTCTTTCATTATTCGATATAAATGATAAATTTTACAGCTTAAGAATTAAAATGATACTTTTTATAATAATTGTTTGTAAAATTTATGATTAAATATATTTGCAATTGCTGAGAAATAAATGAGAATTAATTTTTAAATTTCCTATTTTATATATTGCTTTTAATTTCTTATCCATCAATAAACTATTTGGGAATATTAATATTTTCTAATAAATAAATAAATAAAACATGTTAAAAAAAGCATTACATCAATATATTTTAGATACTGTGAGAATTTTTTTTTTTTTTTGCTTTTATTTCTCATGAAAATCAAAATATAATATTTATTCCTTTTTAATTAAATATATATTTTAGTTTCTCTTAATAAAAATCTAAATAAATATAAACATTTTGAAATTCTACTGATTTTCTATTGTGTTCCTTTTTCTTAATTTAACTTTTAAGTTTTATGATCAATGTAGTTAGTAAATCAATAAGACAACAATGTTCTTCATTGTCAATCTCTACTTAATTCAATGGTGAATATTAATCACATAGCTTAAAGGTTAATCAGTAAAAGTTTCAGATGAGAATTCAATTTATAAATATAATATCAAACTGTAGACTTGGATATAGCAAAAATGAGCAATTTTATTATTTTTCTTATTCTTTATTTTATATTTGGTTTCTTAAATCTACAGTAAATAAATACACTGGATACTATATTTTGTTAAAGTTACATAGCCTAAAATAATCTTACTTTTTTTCCTTTTTTTTATTTAAAATGAATGAAAAATTTAATCTGATTGTTAACGCCCCCACCCCGTCTATTTTGTCAAGTCAAGTCCGTGTTTTATTTATTATTTTTACAGAGGAGCCAATAAAGCAATAAAAAATCTCTTAAGAAATTTGTGTTTCATTTTTGTATATTATTTCAAACTATCTTAAATCATTATCTGTATAATATTTCTTTTTTAAATTACACAAAAAATACAAACTTTTTATTCGCAAATAATGAGAACAAGAATATAATTCAAGCAACAAAACATAATTAGTAAATAAAAATATAATTTGAACAAAAATAAACTCACACATGCCTTTCTGATGAAAGAACAATGAAGATGGAAGAGTATAATGATTTGCAATTTTATCAGAACTTTTTTCTTCAATAACACATTAAATTAATTTCTAATTTATTTAATTCTTATCTTTTTTGTTAATTTTTTAAAAAGCCAATTTGAACTAATATTTTCAATATCTTAATAGATATATATATATATATATATATACACAATTAAAATCAACAACCGAGCAGTTAGCATACGTACTTACAAATTTTATTCTAATTTTTAAACATAACCTATGAGTAATTCCATGTCAAATCATCCAGAAAAAAGTAAAATTGTCACCCACCCCCTTGAATTTTTCTGAAATTTTTACAGGTGTGGACTATGTTGATATTAGACAATCCTCAAAATTTGACCTTCCAATACCAAAAACTGGTGGGTCATGTTGACTCTCCAATGTTATTTTAACTCTCCAAATTTGGTGGCGAAAAATGGCAACTTTTTGTAATCTATTTTTGTCTGTAAAATGAGTTCTACAGCTTCCCTATGCCTAAAAATTGCTTTATAAATGCATTTTTAGCCCAAGGAATCCAAAAATGCTATTAAAAAAAATCTTAAAGTCAACCAATTTTAAGTTATTGATGATTTCTGATTTTTTCCAAACAAGATCAATATCCCGATGTGGCACTGAATCTATGACAAAAAAATTTTATATTATTATTTCACATATATTGAAGCTTATTTGATAGTTTGGCATGGGTGATATGGCCTGGATGATTTGACATTGTGTTACCTCTATGAATATCAAATATTAACTTTATTGGACTCAACTTTTCATTAATTACACTATACAGTGTGGTCCGAAAGTATTGACGCCACTACATTTTTTTTTTTAAGGTAAAATAATTACATAATACCACCAATTATTTTAATTCTTAAAGATTTCTTTAGTTAGAATAAATACATAACTTATATATTATATTATTAAAACAAAAAATAATGAAAGTTAAAACAATCTGTAGGGATGACAATAACAAAAATTGTACCATCCTGTACATTGTTTTTATACATTTAATGTCTGCTTAATTTTTTAAAATATTCAAAATAATTCTTAATACCTACATTTAACTTAAACATTAAACAGATTTTAACTCAAAATAACTTACAAACTTCTGTATATAAGTATATTTAAGTTATATTTTCAATGGTGGCAGAATTTACTTATAAAGCATCAAAATATTGTAAAATTTTGTTTGAATCTATAGCCATTAATAATGAATAATGGTTTCTATTTCAAATGAGGAATATATATTTTCATGAAATTATTAATTACATGCAGTAAGTAAAACAGAAAAAATAAAATAAAAATTAAATTAAGCAAGCAGTTAAAGCCTTGGAAAATACTTAAATTATTTTTTTTTTTTTTAATAACAAATGCAAAATACAAGAGAGATTTATACTAAAATTCTTCCAATACAAAAGTGAATCTTTTTTTTTTTCATTAGATATTCATATGGTTCTTTTGAAGAAAGTATCATTTGTTCTGTTTTCAATGTCACATGCTTGTAAATATAAATTTTGTGCTGACAAATGAGAGGAATCTTATCTTATATGTAAGTTTAATGATGATCAATAATTTATGCATTAAGGACAATAGAATTGTTGCTTGCAAACATATCAAGTTTTACATTTTTTTAAATAATTTAAGATTTTCTATTGTAATAGATTTTCTAATGCCTAATAAAGATGTTTACTTATAAAGTAAAAAATGTGCACATAAATATGCAACCAATTGATATTTGTATAGGTAGATTGAGTATTCAAAAAAACAAAACAAAAAAAAACATTATCACTTGAGACAGATTATTTTAATATTCTTTTAAATGGCATTTCAAAGTAGATGCTAAATAGAATTAAATCAAAAAGATTATTTTGATAAAAAAAAACTTCCGCTTTCTTTAAGGCAAAAATAGTTACAGGTATGTTTGTGATCTTAATCAGGAAAGATTATTAAACAATACGATACTTGTGAATTTATTTTGTCCAAGGAAAGAATAAAAGATAATTTTAAAAAAAAATGTATTTTTTAAAAATTGATATAATTCATAACAAGGTACAGGGTTCCATAGCAGCCCTCACTAACTCAGCACATGAGTAGTACAGCTTGGATATGTGCAGTATAGAGGGGAGCTGATGGTTGGTGAAGCACTCCACCTTACTGGTCTAGCGCTAGTGAAAAGGGAATAGACTTCCTGGCCATCCAGCTGATACCAACAATAGGCCACTCTGCTGACTTTACTTTTATTTTATTTTTTACTTAAAACTATTTTAATTAACTTTCCTGATGAAGATAACAGTCAGCCTGAAACATTGAAGTATTTTTGATAAAGTGCATCTCATGACACAAAGGAATAAAGAAGAAACAGAAGAAGAAACAGAATGCTTTTTTTTTTTCTTTTTTTTTTTTTTTTTTTTAAACAGAAGTCAATTCAAAATATCAAAGCAATATAGTTTTATTGAAACTATAACATGAAATTTCATATTAGAGTTTAAAACAAAAAATCATATCAATTCTTTAATATCAATGATATTAATGTTAAATGTAACAAATGTCATTTTGTATATTGTGAAGCATTCAGAAAACAGTTATCCTTCACTCATATATTTCACATCATTTTATTTATAATAAGTGTGTGTATCCCACAACTGTATATGCCACAGGAAAATATTTCCCAATAAAATCCTGAATACCAAGTAAAATCAATATCTTCATTAGTAATGTTAAAAATCACTCTTTGAAAAACTTCAAGCTCATAAGAATCAATAATTGTCTCCCCCTGGATCAGCCACCTATATATTAACAAAAAAAACTCCACCCTAACTGACCACAGTTGTGTTCTATTCCAATAAAGCTTAAAGTCAAGCTATTACCTCGTTTTTCATTACAATTTGTTTTGGTTCTGAAAGTGACAACCAATTAAGAATAAATGTTAAAGTTTTAAAAAGATTAAAATGATTATTTTGGTTACTAAAATTTTACTTTACATAATACATCTAAAAAAAAAAAAAAAAAAAAAAAAAAAAAAAAATTTTTTTTATTATTTTTAAAAATAAGCAATATTTTTAAAATCAATTTTACAAATGATATCATCCTCGCCATTAACAACACCCTTTCACAGCCACTAAAATCAAGTTTGAAATCATTATAACAAGCTTCTTATCCCATCTTTTTTAAAAGCTATTAAGCTAGCGTAAAATGTGATAAGACAAGATAAATACATTTATACACACTCAAAAACATTGTTAGTGCTGTCAACAATTAAACAAACAAAAATATTTCTATTTTATATTATATTGATTCTTTTATCATAAAATCATATCAGTTAAGTTAAAGTCATAATTAGGAATTAGCAGTTATTTAAATAAAATAAAATTCAAAGACTACATGTCTTTTTGCTATCTTTCAAATTTTATATTGATATTAAAAAAAAAACATTCAGTTAATTAATTCAAAGTAAGTAATTTTGACAAAAAAATAAAAAATAAAAAAATAATAAAATTAAACTTATACAAGGTATTAATCCAAACATTATAACCAAGTGTATTAAAAGTAGATTAATGTTCAACTTTGGAAAGATTATAGAATTTACTTCAATTAAATTATGTTAAACTTATTGAAATAAATTTGTTTAAACAGCCTAATGAAAATGGTGATTATATATCTTTTAAGTTAATAAAGTATATATTTTATCTAAAATCATAAGAGAAATCATAAATTAGCAATAGGAAGGCTGAATTTATAATTCAGTCGTGTGAAATTATTTTTTATATCTACATGAATTGAATTATTAAAAGAAAAAAAAAGAGATTGTAATGAAGTTTTTAAAAGTGATTTCCAAAAATGACAGGGCAATAAGTGATATCTAAAAATTATGATTTTATAACACATATTAGACAAAGGATCACTTTAAAGGGCTATTACTTTATCCCTAATTTTATCTGTGTAATAGAAAGTGCAGTAGAGGTAGGGATAACTTAAGGGCTATTACTTTATCATTTTAACTTTGAAATAGAAACAATAGAAATAAGGATTCTCAAATTACTTTGTATGTGAAGGTTTAACAACAAATACTAGTCAATATTTTGATAAATCAATGAAAACAATTAAACTAATAATTGTAATAAAAAAATATAACCCTTATTAGAGAATTGATGTTTAAATAAAACCACTATTGGTAGACTAAGTCTATTTATTTTGTATGTTTAGTAAAGTTTTTTGGCTGTAACCCATATTTTCTAAATTTCAACTGATGGTAAATTAAATTTTTTCTAAGTATGTAAAAATCTAAGTATGTGATCAAAGGTGATCAATAAAAAAATCATAACCCAAAGAGATCAATAAATATGAGATATGAAAATCCAATGAGAAAAATCATTGATTTATAAGTAACAATATCTTAGAGCAATGGTTCTCAACCTTTTTTTTTTTTTAACCAATGGACTCTTTGATTTCTATTTTACTTTGATGGGCACCCCATAGCCATTCGATGTTTAAAAGTCCTATTGAAATTTTATAATTAAATATTTTTTGCTTGCCTTGATCTCCCCCCTTCCAAATGTTATATAGTTGGGGAAGGGGGGGCATATGACAGCCGGTTAAGAACTTCTGTCTTTGAGTATATCTAATATTATTGAATGATTGATTATTATAAAGTAAGTATCTGAAGATTATTTTAAATGAAAACAATATCTAAAATCTCATTAACAATTATGCGGTAATCTGAACATTAGCTACATAAATGAGAGTAACCTCCCCTTGTTTATTTCACTTTGAGGAAGCCATATGTTTTGGTCGGTCATATTCTTTTCACCGTAATCAATACAACTGCATGTTTTAATACGAAAATATCATAAAATGTGTTAATAACAACTAAATTCATTTCAAATAATGTGCAAGCACAATTAAGAACATGATATTTTTGTGTTAAAACATGCAGTTGTATTGATTTGAACCAATTCGTGTTTTCAGTGTAGATTTACGGTGAAATGAAAATGGCCAACCAAAACATATGGCTTCCTCAAAGTGAAATAAACAAGGGGAGGTTACTCTCATTTATGTAGCTAATGTCCAGATTACCAATCATGTTATATATAATTGTTAATCTAATTTTAAATACTAATCATTGTTTTCATATATACTAATATTAATTATTGCTTTGTTATATTTTTTTCTCTAATTTAGTGCTTCATTAATTCTTTTAAGTTTAATTTAACGAGGCAAATAGATATAGTTTTATTTTTCAAACAGATGAATATCACAATAGTATTTACTTCTGTAGGTTTTGTCACTACAAAGTTTTTAAAAAAATGGTTTTTAAATGTTTTTAAACTTAGTGAAACATTCTCATCAAATTTCCCTGGACCAAGAAATGAAGTGCATTTCCAAAGTCATCCATTTAGGGATTTTTATATTTATACATATATTAAAAAAATACAGGTTTTGCAGGTTGTATTGGAAATGACATTACTATTGAATGGTTAACAACCTCTTACCTCCATTGTTGTAGACTAGGGTCATGAGGAGATTTTTTTTAAAGAAAGTAATTCAGCTTAAACAAAAATTAAACATTGAATACACTGAATGGTTACTTAAAACAAAAAAACTGTTCTGAATTAGACATAAAGAGAAAAACAAACTGAAAGTTATAAGGTAAAAATTAGCTAAAATTTTAAAAGATTTTTTAGTTGTGTTTTGATAATCCCATCTTGTGGGTTACTTTTTACAATAATGCTTTCACCATTGAAATATGGACAACACAAGACAGTAAAATAGACAAAATCAGAGAGGAAAGAGAGAATAAAATAAAAAAGAATTTGTAAAAATAACAATATGCAAACAAAAAATCTTCATTACTTTAATATTGAAGTTGTAATTGACTTTAAATAACTGATCCCAAAATTTTAACTGCTTAGATAATTTTTTGCTTCTTATGTATTAAAAGAAGTGTTTATTTTCCAAAGACAATATAATATTCCCTTATTTTTGTAACCATATTGATCTGATTATATCTGACAGCACAACAACCACAACACTAACAATCTTGTACAAACTGAAAATGGATTAAAATCCTGTAATGAAAAAAGGGTTTAATCTGGAAAGCTGAAAGGAGAATTTAGATTTCTAAAACTGTAAAAATATTTTAGTTTTAAGGTGGGGAGTGATTTCTTTTAAGACTTAACCTGGTTATATAAAATACACGGCATCCAGGAATTTTTTTTTTTCACTCAATTTTAAATATTATGGGACAAACCAAAAAAATTTTTTTTAAAGTAAGGGGAAAGAGAGAGAAAGAAAAACGAACACTACACTGAAAGTCTTCCAACAACAAAGTCACAAATAATGAAACTGATTAGTAATAAAAAGAATTAAATTATGGGATGATGATGATGATAATGAGGATATGTGTTTCTTCAGTCATAGACAATTTATGTTCGGCTGATAATGATGATGAAAGAATTAATATAAAGAGCAAAACAAATACTGTGAGCAATGTGATGATGATGATGATGATGATGAAGTGTCTTTTAATGAAAGAATTTACATTTGCATCTATATTCTGAATGTAATTCTTATTTTATAATTTTCTTATAGAGAGTAACAGTAAAATTAAAAGTTGAAATTTGAATATAAGAATAGTATGATTGTTTTTAAAATAATAATAATCAAATTTGCCTTTTCAGGTTCCATATTAAAAAAAGAATGATATAATTAACATTTTATATCTTGGCATTTTGGTTGGTTGGTTGGTTGGATTTTACTGCATATCAACCCTTGGATTATTTTAAGACAAAGACGTTTTTGTTTTATTCTTGTTGGGTATTCAATTGTTTCTTCTTTTTTTTTTTTAAACATATTTTTGATTTATTTAACTCATAGATGGGGCCCTAACAGGTACTACTACCCCAGAATTGGAACTTCACCACTACAGTTTAGTGCTTAGTTACCCAGAACACTAAGACCCCCAGAAACTACCTTCTGGCACATATATGATTAAAAAAAGGGTTGGGTCAATTGAGGAATATAGTTGGGACAATCATACAGGTGCTAGGGCTTGAGCTGACTAGCCATTGGCATTCTCAAAAAAATACTCAATTTTATTCTTTTAAAATTTTAACAAGCTAAAAATCTGTATTGTACTTCATTTTTAAATCTATAACCTCATCTTTTAATTCTTCACTGGGAGGTACATCAGTGGCAATCAAGTTTTCATTAAATAGACATTCACATTATATAATACACAAAGTTTATTCTTTGTGTGCATGAGATATATATACATATACACACACACACGGATGATTGGAAAATAATATCTGATTTTTATTAAACATCTAAATGTAAAATCAGCCATTATTTTCTAAACAACCTAATGTATACACAGACGCACAAAAAGATAAAGTTAGAAAACCTGTTTTTCCAAAAATAAAAATTCTGGAAATTCACCACAACCATTCATTTCTTTACTGAACTGTACACATGTATTAAGCTAATATTGAACTGCACACATGTATTAAGCTAATATTGAACTGCACATGTATTAAGCTAATAATGAAGTGAATAAGACAAAATATGATTAAAAGATATAAAAGGATAATACCTGAACATAGCAATAGATTTTTCCATAAACAGAAAATAAAATAAAAATAAATAAAATGCCCTCTATTTTATTTTAAATCCAGTACCATTAATCAGTAGCTATAAAACAGGTAGCACTTATGTTGTGGAGGCAGACAATCTTGCAAGGTTGAGTGAATGATAAAAAGATAAACACTTGCCTCTTGAACCTCAGAAATAATAATAATCATATTACACTCGTAACCATTTTTCAGTGCAAGTTCATATGGATAAAAACTTATAGATAATACTGGAATGACTTTAAACTTAATCTGATATAATATCATCTTAAACAGAGTATGCTGAAATCTGTGGTTGGTAAATACATAAACATAAATTACAGTTCATAAACATCTTTCTAAAAGTAGAAGTTGACAAGTTGCAAAATATAAAACTTGAACATGAATTTAAAATTATACAAATTTTTTAAAAATCCAATTCAAATATAAAAGTTATCTTTCTTTGAATTCAACTTGCTAATTTTTTGGGGGAAACGACTCTTTGAAGAAGTGATTATTTCTGTGTAATGATGTTCCATGCATTTTCCGGCAAATGATATTTAGTATTATGATTGCCTCCTGTATTTACCCAACCCCTCCAGAGCAGCAGGATGCAACTCAAGGTCTATTTCTTAAGCGGAGTTTAACAGGTTTGAATTCAGAGTTTCCCTTCTAGACCAGTTTTCTTACCAAGGTTAAAGAGCTCAGACTGCTCTACTATTTTACCCATAGATGGAGGGAGAATAAATGGGTTCATACCTTTCCCAATGGTATTTGCGTTATGTGAAATGCAAACAACTTTATCCAAACTGACATGGAGTCAACACCTGGTTACTGACAGTTTCTCATCTATGTGACCTTCAGGCTGAAGATCGCAGAGGTGATAAACTGTCAGTAACCAGGTGTTGACTCCATCTCCACACTACCTTAACTCAAATATAAATGCTCTATCAATGATATTGAGCATTATCTGCTTAGAAATATAGCGCCCATATTATCTACAACATCTATGTATATAAAATATGAATAAATTGGATACAAATTTAATGCAACACGCTAATTTTTCCCAAGTTATAGATATTTCCTTTAGAAACTGATGCTAAATGAATTTATTTAATATGTAAATTATTATAAAACAGTAAAAAAAATGTTTTTAATTTATTGATTGGTTTTAGCCATTATTTTTTTATATAAATTAGTTTACCTATTTCTATTTTTTAATTTTTTTTTATTTAGGACTGAAAATATTAACTGATTATCTGACAATGTTAAAACTTTGAAATAAATCTGAATTTTTTATCTATACATCATCTATTTCATACTTTATGCATGAATTTATAGGCAGATGTAATTTTTTGCATAATCAACTAAGATAAATTTAATTATTGTTTGACTTATCATTAGATAATATTACAATTATATATATTTTATATAGATCTATTTTTAATTCATAAAGAAGTCAGTATGTATGTTTAACTCTTAACATCCTGTTGAGATTTTTCTAAGTCCAGAGCCCAATTCCTATAACCATTTATCAAAAATAGCTAAAATGGCCTTTTCATTTAAAGTTACCTGTTATTTCCCTTAAATTAAAGACTTCTAAATATGTTTAATATTGCATTTAAACAAAGGCTATCATTTGGGATAGATAAAGAAAATGAATGTAACTTCCAGCCGGGTGGAATGAGGCGGTATAGGATGTTAAGAGTTAATCTTTAACAGGTTATGACACTTCATCTAAACAACAGCTGATGAAAATTTAAACTTTTATCAAATTTTATGCATTCATCTCAATAAAACTTTTAAAATAATGTTAGAAACATAAAATAAAATTTTACTTATTTGTCTAAATGTTTGAGATGAGGCTTGATAATTTGTATTATTTAGATTTTTTGGACGGTCATTCTCATCTTTGTTATATATACAACATATTGGGGAGAACAATCTACCCTAATGGATGAAATAAAGGGTTTGGTTCAAAGTTCAATAAAGGCTCCAAAGTTTGTCAAAAAATACCTGAAAAAGGTCAGAAGGCACATCGGTCGAAATGTTGTGTATATAACAATAATTATGAGAACAGTCTGAAAAATCTAAATAATGAAAATTATACTTGTTTTCATAGCATTTATGTTTCTCAATGTGAACAATACCTTGGATATTCACTTTGAATTTTTATATGAAAATATAAATATTCTAATAAACTAAGAATTATAAAAGTAACATGAACTACTAATATTGTAAATGATTATTATACTGATATACTGAAGTTATACACAAGTAACATATTAGTAATTCTCTACAGTTTCTCATTTAATAACTACCAATTGTTTAACAGCCGACAAAAATGAGCACTTTTCTAGACTACCATTCAAATATCAATGTCTAAAGGAAAAAAAAACAAACTATCAATAAAATTGGAATACCATTTGAATGCACAAGAAAAACTAATTTCTTCTAAGCAAAAAAACTTTCACATTGAAAAATAATCACTCAAAAGAAATGTAAATGTAAAAACAAAGATTAAGAGGAGGAGGAGGAGGAAGTCTGAAATGAAAATTCAATTAAAAGGTAAAATGAGATTAGTGGGATTTAGATTTTTCAAAAATGAAAAGTCAAAAAGAAGAAGAAAAGGTGAGTAATCAATATTTTGAGTTTATAAAAATTGGCACTGAAATGTTAGAAGGAATGCATCAATAACACAACATAAAGACAAACCAACAAAAAAAAAAAAGTACATTAAAACAACAGATCTGGAAGTTGTCACAAGAAACAAGAATTTGTTTTAATAAATTTTATTATCATAAACATTTGTTATTATTTTTGGAAAGGTCATTTCTATTATAATGATTCAATTTTTGTATGAATAACCAGTGATGCTGATAGCTTTTTGATTTACTGTATCTTGGGACGCACATACTTGCTTTGAATGAGTACCAGGAAAATTTATGGGTCCCAACTAAAGCTATCTAACTCCTACCCTGTAACCTATTCTGTGTAATTCATTTTTAAGAAACTATTGAAATGTATTTACAGTTAGCTTGAAATGGTGAGGGAAGAAAAAAAGAAAAATAACACTGGGACGGATGGATACGATCTTACTGTGCCCTTTTAGATTTTTGTGCGTCAGGTACGCAGGACGCGTACCTATCAGCATCTCTGGAATAATACAGTAACAAATAGCATATCATAGTAAGATTTTTGTAAGCAAAGTAGGATTAATGTGATCTAACTTAGAAAATAAAGCTATTTTCAATCCAATTTGCAATTTATTAATAATAATGAGGTCAGCATTCATTCTCACCCCAATCATTATAATTTCTCAAGGGAGATAAATCAAATGCTAATTATAGAATACTTATACTCATTTATTTATTTGCAATTAAAATATAAATTTTATAAATAAGATAAGATTCAACATCAAGTTTAATGACTGCTGAAAGGATTAATGTAAATTCTTAATCCTGTGGATAATCCCAATCATGACAGATGACAATATTTTGTATTTAAATAAATATTCAGGTTTGATTTCTTTATTTAATGGCATATCAACCTTTGTAGGTTATTTAATGCCATAGCCATCCTTGTAGAAGAATGGTAGTAATACTATTTAACCCATAGCTGGGGGGGTGAGCAGGTTCATACCTTTCCCAAGGGTATTAGTCTGAAAGTGAATGTAATAGCACAACTGGAATTCAAACTCGCTGACTACAATGTTGCAGTCCAGCATGTTAGCCACTATGCTATGGGGAGTTCCACTTTGATATTCACATTATTCATTTAAGAGTAGCAACACTGATAATTATTGAATGGGTGTTTTTAAGCAGCTTTTTAATAGTATTTTGGTTGATTGATTTTAACAGCATGTCAACCCATTTAGTGTTATTTTATGTCTAGAGGTTAGGGAATTGTGTTTATTGTACATTCATATTTACATTTTTTGTGCAGTTGTTTCTTAACATATTTTGATCTATTTGACCCATAGATGGAACCCTAACAGGTAGGTATTTACACATCCACATTTGCCACAGGTTGGATGTGACACAAGGTTGCAAGAATGGGGCATCTAACAAGGATCGAACTCGTTATTTAGTAGCAATGCAACTAACAGGTACTACCACTCCAGATTAGGGTGGACCTGGGAGTAATTGCTATAAAGGGATACGCCACACTCTCCAGAGCTACAGAACTGGAACCTCACCATCAGATGCAGTTTAGTGTCATATAGAGGACACACTTTTTAGGAAGTCTTACCCCTCTACCAGGGCTAAAGTCAGTGTAATCCCCACTGACAGGGCATAAGATTTATTGGTTTCTAGTCACTATCCTATTTAAAAAATCATTTGTTTACAAAGCTATGTGGTTTCAAGCATTCCTATCTAATACTGATAATTTTCAAGTCAAAGTGGACTTGAAGGCAATGGCAATGAAGGTGTACTCTACACTTGTCAAAAATGGAACCTAACCATCAGGTCATGTTGAGGAGATCCCTTTTTTTAGCAGGGTTGGGGTCTTACCCCTCTACAAGGGATACAGTTAGCATATTCTAAGCCTCACTGAAAGTATTTTGAGACATTTCAACAAAATTGGTTTAATCTAAGGTAGTTGCATACTGAAGAAAGCCCTCAGGAGATCAAGGCAAACCAAGGTGATCTAGGATCAAGTAGACAGTCAAAAGAAACCGGAGAGATAAGTAATCATCATCATTAAATCATGCTGACAGCACAGATCTCCAGGGTTCTTCCTTACCACCTGTCCCTAACATCCATCATTCTTGGTGGGTCCTCTGCACAACCTACATTAATCAGCTCTGCATGGATACTGTAGGTTTTTTTTCTGACTGACCCAAACTGCTATGTCTATGAGCAGGTGTCCACAGGAGAACATCACTTATGAGCTCATCCTTGCTTCTCCAGCAGTATCCAACATGTCTTGTTTATCTTACACAGATGGTTTGTGTGATAGGAGACAAGTTGTTGTATACATGCTCTTTTGTGGAGTGCTGCTTCCAGGATTTTTCCAAAACAGCACACAATATCCTTGTATAGTTTCCATACAGCTTTTTCTCCAATCGTTTCTTTAGAGACCAAGTGGTGCAGCCATACAGTAGCACTGACATGGCTACAATTTTTGCTTTATCTTATCAGATCAGCTAAATAAATTTTTTTAAATGAAAAAGAATTCATATTGTAAATTACAAGTGAATGTAATTCATTCAGATTAGATATTTCCAACAAATAAATAATGGTCCACACATTTAAGGTGATTGTAGTTGATTCACTGACTCCACTATTTGATCTACTTCCTCTACAATAATATATAATGTATGTAACAGTTCAAGTCCAGGTAAAAATAAAACAGAATCTTGAATCCTGATTTTCTCAGTAGGCAAGCTACCTACCCCCATTTGGAATGTCATATTTGCCCCCAATATTGTGTTATGCTAGTATTAGTAAATAACAAACAAATAGAATTTATTTTAGAAAGAATGATTGTCTAACTGATTTTACATAGTCTGTGGATATCATAGTGTATATAATAGGTTAAGTTTTATGATTTTTTATTCACATTACTTCAAATAATATACAGTAATTATCTTATATGCAATTCATACTTAAAATTAAAAATCTTAAAAAAGAAAAAAAAAAAAAAGATTTTCTCAATGAGCTTGAAAGAAAAATACTTAAAACGAGTATTTTTCTTTCTTTCTTTTTTTTTTTTTTTAAATAAATTAATTCCAATGTTCAATTTCCAGATCTATTTTCAAAATGTTTAGCAAACCAAACTCAGCGCAAAAGGTGTCTGCAGTAATTTTAATCAACCAACGTTCTTGGAGTTAGAAACCTAGCTAGAGGCACAGCATACAAGCCACACTCATCAAAGTCAGACTGCCGAGGGGACACGGAGAGAGAGAGAGAGGGGTGGGCCATGACAGTTTACAACTGACCAGATAGCTGCAGTCACTTACTCATGGGATAGTAGTACTGTTCATCCAATGCCATTAAACGATAATAAAAATGGTCTGCAAAGAAAGAAACTATATCAAACTCCAACGAACAAGCCTCAGAAAATAAGAATTATGTTAATAATAAACAAAATAACAAAAATCAGTCTTGAAAAAAAAAAAAAAATGATGTAGTTTCATGCATGAATGAACACAAACCATTCCAAGGTGTCCACCTAACTTGGTAAAGAAGGAATAATTCATTAGTTATTGATATAAAACCTAAAAGCAAAGTTTATTCTGTCAGTGTTTATTGATATAATATGTAAAAAAAAGAAAAAAAATTTTTAAATGTCGTTAGATGATAGAAGAAAGTAAGTGATGTCATTGAACATATTGCTAGCAATATTTTTTTTTATTAAAACCATTTCAATTATAGTATTTGAGTTATACAATCATAAAACATAATCCCATGAACCCACATATGTATAAGTAGAGGGAGGAGGAACAACACTAGTTCTGATGGAAAATCAGGAAACTATGTTGAATCTAAATAAAAATTAAAAATCAAAAAGTAGAAATTTGATTGAATTTTAAATGAAAGTTAGCTACAAGAATGTAAATGTATTATTAATTCTGAAATTGAATGTTGATAATAATGGGATAATAATTTTTAACCAGAAGATGAGGGGGGGGAGGTAGAATTGTGCACAAAATGAATCAAAGGAAGAAAAAAAATGATTTTACTGATTTTACATGTTTTCTTACAGAAAATGAAAATATCAATTATTCTTAAGATTATAATGTTTGTACATAGAATAGATTTGAATGTTAAGAACTATTTTAGATTCACTTAATCCTGGCATCTTGTGAGGCTTGTAAAGACAAGTATATTAATTATTAATCTTTTTAAGGAGAATTGTAACAACTATTTTCTTGATAATATTTCAAAGTATATTAATTAGTTGTGTCTAAATTAGTTTTTGTCGATTTAATTTTTACTTATACTTATTAAGGTATTAAGGTTATATATTTTTTTTTTTAATATATTATTTAACAATAACTTAATACTTAGGACTTATAGAATTATTCAAATAATTCCTTAATTACTAATGAAAATGTATTAGAAAGTTACTAAAACAAAAATCTTTGTACATGTTGTAGCTGGCATTGCTTTTGTTGGTAAAAAGGTCGGAAACAAAAAGTTGCAATAAAAAAATTAAAAAATTAAACACCCCCCCCCCAAAAAAAAATACTGATATCTGCATATGCTTGGTATTTATCAATTGTATATGTTTGATTTTTGTTGTACGAATAAGGAATAAGGATTTACTTAAAAGTAAATTTCAAAATTAGTTAAATAGAAAGTAAAATCAAACATTGGTGTTCAAATTAAAATAATTAAAATTTAGATGGACATAAAAAATGTAAAGATAAGAAAAATAATTCTTTTTAAAAATTATATCACCTACTTTCTCCTATTGTTTCTTTATTTACATTTTATTTACTGCTAACTTTTCACAAGATTCATTATGAATTTGCTCATTTTATATATACAGTGGTATCTTGATTTACTAGTTTAATTTGTTCCACCTGTAATTCAATTTCCTTGTATACAAAATCAATTTGTCCCATTGAAATAAACTGAAATGCCATTATTCTGTTCCAGCCCCATCCTCCAAAACACCCTAATTTTTTTTTTTTTTTTGTTATATTTTTTTAAATAAGAAAAATAGGACTGTATAGTATAAAAACATAATAAAATTGAATGTAAGGAATTATGTGCTGTAATATGTTTTAATGTTTATTTCTTTATAAATAATATTTTTCTTTGGTGTAATAAATTTGGAAACTGGTACCTGAAATTTTAGCTCTCATCACAAAGCAAAAAAATCGACTATGTGACTGCTCGTAACTTGAAAAACTTGTAAGTTGTAAGTGAAGGTAGCACTGTATAATAGGAGTATAAATTTTGTTTTAGTTAAAACCTAAATCTGTTTTTTGATGTTGCTATTTGTAACTGAGTTGAACAGTCAGTAACATGTTTTGTATTCGTCATGCTGAATGAAAAAAATCTAACCCCAACCTCAGCAAAGTGTGGTCAGTGGGATTTTTCACTTTGCCTCCAAAACAACAGCAGCCACAAAAAAAAAAAAAAAAAAAAAAAAAATCAGTGTCAACATGGGAAGCAATGAACATGTAGCAGTGATCATCATCAAATGGTGAAAATGAAATTGCAAGATTCAAATTCAGAACATCACAAAAAAAAAAAAAAAAAAAAAAAAAAAGTAACATTTTCAGAGAAAGAAATGGGGGCAATCAAACAAAAACAAAAACAAAAAAAAAAACATCAACAGTAGTAAAACCAAAAATATATAAAAAAAAAAAAAAAATAAGAAACCAAAAAAAAAAAGAACAAGAGAATCATTTGCAAGTGCAACAAGAATACGAACAATGCCAGAAAATCCTCATAAATGATCAAGTTCATAATTGTGTGCATGCATTAACACACACACTCACACAAAGATGAACAAAATAAAAACCTCAATATCATGATAAAGATAAAAATGAAAAAAGAATTTTAGAAGAAATATATAATGTAGAGATGAATCAAAATTCAAGTAAAAGAAATGTGTAAGTATATATTAGTGACTTGTACATTTCATTTTGCATTTCAAATTTACTTTTTACTTGAAAGAAGAAGATTGGGAAGTTATTCAAATTATAAAATAGAAATCATAAATTTCTAAAGATATTCTAATATGTGAATCTGTGCATGGAAAATTGCTAGGTAAATCCCTCTGATTTACCTAATCACAAACAAATACAAGAAATTTTAATGTAATTAAACTTCATTTAAGTCTATAAGGGGAGATAACAATTTTTAACATGAGAATAATAGACAAGCTATAAATTTCTCATACTTTAAAATCTGTTAAGAAAATTTTAAAATTTGACATAAAGATTAACAAAAGAGTTTATTTATCTATATAAAAAAAATTATCACATTAAGATGTGACAAAAATTGAGTTTCGAATAGAGCAAAATAATCAGATTTTCAAAAAGAAATAAAATGTCTTAACATAAAATGAAAAGGAAATATTTTCTTATATGGTTTGTTTTGTTTTTTTGTTTAATGGCATATCAACATGTGTGGGTTATTTAATGCCAGAGCCATCCTTGTAGAAGAACAGTATCAGTACTATCTAAAGGCGGAAATGAGAAGGTACATACATTTCCCAAGGGCATTAGTTTGAAAGTGAACATAATAGCACAACTGGAGTTTGAACTCACTACATAGGTTTGCCGCTGTGCCATTTTGTTATTTAATAGGATTACCTAAATAATTTACATCAAATATGGCAACTTTGGGTCCATTTATTTGTAGACTTAATCATTTAAAAAATCTTAAATAGCAAAGTAATTAATGTAGTTCTTTTTTCTTTTTAAATTAAGCTTTACAGCTATAAATACAAATAAAGGACTGAATTTTCCTTTAATTCATATCAAACCCGTTTTTTAAGAAAACAAAAAACTAAATTTGATTATGAAAAAAAAAAAAAAAAAAAAACTTTATAAAAATTCCATAAATATTAATTTGTGATATAATCAGTAATATATCAGTCCAAATGATTATGTTGATTTTTATAGAGATCCAGTTCTAAGTGAGAATGTGAAAAATAAAAAGACATGATGTAGTGTAGATGGAAAGTTGATGCTGAGAAGACTATGCAGAGTATGTGCAAAAAGGATCTAAGGATCTTAGGGTTACAATAAGAGAGACCAGAGCTGAACTGTAATAGGAACAAAGAAATAATTAGTGATAAGGAGATAAGTTACCAAATTGAAAATAAGGGGT
This sequence comes from Doryteuthis pealeii, assembly GCA_023376005.1. NCBI lineage: Eukaryota > Metazoa > Mollusca > Cephalopoda > Myopsida > Loliginidae > Doryteuthis > Doryteuthis pealeii. The sequence continues at coordinate 63,508,370 of CM042160.1, read as the reverse complement.
GATCATGATATAAAAGGGGTCAGATTAATAATGTATTGGATAGATTTAAGAATATGGAACAAGAGACAAACTTTAAATATCTTCCAGAAAAAAAAACAAAAAAAATTATGCTATGTAGTTGAAAATTAATATTTATATTAATATATCCAAACAGATAACCATTAACTTATCAGAAGTAAAGAATAATAATCTATTAGAATTTTAGATTAATATCATTCATAGAATTTTGGCAGAAATCAGTTGAGTAATTATTAGAAAGCAACATGATGTATCAAATGAAAATTGGTCAAGTTTTAAGTAATTATTTTCATTTATTCATGAAATTATTTACCTAATGTAGTTGTTACGAATTATTAAGTAGAAAAATAAATCTAATAAAATTATGATGACAGCAATAGATCTTGAAACATATACAGAAGTATCTTAAAATTAAAACTAAATTTTATTTGTCTGAATTTTTTAACAATTTGTATTATTTAGATTTGTATTATTTAGATTTTTCAGACTGTTGTCCTCATCTTTATTTTTATATACACAATGTTTTGATGCTGCCTTTTTCAAGTATTTCTTGTCGAACTGAGAACCCTTCATAGAACTTTGAACCAAACCCTTGGTTAATGAAATGAGAACAATCTAATCCAAGGGATTAAATAAAGGGTTCTCTTTGGTAATTCCATGAAGGCTCCCAAGTTTGACAAGAAACATCTGAAGCAAGCCAAAAAGCACATCAGCTGAAACATTGTGTATATAACAATAAAGATGAGGACAACAGTCAGAAAAATCTAAATACAAAACTAAATATATTTCTTCATGAATTAAGACGAAATGAAACCAATATTTAAAAACTTGAGTATGAATCGAGCACAATTTTTGTTTTGTTTCTATCACATTTTATAGATTATAAAGAAAATATGGTCAACCCAAATGTAATTGTTAGTTTATCTTTAAGAGATTTGTTTTTTTAAATAAAAAAATATGTTGAACAATAAGCTGGCAAAGTAAACACATAAAAATGAAGCATAGCAAATTGAAACAGAAAATGGCACTATCCTTACAAAGTAACAAAATACTTAGATACACAAAAATGATGTCAATTTTAAATGAAGGAAAAAAAAAAAAAAAAAAAAAAAAAAGCATTCACTTAAAAATTAAACTGCCTATTTCCATAAACTCATTCAAGCTACGTTTTTTTTTTTTTTAACTTTAAAAAGAAGAGACAGAAAATGATTTTGAATATTAACTGAAAAAGCCTAGCAGCTTTTAGCAAAATGCTTAGCAAAGGTCAAATAAGGTACCTTTTTCTTCTATTTCTGCCAAGTTGTGCGAGCTTGATGGTTGTTTTCCTTTTACATATCTCTCAGCAATTTCTCCTTAAAATCAATAAATTCATTTATGAAACATGTGTACAATTCTACTAGAAAGAAAATTACAAGATTTTTATGGGACTCAAATTTATCAATGATTTCTTTCTGATATTTATAACAGGGGTATAACACAGGGAAATCAACGATAAAATCCCCTACCCCCATGATAGATAACACACCTTATATTATATTTTAAAAGATTATGTGTACTCTCTTAAATGTAAAGATTATTTCAAAGAGTATATTTTAAATAATAATTATAATCATTATGTTATTTAGGTCCACAGTTATATAATGGGCAGAGCGGCTCGGTGAAATATTAGCTTTAATAAAATTGCTATTTACTAGATTTTCAATTCTTTCTATCTTTCAGAACATTTACATATTAAAAAGTTATAAATATTATTTTAATGCGATTTTTGCTGATTTTGTTATATTTTAATGGCATTTTTTGTCAATTATGATGTATTTTAATGATATTTTTGGCGATTTTTGTTGTATTCTAATGGCATTTTTGTCAATCATGATGGCATTTTTGTCAATTTTGTATTTTAATGGCATTTTTTGCAAATTTTGTTGTATTTTATTTTTTACAGATTTGTATTTAATTTTTAGCTCAGTCGGTAGAGCACCCCCTAGGAAGTGCAAAGTTCTTGGTTTGATACCAGTCCCCGCCAACTCAGTGTATGAGTAGCACAGATTGGGTAATCTGATCTGTGCGGTAAATTGGGAAGCTGACAGTAGGTGTAGTGCTCCAGCTCAGCAAAATCAATCTCCCTAGTCTAGAACTGGCAAAAAGGGGATAGACTTCCTCACTGTCTGGCTGATACCGACAATAGGACGCTCCGCCAACTTTACTTTATATATATATATATATATATATATACACACACGCACATCTGTACTTGAGACTCTCCTCATAAGTAAATTCCAACCTGAACTTTGCATACTTAAATAATTTTATACATTACTCGTTTTCAATCCAACCTTTCTTAATTCCGCCAACCATAACACAATATGTGAAGAAAACAATTTTACCCATTCCTATACCTTAGGTTTATGATGAATTTTATTTATTTATTTTTTTTGCTTTGTTTTGTTTTGTTTACTTCCTACTCATGCTTTTCATCATTCTGTACTATTTCCTCTTTTACTTACTACTTGTTCTGTCACAGAATTCTTCTTTGATCAGATCTGACCAAAAAGAAAGCTTCCGTTTTTTTAGAATATCTTAATATATTTTAAAATGCATACGCTTTTTAAAAGGAATCCTTAAATTCTGTATGTACCACAAACCAGCCCCTCCACACGAGTAGGATGTGACAGAAGGTAAATTTCTTAAGTGGAGTTTAACAGATGTGAAGAGTTTTCCTTCTCCTATACTGGTTGCTTAACCAATGTTAAAGAGCCTAGTCTAACCTACTATTTACCTATTGCCGGAAGGAACATAGTTGGATGCATATCTTTCCCAAGGGTATTAGCACTAAGTGAAATGCAAATGGCCTCATCCAGGATTTGAACTGGTCTCATTTTTTTTTGTTTCTAAGATTTGTCAACATTTAAACTCATAGCCCAGATAAAAACATTTTTTTTTTTTTTATTTTTTTTTAGGGGGGGGGGGTTGTATTATAAACCATGAAAAGATTTATTTGTAAAATAAGTGAAAAATGTATACACATTATTATTCTCAACACTCCAATTGATTTTCCCAGAAAAATTTGTATATGACTTTTTAAAACTGAATCAATAGTTAAATATTTGTACTTCAATCTCTATTAAGAAAATCTATTTCAAAGAAAGAAAAAAAGATTAGTATAGTTTTAAGTTCTGCATAGTCTGTTCCTAAACACGGGGTAGGTTTTTTTAACGCTGATTTTTATGTCTATACCACCAATGTAGATACTTGTAAAGCTTTTTAAAAAAATATACAAAATTAACATCTAAGGAATATATAGAAAAATTTTACTCATTTCATTTTTATTTTTCAACTATCTTTAATAACCTCAAAGCTATCTTGAGATAGAGAAGTAACTATGAAAATAAATTTTATGCAATGATTCCAGTGATTGAATGAAATGTATACCATATATATTTGCATATCATGTGACTTTCTGAGACCTGAATTTTAGCCTACTGAAGGGGAGGGGGGTTTACATCATATGTGAGATACAAACTTTCTGCGTGTAAATAGTTGGCCAAGACCAACTGGTACGCCTGCAATATCTATTTGCAAAAGTCAACAGATAGTCCCAGATAGTTTCAGATGATACTCAACTATATATGGTAAGTCATATAAATATTAGAGAAAGACATCTTTATTTTGTTTCAGTTCACTGCTTTGCTAATGTCTCACTTTACATAAATTTCTAAAGTGAAAAGTTTGAATTTTTGATATGTGCAATGGCAGTTTTATTATCATAAATTAACACTAATGAAAATATTTTCATTGGAAAAAAAATAAAATAAAATAAAACATGAGTTTAAGTTATTTTACCATCAATAAAGTAGAATAAAATTAAAAATGTACAAAAGATTTTTGTGCAGAAAAATAGAAAAAAAATATGAGGATATTTATGAGAAATTTAAAAGAACATTAAAATAAAAATGGATGAAAATGCAGATCACTTTTACAAAGAGTTAAAAAAAATATGAGAGTTAGGTGGATATTTCCTGTTTAAAACTTGAATGAAATCTATAAATACTAATAAACTTCATCACTCTACACATTAATTTAAATATTAACTTCGAATCCAATCGATATTTGATTATTTGTTTGCACTAATATTAACAAATCTATTTACATTTATTTACGAGTTGAAAAATCTAAACTGAACATATATCAAACTCGGACAACTAAAGGGGCTTTTGAATTTATTTTTTTTAAATGGGCTTTTAAAATATTTTTTCTAAAGGGTTTTTAAAATATTTTTCATATCATCTACTAAGAACAACAATTTACTGTCAATACATAAAATTCTAAATGATTCAATAATTTTTAAATGTTTCAGTAGATATAAATAACTGTTAAAAAAAGAAAAAAAAAACAAATTCCCATTCTCAACCTTCAAAAGAATTGTTTTTATGAATGAAAGCAATATATCCTATTGCAGAAGCCTAGCAGAAATAGAACTATAAACACACACTGGGTGCTTTAAAGAGTGTAGTGCAAATTACAGTCATGTCAGCTCTGTTAAAGTGATGAATGTCTTACCATCAGAGTCATCTTTGGGGGTTGCCGGAGGCTGGATGTCTATTGGGTTAGACATACTGCTAGGACTACACGGTTCAGCTAGTGATTGGGAACGCCGTCGTTCAACAACAAATTCTCCCTGGATTAAAGATTAATATGCAAATTAACAAAAATAATTAAAACAAATAACAAAAGAAGATAAATGCAAAAACCTATTTAAGAATAAAATAGTTTAAGATTTAAAAAATAATATTGATAGATAAGATTTGAAATCATTAAAAACAGTTTATATTTGATAAAGCATCAGAGGAACCCAGTTCTATAAAATTGCTACTATAACAAAGAAATCAATAAATAAGAAAAGTAAAAAAAAAAAAATTTTTTTTAATGTAGTGTGGAATTAAAGATGAACAACAAAATTGCTTTACTTAAGCTTTATTCAATATAACTTGATTTGGTTTGGTTTCTTTGTTTAATTTAATATTGCAGGTTATTTAATGCCAAAGCTATCCTTGTAGAAGAGTAGTGGTACTATTTAACCCATAGCTGGGAGGATAAGGGGGCTTCCTTACCCAAGGGTAGTTGTCCAAAAGTAAACGTAATGGCACAACTAAAGTCTGAACTCACTACAATGTCACAGTCTAGTATTTTAGCCATTACGCCAGGGGGACTCCTCTTCCAATATAATTTGATTGTGGTCCAATTAAGTGAACTGATCCAGGGGAAGACAACTACGTTTGACTTTATTACACTATACATTAATTTCCAAATATTTATCCAAAGTAAAAAAACAAATGTCTTATTAGAATGTTTCAGAAAGTACAACAGATAAATAAAATATCAAAGATTATTTATATTGAAATAACCAAATTTTTTTCTCAGCTTCAACAACTGATATTGTGAATTGTTAAATTCATAAAATCAGCAGCAGAAGACATAAAATGTTCACAGTACACATAAGTGAAAAAAAAAAAAAAGGATCAAATACTAAAGATTTATTACACTGTTATAGCCGGTTTAGCTCAGTCGGTAGAGCATCTGCTATGGAATTGCAAGGTTTAAGGTTCAATACCAGTCCTTGCCAACTACGCGATTGGATAGCACAGCTTAAATAATCTAATTTATGCAGTAAACCATCTGGGAGCTACCAATAGGTGTGGTGCTCCACTTCAGCAAAATAATTTCCCTGGTCTAGCACTAGTGAAAAGGGGATAGACTCCCTCACTGTTCAGCTAATACCGACTTAGAAATTTTTACATGAATTTCAAGTTATGTATATAGGCAATACCAATCCGATATTAAAATAGAAACCAATTAAAATGCAATAAGCTTTTGTGTTTATTTGGCATGTCAATCCTTGTTGGGTTATTTTATGCCAAAGCCATTAACAATTAAGATCTCCAATTATATACAACACAAAAATAAATCTTCAGAATCATTGTAAACAGATAAACACTTCATACTTAGTTTTTAGTCTATGTATTAATGTAGTTCAAAATCAATTTAAGAATTATTTCAAACAGATCTATTTGACCCATAGATGGGACCCTAACTGAAACCACTACCATTCCAGGTCAGAGTAGACCTGGGAGTAATAGCAATGAAGAAGTGGTTCCATATTCCATAGAGGTGCAGAACTGGAACTGCACCACCAGATGTAGTTTAGTGTCATACCGAGGACCTCCCCCTTTTCGTTGTTAAAATGACATTGTTAAGATCTTTAAAAATATTACATTTTTAATCACTAAAAGATGTTAATACTACATGCAGCAGAAGTAAAAGTGATCATTTGAGGAAAGATTTTTTAAGATTAAGCAGAAGAAAAATTAAAAGTGCATCTATTCTACATTAGCAAAATAACAAATGAGACAGGAAGTAAAAAGGCGTAAACTTTCCTAATAGGTAACATACCTGTTGAAAGTTTATAGGTGGGATAGCTACAACTTTGGAGACAGGTTGCTCAACATCTCCCCAGTCCCACTCTGGAATGTTAGGATCTGGAGATTTAGGCCCAGGAATAATTTTCACACACTGCAAGGAAAAATTACTAAAGTAAAATTGTACTACTAGTGCTAAAAGGGAGAATTAGAAAGTAAGGTAATTAAAATTATAGCAGTTTTGTAGCAGCGCAGAAGAAAGTGGTTAGTTGTAAGAATACCTAACATGCAATGTTACAAGACATTCTATATAGATTCTTAGAAAGAGTAAGAAGCTCTAAGTTGAAATTAATTATGTTGTAAATATATACAAATGCAGGAATTTAGCATTTCAGTACTTTTTTTAAGAGCAGGTTGTTACAGTTGAAATACTGACAAGTGCCAACAAGTCTATGTTTTGACAGATCTTTCTTTAAGTAGTTCACTCAAATGTCAAATTATATAAGAACTTACCTATCATTTCAGGTAACCCCCTACCCCACAGGAATAGTTATCTGGTTTAGCTTCAGAGGGACAACCCCAGGCAACATCTGCTGTGCTGAGCTGAAAGGTCAGGGTCAATCCATGATGCCTGAGGAGTCCCTCACAGAAAATGCTGATGGAGGTAAGTTATTTCTGACATCAATATACTTGAGTAGTGATGCTGATAGCTTTTTATTTTAGTGCGGCCTGGGATGCATATATTTGCTTTGAATAAGTTCCCAAGAAAATTTCTAGGTACCAAGTTTCTTAATAGATTGTAGGGTTTTTATTCATGATCTAAGGAAACAACTGAAGGCGTCAAACTCCTTCTAACCTATTCTGTGTAATTAATTTCTAAGAAACTATTGAAATGTATTTAGTTTGCTTGAAATGGTGATGGAAGAAAAAAGAAAAACACTGTAATGCATGGATACGATTTTACTGCCTCCTTTTAGATTTTTGTACGTCAGGCACGCAGGACATGTACCTAGCATCTCTGCTTGAGGAGTGTAACATGATCTTGTGTCACATTAGGGAGGGGGGGGATCAATTCTGTACTAGATAAAAATATCAAGTTTAATATTGTTTACCAAATCGAAAAACATAATTTTCACCCACAGCCTACTCCACCCACCCCCTTTTCATTTTTATTTAATTAATGACCTTCTTATTTATCTGAGCATTAGCTTTACAGGTTCCAAAATATTCACTCTGAATTGTCCAGTTGGACACATGGCCCAACGGATAAAAGGATTCAGTTGATACAGTTCTAAGTAATAATCACTTGGAGGTTGCAAGTTCACGAAATGTGAACTATCTAGCCCAATGGATTAAATAAAGGGTTCGATTTGAGATTAGCAAAACACAATCTTTATATTTGGAGAAATTAACCCACGCAGGTAATCAATTTCAAGTTGAATAATTGAATTCACCTCCGAGAGGTCAAGAAATCAAAGGTCAGAAATAAAGAGGTCAAGCATCCAAATTACAAGACCAACAATAAAATTCCAACATTGAAATCTGAAACAGCAGATTTCAAAAAAAGAAACCTGTTTGTTTTGTTGCTCATGTTCTTTTACTGTGGCTGGTCTTAGGGAAATATGCACTTGCCTCAACCTAATCTCACCAATTCTCTTGGCTCTAAAATCATGTCTTAAATTATGGATGTGAAACAGCCACGATTCTTTTACTGAGTTTTTCCCTCCCCTTTAAATGCCAGGCAAAATGCGAATGCACTTTGTTCTTGGAGGTAAGGCATCTTCTATTCTACACTTTATAACTACATTTAAATTTTAACTTGTATTAAACTAGATCAGATTAAAATCTTTAAATAATTCCAAAATGACACATGGGTTTGAGACTAAATTCATTTTCACCTGACTGAAATGATCATGATTCCTAAATCCATTTAAGATGAATGGAAGTAGAAAGAAATTTAGAGGATTTAAAACACGAATTAAAAAAACTGATTTCTGATCATGAAATTAATACAGTATATTAGAATGGCCACCCTTAAATCCCACACAAAGAAAAAACAACTTTCCCACCAGGCCCCATAAACTAAACTAGAATTATGATGCACTACACATATAAGGAAAAACAAAAATATTCACTGGTTTTGAAAATCACATAGGCAAGAAGAAACTGTCTGTTACCAAGCGCCTTTGACTTGATGTCTTTGTTACCCTAACTTATGGGTGAAATTTTAAGAATTGTAAGAGAATGCTAAAATAATTGTAGCCAGTTGTTACTTCAAATCAAATCTCAAAAATACATGATTGTCAGTGAAATGTTTACTAAAGATTTTGTAATAAAAGACACTGAATATTATGACTTTTTGAACTTTTGGATATTGTCAAGTTTTAAAATTGCCTCTTTACAAAGATGTGATATACTAAATGTAAATTGTTTTTGTGATGTCTTTTTGTAACATTTTTGTCTTGTGCAGTTGCAGACTAAATAAAGCATGGGTTTGTGCCTGCTGATAGAAAATTGCTTGATTCAATTTTGCAAAGTGATTTTTCATTCTTCAATTGAGTTGTTGTACTAAAATGAAACTAGTGAAATTGTATATATTTCATCAGGTTAATTGCATTAACACCTGTAATTTAGTAATTAAAGTTTAGAGAACTATGAGTATATTTAGTATGTTTAGTATAGAATTAAAACTCACACGTTTTATATCTAGAGATTTACGACTAATGTTTTGAGTTAAACATAACAAACCTCAGACTTTTTAAAAGTACTAAAAAGTATTGCTAACTTTACTAAGTTGACACACTTACCTTCTTAGGCTTAAGATTACTTTCTCCATCCTCTTCTGACACAGTCTCTAAATCAGGGACTTCTGGGACTTCTTTAAGTTCTTCAGTAGGAATCGGTCGCATTGAGTGACTTTTCAAATTGACCATGCTACCACCAGCAATTCTCCTCGAACCATCTTCATTCTGAAATAACAGTTGGAGCTGGGCACCATAGAAAAAAACAAGTGAATTAGAAAAATGGATCAAAAATCTATAAGAGTCAAATGTACATTGATTAAAATTAAGATTAAGTCTGTGTAGATGAAGGAAGAGAATAGTTAAGAACCTGATCAGCTTTGGTGAGTGTTCTGTATCCGTGACCTTGTGGAAGACTTCGTTTTGTATCACAGCAAGTATAAGCACCTGGACTAAAATGTAATTCAATGTGGTATCTCTCAGGAGACAAAGGATCCTGAAAAGGGAAAAAAAAATTTAATTCAAAATCGTTTTTATGATTTTAAATCAGCTGAAAATGGCAAGGTGAAAGTAAAAGTAAATTTTTAAAAAATTTATTTTAGAAAAATTTAGAATTTTTCTTGGGGTTTTTATAAAAAAGGTCTTAAAAAGGGGGGGGGGAAAACAGTTTTATATAAGAAATTACCTGGCAATTTCATCAATTTATTGGTTAGTTGGTTATTTTGTTTAATGGTATATCAACCCTTGTGGGATATTTAATGCCAAATCTTGTATTTGGTATATATGATTTGTAAGCAAATAGTTTGTAGGTAAATATTTGTTTGGTTTTATAAACTGATAGAAATAATTTACATTAACTTGCAAATAGGTCAATAAATGTGACCCTAACAGGTACTACCACTCCAGGTCAGAGTGGACCTGGAAGTAATAACAATGAAGGGGTACTCCATACTTCCCCAAGCTCCAGAATTGAAACCTCACTACTAAATGCAGTTTAGTGTATATCCAGGACACTAAATTGGTAGAAATAATTTTTATGTTAGAGTTTATTAAATTCATGTGTATTATTAAATAATATGTGTATTAATAAATTTGTAGAAATAACTTCATGTGTATTAATAAACTGGTGATTGACCCTCAGCCACCACCTTCTAGCACCTATAAGATAAAAAGGTTCAGGTTTATAAGAGCAATTTGTTGGTTGAGACTTAATTATATAATAATAATGGAAATAAATAAAAGAGAAAGTTTAAATAGAGAGATTTGATGTTCATGTAGCTCAATTGGTAGTAACTGAAGGCTTTCCAAGGCAAAAAGATGAGTGCGAGGTTGAGAGGAGCACCCTGCCCCTTCAACACCTCTAGCCCCCACTTGTTTTGAAATCAAAACTTTTGCCCTTTCCTTCTCAGATGTGAATGTCCTATAAATGAGTTACAAATGACTGATGGTTTCTTTGGAATCTAAATTTAAAATATTTATTCTTGGTAATAAAAACATTTTATTAGTAAAAAATGTTAACAGTTCATTATTTGAAAAATTGGTAAGTTATTTAAAATTTTCTGAAACCCTACTTTTCTTTTCTCTTTGCTTTTCTCTTCTTCCCTTTATCTCTCTCTCTCTCTTCTCCCTTTATTATAAGCAATTACAAATAAATCAGATTTGGGTATTAAATAACCCCATGAGGAGTTGATATGCCATTAAACCAAACCAAAACTGAAAACCCAATTGAATCAAAATCAACTAGATAAAAATTATTAATTCTTAGTTGTGTAACACTAAGATTGAACAAATAACAAACCTTATTTGGATCTTCAAACATCATGATTACAATTTGAGTCATGTAGTTAAGTTCACCAGTAGCACTAATGTACTCCATTGCTCGGTGCCATTGTTCATCTTTATTTTCCTGGAAAAAAAAAAAAAACTCTTTCAAAACCAGTTTCTCACTAAAATAAATTTGAAAGCAAACATGGAAATATGGAAGAAAATAGTTTGAAAAAAAAAAAAAAAAAATACAAATTTACTTACATCACAGAGTCCACTATATCGTATCATTGATAACAATGAATGTATATGACTTTCACTTGTAAAATACAGACGTGTTCTTACAAATCTCTGTGGAGATGACACACCTTTGGAATATCTGGTGGGTCAAAAAAAAAAAAAAAAATACAAACTTAAATAAGGAAAGATATTTTCACATTTTTGTAAATCTATAAAAATTAGAATATTTATTTTTTATACAGTCTCATATTTCTCAAACATCTAGACTGAAATTTTATTGTCTGAACATTAAGATCTCTAAATTAGACTTTAACACAGTGATGATCTCTAAGACATTTGGGTAACAAACATAACAAGTCCTAATATTAAGAGCCTCATTTCTTTGGGAGATACTATTCATGATACATGTTAAAACAATTTAACTTTTTTTATAATTAATGGTTAGAAAACATCAATAAAGTTTATTGACTATAAATTGGAAAAACAATCAAGTTTTCTTTGAAAAAAATTTTTATTTTCAAGTTTTAAATATTTTTATTTTATATTTACAACTGAGAATTTTTTATAATTTTTAATATTCTAGTAATGAAGTAGGTTTTAAAAAATATATACAATTTTAAAGAATGACTAAAAATTACTATTTGGAAAAACTCTTTCAATTTATAATGATATCTTATAAAGTAACAATTTGTTAAAATCAGTTCTTAAAGAGATATAATTTTTTTCTTCATATTCTTAGAAAAAATAGAAAGAAAAAAGAAAAAGTAAAAAGAAAAACCGAAAAAAAAGAAGAAAAAAAAAGGTTAAATCTAACCTTGAATCTAATCGTGTAGTTTCTTCTTGTCCTACAGCTAGACACTGTTGAAGGTCACTTCGGATTTTCCTCAGCAGTGGAGTACATAGGCTCTGGCCAATTTGGAGTTTTTCTTCCATTGTTATTCCATATTCCTATAAATAAAGAAAAATAGAAATAAAAAAAAACATTAATAGCTAGAGTTTAACATAAGAAATTTTAAATGCTTAAATATCTAATGCAGTTTCTAGTGTAATGGAGTAAAAAAAAATAATAATTGAGGACTGATCAAAAATACAGGAAGGAACTTAAAAGTCATGTTCTTTTTTTTTTTAATTTTGAAGTACAAAAAAATCATTTGAATTGATGTTGCAAGCTGCTTAAATTTTTATAGCAAAAGTAATAAAGAATGATTTGATTACAAATAGTAGATTATGTAGTGAATTGGATTTATACAGACTGGATTCCATGAAAATAATTTATTAATTACTGATAATTTCTATTTAGATTAAGTAAGATCTACAAATTGATGTAAATTATATTTTTTATTTTATTCATAGATATATAACAATTAAGAGACCTGGCCAGACTAAAAGGATTTTAGAAATTGTCTGTTGACTTACAGTGATAAAAAATGTATTCAATCTATTTACTTTTTTACCCTATAAAAATGTAACAATAAAAAGAAGCTAAGAATTAAAAATGGGCCTTTATTTTTAAGTGGAAATTTTGTGTATAAATTCAAAGGAAAAGTATTTGTTTATTCTATAAAATAATTTAACTCTTTTTTTTTTTCTTTTAGTTTTTGAGTTATATTGATTAAGAATTAATATATTTTGTTCTAAGAAATATGAAAAAGTATTTGTTTAAAAAGTCAGTTTTTGAGTTATCGATAAACAATGCTTTAATTTAATTTTTGTTATTTTTTTTTTTTAATCCTTTAAAAAGTAACATTATTGGTAGGTACAATAAAAAAAAGCTAAGAATTAAAAAAAGTAAAATTTTTCCATGTTACAATTTCTTTTTTTGGTTTACATTTAAAATGGTAATTTAAAAAAGATACTTCTTGGTTTGAAACATGTTTTTTTTTAATTCTCAAAATTTAAGAATTTTTTTTTTTACAATTAGTACTAAATTACAAAACAATTTTCGAAAATCATTAAAATCAAATTTTGTCTATGGAATCTGTGTGATATTTAGACATGATAGGTCTTGCGTGCTTTTTGTATTTATTTATGAAGAATTGTGAAGAGTTCTACAAATCAATTGATTTTTAATTATTGAATTATATCATTTAATCAGTAGGAATCAAAAAGTAAATTTTGTACTTTTCCTAATTAAAAAACACATTAAAGTGTATGCACAATTTTAATGCTTAATGATATCTCTTTTCTTAGTTTTAAGTCAACATGTACACACCAAAACAGATGCGACTCATATATATATTATATATATATATATATATATATATATAAGATATAGCAAAATATCATGACTCTTAAACTTTCTTTATAAAATCAAATATCACAGGAGCCAATATCAGTCTTTAAAGAGCTATACAACATTTATTAGAAGAAAAGAAAACTTCTTTTGCAGATGAGAAAATAGAAGAAAATCCTACCTGAGGAATTACAATGTCAGCCAGGGCTTTTGAGCAGTTAAAAAGTTCTTCAGCTCGTTCATACTGCAAAGTATGATGATTATGCTGCAGGTCGTATTTAATGCAGTCATAAATATCAGGAATTTTACTGACATCAAACAATCCTTGTTTTGTTTTGAAGTCTTTCTCTAACTTGGCCCAACGACGGATCAACAGCTCCCAAGATTCACCATGGTATAACTTGAGATCTAAAAACAGAATTTGGTTAAAAGAATTACATCAAGATCTTTTTAAAAGAAAATACAAATTGGGCACAAATTTTTATACAACTTTCAAAATTAATTCAAATTATATACTGGACTTTAGATAGGTTGGTTGGTTGGTTTAATCACATATCAATCCTTGGGGGTTATTTAATGCCAAATATATATATATATATATATATATATATATATATATATGGTTTGCTTAAGAAATAATTTTCAGTAACTTTATTTGTCTTAATAAATATTGGTGGTTGACCCTCAGCCACTACCTTCTGGTACCTAAAGACAGCACATCCACTACTATCCTGTCTTCAGGCATTATGGGTCGCCACCTAAAACCAACAGGTGACCTCATTGGTAAGGGTGGGGCTGGTGGTCTTACCCCACTGCAGACAGGGCGAGAATTTTAAATATTTGACAGAGGTCTATTTAATTTCAATCATGTTAACTTAAAAATTTCTGATAAATTCTCAAATTTTGAAACATGTCTAAGTTTTTGTTTATATGAAGAGAAAGATTTTAAAGTTTTATCTTCATAGAAATTAAGCTATTTCCAAAATATAATTAAGAAATACTTAAAAGTTGTCTTTTTTAAATTTTTTTTAAAAAGATTCAAATTTATTCCCACCTCGAGCTTTCAACTCCAATTTGAGAGAACGTATCTTGGCTGTTATTTCTTTCACCATTTCATGTACTTTTTCACACATTTGTCGAGGATTACAAACAAAGTTCATTGCATTGTAAACAGAAATACTTCCAGTAGCAGCCAGCTGCAGAAAAGATAAAAAGAAAAAGAAAGAAATATATATAATAAGCTAATAAATCATGAGTAATGACACAATCATTTCTATATAACATTTACAAAAATATAAAAAGAACATTTTAACTACATTGTTAGAAAATCCTTTATTGAGATAATATGTGTATGTTTAAATTTGATTCACTCACCATTTATAAGTAGCTTTTTTTTTTTACTAAGATATTTTATTAAGCTTAGTTCACTGTAGCACTTATGAATAAAAGTATCTTAAGTTTTTGTTATAGATTGATAGGCATGTAAATAAAAGAAATACGTTAATAACCAACAGGGATACTTGGCAGGGTGAGTCATAGGAATCCATGCTCACAGTGTGACATGATGATGATGATACTTACTTTGGTATAATCAGCAGCAGTGAAATCTCTGTCTTGATTTAAAATCTCTTTTAACCTCTCTTTAACACTGTATTGAAGAAAATAACATTGATTTTAGATTTCTATTGGATTCAAATAGATTCAAACATTTAAAACAAGATTCTGTAAATAGAAATAATCTGATTGCAATTGAAATTTCTAGCAAATTTCTTTAACCAATTTATTTTAGTAATATCATTAATTGATATCAGCAAAAATTTGGGGTTTTGAACAAAAAAAAAAAAAATCATTGAGCTTTTCAGATTTGATTAGAAAAAAAATTATTCATCTATAATAATCTAAATTGATTATTCAAATTACAATTAAATACTGAAGTTTTGAAAAAAGGGAATTAGAATAATTGTAAGATGTCATAGTGATAACGATTTAGCAATGAATTAGAAGTAATTAGGTTAGAACATTATATTCATTTTAATAATAATTCATGTAAAACACTGAAAGAATTCAATTCTTATACTTTAAAAATGAAAATGTTTTATAAAAACAGACTCAATCATGATTATTGAAATGAAGAAAATAAGATGTTAATGACTTTATGATAGGTAAAATAAAATCTGTTTTTTTTTGTTTTTTTTGTTTTTTTTATCTGAAAGTGTTATTTTGTTTAACAAACAGGAATTAAGCACAGCACATAAGCAACAGCAAACGTCCTGAGCAAAAAAAAAAAAAAAAAAAAAAAAAAACATCTTCTAAACATACAAATCATTACCCACCAAAAAAAACAAAACAGAAGCATTGAAAAATGATTTTTTTTTTTTTTTTTTTTTTTTCATAAATATAAGTTTTGAGATTTTTTTTCTTCTCCCCTTATATTATTTGATTTTGTTAAACCTGTTTGATAAATTTTAGTGTTAGACTATAAAACTTTCAGATCCTTTATATAGTTTAACAACAATACAAAACAAAGTTCATTAAGAAAAATACATTTTAAGAATTGACATCAGCTTTAAAATAAAGCAGATCTATATTTACATTTTTTAGATAATTTTATAAAGAGGCAAAAAATGGCAAATGTAATCTCACAGTTGCCACTTAGTCGCTAAAATAAAATGAATATGAAATAAAATTACATCAGCAAAAAAAATGACATACCAATCATCCACCCAATACCATAAATAAATATATTTTTATTGAAAGAAAAATATCTATAGCTATCAAAAAACCTAAATTCGACAATGTCTAAAGCTTATAATATGAAGAAATGAAAAGGAATTAATTGTAAACAAACATTTTTTGGGAATCAAAAAAAAAAAAAAAAAAAAAGGAGTAAAAATGAGTGAACTTGATGAAGTATAAGGGAAATATATTTTGAGAATATTTCTAGGCAAATAACTCAATTGTTAACCAAGTTTGATAATTTCAATTAGAAATATAATAATCAACAAGATTTTGACCTAGCTGCATATGGTATATGAAACAAAGTTTGGTATTTTACACAAATAGTTTTATTTAGAATATATAGTTAGGTTATCTTTAAATGAAACTTTATGATATAATTAAAAAATAATTAATAAAAGTTCTTTAAATGCAAATGTATATGTAAGCTACTTATTTTTCTATAATGAATAAGGATATTATTTGTCTGAATTTTTCAGATGAGGCTTGATAATATGTATTATTTAGATTTTTCAGACTGTTGTCCTCATCTTTTTTTTTTTTTTTTTAGTGAAATGCACATACACAAAATTTTGGCTGATGTACCCTGTAGCCTTCTTTAGGTGCTTTTGGAATCCATTGGGGGTAGATTGTTCTCATTTTGTTGCACAATAATCAAATTATTCAAAATGATTTCCAAAGTTGAATCATATACTCGGATAATCAAAATTTTAACACTTAAAACTGAACGATAATAATCTACCCCAATGGATTACAAGAAACGCCTAAAGAAGGCCGGAGGGTACATTGGCCAAAACGTTCTTTGGTTGGGTTTCTTTGTTTAATGATATATCAACCTTCCTGGGTTATTTAATGCCAAAGCATTCCTTGTAGAAGAACAGTAGTAGTACTATTTAACCTGTAACTGGGGGAATGAGGGGGTTCATACCTTTCTCAAGGGTATTAGTCCAAAAGTGAACGTAATGGCATGACTGGAGTTCAAACTCATCTACTACAATGTCACGTTAACCCTTATGCCATACCTCTGTTGAAATGTTGTGTATTTAACAATAAAGATGAGGAGAACAGTTGGAAAAATCAAAATACTACTACTAAGGAATTAAAACTTTTTTTTAAAAATAAACATTTGACACTAAATATTTGACAAATAAATTGATTAATATTATGTCAAAGTTATAAGTTTAGAAAATTCAATAGATATTTACAACTGCAATAATAACTTGAATATCAATTCTAAGTCAGTTCTAAAACATTTTTTTAACAATTCTAACTTATACTAAGAAGAAGAAACATTTGAGAGCAAAATTATTATAATCATAAAATTTAAATCAAAGAAACTCTAAGAAAAAAACTTATATATTTTGCATTAAAACCTATTTAAACAAGTCATGGCATAGTCTTGCCTTTTTTTTTTTAAAGAATGAGCCTAATAAATGCCATTTATAACAAAAACTTTTTATATTGTCTTTGTTTCAATCAGTTTACATTGTAAATGGATTTTACAACAATTACCCAACATTTTTTTTTTTTTTTTTTTTTTTTTTTTAAGTGGTGCAGTGCACATTCGTGTTATGAACAACAATCAGAACAACATAAACAAAATGATTAACTATGAATGACTTATAAACTAGAAAAAGAAACCAAATTTCTAAATTAAAAATCGTATATTGATAAAGTTAATTTAATTTAGTTAAGTACTTTTAAATAATAACAAAAAGAATTTTATTATAAGTTAACCAACTGTCCTGAAAAATGATAATTAAAACAGGTAGTTGAAAACAGTTTCATTTTAGTACTAAACTATACTATTAGCATGGAACAGACAGTGATTTTATAATAAATATTGAAAAATGAGGATCCATTATATGTATACATACATATGCACACACACGCACATATACATACACATCTACATATATATATATATATATATATATATATATATATATATATATATATATACACACACACAAGGTCAGATAGGTAAATTGTCGCCATTTTAAATTATCAATTTTGCGCATGTACTTTGTTTCTGGTTTTGTCTACTGTGCAGCAAACTTGAGTTAGTTGGGCACTGTCTTTGAGGAAAGCAGCACCATTGATGCAATTCACTCTTCCAGAAATTTGGAAACTGCATGCTGCAATGCTTGACATTCACACTGGAAGCTCCAATACAAAGATTTCAGAATGTTTGGGCATCAATCTGAGGACAGTGCAGAGAATTTGTAAACATTTGGATGAGTTCAATGGTGATTATGAAGGTATGGTAGATCAGAAGCCTTACTAATCATTTAGATAAAAAAAGAATTCCCAAATCTGTTGCTGAGATCCAGATTATGATTGACAATGATCCCAGCAAGTCAATCATGAACATATCCAGGGACATGGGAGTGTCTGAGTTTCTTATCAGACAGGAAAGGAATGAAGACATCAAAAAATGAGAAAGGATCAATTTTTATCAGAGGCCATCAAGGGCAAAAGGAAAAACCACACTGTAAAACATTTCAACAAACTTAAGCATCCTCTCCAACCAAACATGCTTTGTTTTTTCTCAGATGAAAATAATTTCTGCTAGGATCAGATGATGAACTCACAGAACAACTATTGACTAACTATGTTCCCACAAGCAAACACCCAGTCCACATCATGGTGTTTGGGGTAGTCACTAGCAATGGTGACATTATGCCTCCATTCAACTTCCCACATGGCCTCAGACTCAACATGAAGACCTACATCAAGTGGCTGAAAGAAGTAGTGCTGCCCTGGATCAAGAGGGTGGCGGCTGGAAGACTCCCCATCTGGCAACAGGACTCTCTGCCATGCTATACAAGCAGGAAAACCTGGTCTTGGTTATGAGAAAATTTCTGTGACCACATCACACCTAACATCTGGCTGCCTAACTTTCCAAACTGCAATCCCTTCAATTATAATGTGTGGGTCAAAATTGAGTGAGAGACCAACGTAATTCCATGCAACACCAAAGATGAACTGAAGGCAAGGATAATGGAAGCATTTACCAATTTAAATAAGGGAACTGACAGAAAGGCTTACAGAGATTCCAAAATCATCTGAAGGCCATGGTGGAAGACAATGGTGATTTCTTTGAAGACATTCAATATATAGAATTTCAAGGTTATTTTCATGGGATTTTGGTACATAAATTTGATTAAGTGAGATATCAGCGTTATTTTCATTTTTGTGTAATTTTGACAATTTACCCAACAGAATTGGTACACACACACACGTGTGTGTATATATATATATATATATATATATTATATATATATATATATATATACACACACACACACACAAACGCATATATGTATGCATACACACACGAACGCACATATATATATATATATATATATATATACACACATACATATACACATAATTAGGCACACACACATTCCCATACATACACATATACACAAATGCACACACACATATTTTGTAGATAATATGGGCGCTATATTTTTAATTAGACAGTGCTCAATATCATTGATAGAGCATCTATATTTGAGTTAAGGTAGTGTGAACATGGACTGAATATCTGGTTGCTAACAGTTTCTTGCCAATGCGATCTTCAGACCAACATATATGTTTTAGTCTGAAGATCACATAGGCTAGAAACTGTCGGTAACCAGGTGTTCAGTCACTGACACCCAAATATATCTATGTCCTAAATATTTAGAAAACAATAGATAGAAACAACTAACAAAAGTTTAAAATTCTATTATCTAAAAGTGAATAAACTAACATTGTACATATCTGTATAGCATTAAATTTCTCCGTTTATTCTCTATGTCATCAATGAAACACAATATCTGAAATAATCTTTTATATTTCTTGTCTTTGAAATGTCTATATGAAACCAAATATGCCAAATAGCTTCACTTGGAATCAGAAATTCAAATAGGATAACAAAAAAAACCAAAAAAAATCACAACTATATATTTGTAATGAATAAAACTAAAATGCTAACTTCTAATACAAGTTTGGAACAAAATAAGTTATTAAAAAAAAGATTCATTTGTATATCAAGCAAGATAGTATTTTTTTTTAAAAATTAATAAGTGAAATATTTTCAAAAAAGCTTTAATCCAGTATTAAATAATTGGAATCTGTGATATATATATATATATATAGTTTGTCATATTTATAAAGTGTACTCAATATCAGTGATAGACCATGTACATCTAATTTAGGGTAGTGAAGAACCATTAACTCCATATCTTTGTTACCCTAAACACACACACATAATATTTGAACTAATGTAGATTATAAGGTAAAAAGTGGAAAATTTAAAAAAAAAAATTTTTTAAAACTGACAATAATAGAAATTTTTTAAAACTGACAATAATAGAAGAAATACATATGTTAATTCTTTTATTAATATATGCTAATGATTAAAAATTATCTTTTTAAATTCGATAAGATTTATTTATACAAATTATTACAAAGCAAATCAAAGTTACAGGTCCGATATAACTAAATATCGGAGATAACATATACCCATCATTATTGTCAGATATAACTAAATATATTTTAGGTCCACACATTTATCTATTTTGGGCCCAAATAAAATTCAAATATTATCAATATGATTTAAGCCAATGCTGAATAAAAGATACAAATATATTTTCTTCCTTCTTTTATGAAGGAAATATTATATTAAAAAAGAAAAACAAGTATCAATGTGTTAATATAGTTGTACTAAACTGGAAAGCTCTGACATATCAAGAGAAAATACTTATTCTGTATTTATAACTATGATTATAAATCAAATATAACAAATTATCCAAACAGAAATATTCCATTATCTAAATTCATTTTCTTAATGACAAATTGAATTATAAATGACTGTTCCATGCAACAACTAATTAACCTGTGAAATAATTTTTCTAAGTCAACAATAATGAAGTGGAAGTAAAAAGATTATATATATATATATATATATATATATATATATCTTTCCATCTACTGCACAAAAATGGATGAATTGATTATGAAAAATATTCTGGGGGGAGAGAGAGGACAAAAAAAGAAACCGTAAGAAGCAAGTGTTGTTGGCAATTGGATATTCTGTGTGAACATAAGGACAGAGGAGGGGACTAAAAGGTTTGTCAAAAAAATCAGAAGCATGTTTTTAGGAGTGCAATTTTTGGGAGTTGATATTTACTATGATTGCTGCTTCTGATGTTGAAGATTGATTGAAAAACAAAAAGGAATTGTGAAGGAGAACAGAACTTGCAATCACAAACCACAGCAAGAATTCTCCTCATCCCCACCCCCCCTTAGCAATCATGCAGCACCAAAACATGACAACTATACTCACATTTCCTCTTAAAAGGATAAACTTTTAGTTATTTTTAAATAATTTTATCCATTTTACAAACTAAAACGATTTAACTATATCATTAAATATTACTGCTCATCGTTAAGGAATACACTTTTAATAAAATCAAATAAATTTTCATTCAATTAAAAAAAATCATCTTCACTATTTTGATAATCTAATTTAGTCATGTACAAATGAGACACTGTCTGTTTTTTCTTTTTCAGTGTGATATGAATTTTAAAACTAAATGAAGCATGGATTATAGCAACCATGCAACATTAAGGGTTCACTTCAGTAATACACAATTTAGTGAGTTTTAGATTTCATAAAGATAAATCAAGTTGCACTCCTTTTATGTTTATGCAAACAGTAACAAGACTTTTAGATTTAATCTTTTGCCAACATCAGGTTATTTCAAGTTTCAACAGCAGGACATTTCTGAACCATAAATACATTTAAACAAATAATTAAAACTAAAGAAAAACAAAGCACTCATACATAAATAACACTTTAGTTAGAAATTACTAAGACAATTATCACTTAAATGGGCCATAAAAATACAAGCTCCCCATGTAAAGGGACCATATTCTTACAGACTAAAGAGTAACATAACTGCTAATAATTAAGTTAAAACAGGTAACCCATAAAGGTTTCTTTTTATATGTTTTACAATATATATATATAACACCACCCTGTTCACAAATAGGATATGACACAAGGTCAATTTCTTAAGCAGAGTTTAACAGATTTGGATTCAGAGTTTTCCTTCACTTAGACTAGTTGCCATACCAAGGTTAAAGAGCCCAGTACACCCTACTATTTACCCATTGCCGGAAGGAGAATAGTTTGATGAATACCTTTCCTAAGGGTATTAGCACTAGGTGAAATGCAATCAGACTCATCCAGGATTTGAACTTGGGGGGTCCATTTGTCTATGATAATAACCATTACACTACATACTATATTTTACAGAATAATCCCTTATTTTGTTTACATATTTGTAGTTTTTTTTTAAAATATCTTTAAAATGTTCTTTTAAGTATTATTCAGAACATGATAAAATAAATGTTGATATTCTTAGATGTTCATTCATCATCAGAATTTACAATTACTTTTAAGATATTTAAATGTGTATGCTGATAAAACTTGACCATTATTCTTTGTAAACATCACTGTAGTTTATAAATTGTAGCTGTTGTTTCTTTTATTATCAATTTAAAGACAATATAATTTGGATTATGCATTGATTTTTTGTTCTATTAGTGAGAACTCTGGAGGAGATATTACAATTGTTCACCAGAATCAGAACATGGTCCCATAATTAAAGTCACAGTATAAGGTCTGATTTTAAATAGAATCCTCATGCTTTACAACTTATTAAGTTTGATTTTTTTTTATTCTACTGAATTTTTGAGATGTTTGTAGAACATATTTTTAAAAAGTTCTGTCTGTTTAAATGACAGCAATTTTATTCATCGCATTTTGTGGTAAATCTATCTTGTATTAGATTGGAATACTTGAAACCACATAATTGTGCTCAAATTATTAGCATTAAATACTAGTGTGTTAATATGTGTCCAGATCATTTATGAGTTCATCTTTGTTTCTCCATTTCCAAGCAAATTTCTTGTAACTAATCCTATTTAATAATAATCACTTGTTTGCACACAGTTATATAATTTCAATTATTCCCATTTAATATTAATAATTTGCTCAAAATTATAAGGTTTCAAATGATGTGGCAAGTCAATAGTGACATCTAAATAAATATAGAACATTTTAACTTGCCACTCAGCATCTCAAAAGTGGATTTTCAAAGTTTTCATCATTTTTGTCATTTTTATTCATTTTTTTAAATTATGAAATACGAATGATTATAAATATATGATTTCTTTGAATGTTTTTTTGTTTTGTTTCAAAATCTGCAATATGCAATCAAGTAATATAATCATTTTTAAAAGGAGATGTTTTACTGGGAAGAAAAATCACACTTCATTTATAAATTGAATTAATAATAGAAAAAATGAGATAAATCAAAAATTTTTGTACATGGTTATAATACATACTAATTTATAATTTAATATTCTGTAATTATCTGTTTAAATTTTTGTTTGAGAAAAGGAATTGTTATACACTGATTTATTTAAATCTATATCCTTATCTTAGTTGTTATAGTAACAAGATTTTTTTCTCTGTTGTTCTTCTCCTTTGTAAAATAAACAGAAGCATCATCATAAAGATGGATTAATTAAAATGAATTAATATAATATAAACAAAGTCAGTAAAGTGGCCTACTGTTGGTATCAGCCAGATAGCAAGTCTCTCATTTTCACTACCACTGGCCAGGGAGATTATTTTTTTAGCATCTTGGATGGGGCATCACACCTACTATTATTTCCCTCCCCTAAAATGAGCAGCATGTTCTATTATCATTGATTGAATAAAAGATTCATTAGTTCCTAATTCCAAGAATATTATTGAATATGACAAGATGAAGAATATTTAAGGCAGAAAAGCCAAAACTTTATGTGACTAGAATAACCGAAATGAAGACACTAGTTTGAATAAATCAATGTGTAACAATTGATATAAAATTGATATATAACCGTTCTTAATTATTTTTAATTTTAGGTTAATTAATAGATTTTATGAAATTTTGGGCAGTAGTATAAACATAAATAGTCTCAAATAGTTTTTATACTTATTCTATCTATAACATACAAAATCAATTTTGAGAATAATTCCTTTCTAATATGAAGAAAGAAGATGAATTAAAAACCAAAATAATTATATAAAAAAGAAATGATATTCATGAAAATAGAATCAATTACTTTTGCTCAAGTAGAAACAATCTTATCAAATTTATCACATGATCAACTTTGGAATTTAACTTGGATAAATAAACA
Organism: Doryteuthis pealeii; assembly: GCA_023376005.1. Lineage (NCBI taxonomy): Eukaryota > Metazoa > Mollusca > Cephalopoda > Myopsida > Loliginidae > Doryteuthis > Doryteuthis pealeii. The sequence continues at coordinate 63,483,975 of CM042160.1, read as the reverse complement.
AAATTTTGAGATTAAATAAAAAAAATAAAAAATCATGCCTGATAATTAAAAACTATTTACAATCAAAGAAATATTAAAGTTACATTGGCAATATTTTAAAGTTTCATTTTCCATTTAAGATTCTGAAGAATATTTAAAAAGGAATCACCATAAATGGTAAATCCTGCTGTAGAGGTACATAATAATAAAAATCAATCAAAGAATAAGCAAATTAAGAACTTTTTTAAAAATAGAATTGGTAGATTTCTTACTGCTTCCTATTAAATAGGAAATGTGAAAGATGTTATTTGTGGCACTAAATACATTTTTTCATTAGACAAATGTGTAGAAGAATACAAAATAAATAATCATGTATTCTCAATTTTATATTAATATTTTGTCAAATTCTAAATCTTGTTGTCCACTGTTTTTTTTTTTGAGGTCAGTAAAATTCAACATTTGCTTATAAACAGTTCAGCAGTTTTCTAATTAATATCTCAGACAAATTTCACACACACACACACACACAAAGAATATTCTCTATTTTAAATATTTTTTAATTAAATGTCATCAAATTAGTATTAATGACTCAGTAGACTATAATATCATATATACTCATGAATAGGTTGCACTTTTTTTTAAACCTAAATTTCTGCCAAAATCAGTGGTGTGACCGATCCATTCGACATAAATGTAAAACAGCACTAGTTTAATTTTTATTTATCATTAAGTTACAACAATCAACAATTGAAATGACATGAAATGTGCACAATATGAATATGAAGAATTTTTAGAATTCAGTTCTGATGAAGTTAAATAACTATGCTCATTACACTTTTTTTACCCAGGTACATTTACAATTATAGTACTAAGAAATGCAACCTTTATTTGTATATGTTTGCATTATGCATCACAATCTATGGCAAAGTGTTCTAGATCTAATATTTGTTATCAAAGTTTTGAAACAAAGGTGAATATTTGATAAGTTTTATGTTAGAATAGGTTATGTAACTAGCCATATTATAATGTGACTTATCTGCGAGTCAACCACAAATACCCACTTTAACAACCACAAATAAGGGGTGCAACCTATCCGCAAGTATATATGGTAAGTTTTACTAAAGACCTTGTTCAAAAAGAATTTCTACATTCTTCTGTCATTTAAATACAATTATATCCAATGGTAAAATAAATTTAATATTTCAAGACAAATTGTACATGAAAAAAATCACATTTGTAAGAAATCAATAACTTTTACCTTTGAAGTAGATGTAAATATTTCTTGACAAATATTTGTATGAATTTTTGAGATGAAGCTTAATATGTATTATTTTAATTTTTCAGACTGTTGTCCTCATCTTTATTGTGATATATAAAAACAATGTTTCAGCTGTTGTATCCTTTGGCCTTCTTCAGATGTTCCTAGTCTATCCAAGCACAGCAATGATTCAACTTGGGAAATCATTTTGAATAGTTTGACTTTTGAGCAAATGATTGATGGGCGTGCAAAAACAATGACATCATTATTTGGATGAGATCTTTATAAGTTCTTCAATACTTTGCTCAACAGTCAAACTATGCAAAATGATTTCCCAGGTTGAATCATTGCTATGGTCGGATAGACAAGGGACACTTGAAGAAGGCTGAAGGTTACAACATCCAAAACATTGTGTTTTTATATATCACAATAAAGATGAGAACAACAGTCTGAAAAATCAAAATAAATATAGAAACCCTTTTTAAATGTAGCTATCCTTTACAACAGTCTATTTGAGAAATAATAGACTTCAGATGTTTCTTATTATAGACATTCAGCAGCAGGTTTAAATTTGGCTAAGTAAAATGTGTTTGTATTTATAAACAAACATAGATTGCTGTAGATATATTACTGCATAAAAAAAACCCACCTAGATTATCAATGTATGAGTATTTTCAACACATGCAGAAACAATATTAGTAAAGACATTCTCAGTAAGTCTTATAAGACACTACTCATAAATACATATCATCCTTTTTGTACACACAGAATGAAGGAAAGAACAAAGGCACACTTTATTTTTCATACCTGGACATATAAAACATCATGTGAACAGAACTGTAATACCAATAGCAAAACTATTATGGCTAAGTTGAGAGAAATAGAACAACAGAGCAGAGAAATAGTGATATTTGGAAATTGTTTTTTGGGTTTTTTTTGTTTTTGTTTTTTTTTTGTTTTTTTGTCGGCAGCAAAATCTCCCTCAAATATGCTCCATTAAATAAAAAGGAATTCTTCATAATGCTGATCTTTCTTCTTTCTTTTATTTATAAAATCAGATAAGTTTTATACTATATATATATAAGTTCTAAAATTTGAACACTTTCAGCAGTTTCAACTGATATAAAAATGTCTATCAAAACATTCCAATTTATTTCATGTTTAGAATGTCAAAAAAAGAAGAATGTGGAAAGTTTGGGATAGGATTTCTTTTCCTTTCATTTATCATGTTTAGTTTGGTACATTTGTTTAATGATATATTAACCTTCATGAGTTATTTAATGCCAAAGCCAGCCTTATAGAAGAATAGTAGTAAAGTAAAGTCTGTGGAGTAGCCTATTGTTGGAATCAGCCAAACAGCAAGGGAGTCTATCCCCTTTTCACTTGTGCTAGACATGGACAATTCTTTAAAATATTTTTTGCTGATGCTTTATCGCAAATATCAGATTACCCAAGCTGTGCTATTGATGTGATGAGTTGGCAAGGTCTAGTATTGAACCCAGAACCTAGCAATTCCAAGTCGAATGCTCTAGTTACTGAGCTAAAGTGGTCCTGTCGTCTACGTAGATAATTTTAATCATCAAAACTAGATAACATATTGGACACATGGTAGTAAGTGATTTTACTTGTAGATTTTATTCATTTTTAGCAAAGAAATTTGGAATCTTTATGTCTCTTGTGTAATGTTTATGTATTATATTTCTGTCTTGAGGAGACATGTGGTGTAATGGTTAGTCGTAGGAAATGGACTTGTCGACCAGAGTTCAATTCCTGGATGAAGCTGTTTGCATTTCACTTGGTGCTAATACCCTTGGGAAGTATGAATCCAATTCTCCCTCCAGCTATTGGTAAATAGCAGGCTAGACTGGGCTCTTTAACCATGGCTAGGTAACCAGTCTAGCAGAAGGAAAACTGTTAAACTCTGCTTAAGAAATTGACCTTGTATTGCATCCTGCTCATGTGGAAGGGTTGGCAAATATATATATTTCTGTCTTAATTTTGGATCAATTGTATTTGATAAACATCACTCTGAGAAATCTTTGGAGAGATATAATGTCAAACAGTAAGATATTTCTCTAGTCCAAATGTAATCACTGCTGAAATTGCTCAACTTTTAAGAATAATATGAATAATATTCTTTAGAAATTTATTTGAAATAATGAGAAGATCACCATTAATAAGAAATCCTCGTCTGAAATATTTAATTAAATACGCACATGTATACAAGTCTATAAAAAAAACCAAACATATATGTTACTTCACCATTTTCCCTATGGACAGCAAAACCAACAATTTTAAATATTTTTGAGAACAATTCAATCATTAAATTTACTTCTGAAATTAATGTCAGTAAGAAAATTTGATGTCCTCAAATAACAATTTTTATTACACAAAACAAAACAAAAAAAAAATACGGTGGGGCGGGGGATTACAAGGGGGGGAAAAAAAGTCCAAGCAACCAGAAGTACTTTAACTATTCTAACAAATATCCCAAAAGATTAAAAATTTCTAGTATGACCAACTTTTTCAAAAGAACATTAATTTCTTCAGAATCAACTGAATTAAGAAAAAATTAGTGATATAAAATGAATTTAAATTTTAACTAAAATTTAAACCATCAATAAATTCATAAATAATATGAACCTTAATTTTCAACATTAACTTTTCTCAAATTTCAATCTGTTATCATAAATATATTTATGGTGGGTGTACATAAGCGGCTAATATGCTGCTTTGAAACCAAAGGTAACAACTGGCTTTTAATTGTATAGTACACCATAACAAATAAATATAACTTTTACACTAGTAATCGAGCACTTTATTTTCATTTCCAATACTATATATATATATATATATATATAAAAACCTGTAATGGTTCCTTGCATCTATTTGTCCACACAAGACCTTCATTTTGTCCAGCCATTCCACTGTTAGCAGAGGTATTTTTGTTTCCTCTCATATTAGGTCACTCTATTTTGATGGTCATCCACTAAGTCTTCGATTTCAGTTAAGTCATGTTGAAAGCACTGGTTTCCACTAGATCACTAAAATTAACCAATTCAATAATTAATTGGCTGACCACTTAGATAACAGCAGATAATGTATGCAATTTGAGTCCTTTGTTTATTAAGAAATGACTTGATTTGGCATTAAATGACTCAGAAGAGAATTGATATGCGATAAAACAAAAACAACCAACCAAGTCTTCTATTGGTAAAGTCATATATATATATATATATATATATATATATATATATATATATATATATACATATATATATATACATATACACACACACACACATATATATATATGTGTGTGGAAAATTATGGAAATAAATCCGACACTATGTAGAAAATAGAAAAACAAAACAAAAAATAAAACAGTATTCAAAAAAATTTTTTCAAGAAAAAGATTAATTTACTATAAATGGTGAAGTTGACGTTAAAACGTTTCATTTTTTTAAACCTCATCAGGACACTAGGATGAAACATTTTTGTCTAAACAGTGATGGAAATCTTTTCAAAATGAAACGAGAAAAATATTAGAGAAAAAGATATTCTTTTTTCCCATTAGCAGCGTCCTTTTTTTTCTTTCTTTTTAACCTGATGTGATTGGTAATCGAGAGAAATACATTAAATTTCAAACATTCCCAAACATTTTAACATCAACTTCCCCATCTATGATTAATTTATCTTTTTTTTTTTCTATCTGCTTTTTTTCTATTTTCTACAAATATATAAGTTGATAGTCATAAAATTACATTAGGCAATTTTCCAGTTGTAATAAAAGTAAAAAGTAAAGTCAGCAGAGTGGTTTATTGTCGGTATCAGCAAGACAATGAGGGAGTCTATCCCCTTTTTGTTAGCGCTAGACCAGGGAAATTGTTTTTGCTGGAGTGGAGCACTATGCCTATCATCAGCTCCCAGATACTTTATCGCACAGGTCAGATTACCCAAGCTATGCTACTCATGAACTGAGTTAACAAGGACTGGTCTCAAACCTGGACCTTGTGATTCCTGACTATTATAGAAAACTTATCTTAAATAGGCTCCACTCCTAACAAGTCATTATAGTCAAGTTATGCTAGATCATCAAAGTTAAGCAGCAATAAGCCTGTTCAATACTTAACTGAGTGACTAAGCAATAGCAACCAGTCTTTTGTTTATCAAAAAATTACTTGATTTGTCATTAAATGACCCAAAAAAGAGTTGATATGCCATAAAACAAAACAATCTAAAAAGTTATTATCTTTTACTAATAACTATTTTGATAAAATTCATTGAGAGGGACCAGTACAAACAAAAAAATATAAACAGTTACAAAATAAACATCTTTAAATCTTGTACTAAGTGACTGATATCTGTAAATACCAAATAATAAAAACATTACGAATAAAAGATTCCAATTATTAAAATTATCAACATACTAAATATCTTCAAATAAAACAAACCTTATAACTAAGCAAATATTTATAAAATTTACTAATCCTATGACATTGAAACAGTTATGATCACTTAATATGAATATTGTTCTAAAATTTACAAGAAACATTAAACTTCTACTTTTGTGATGGTAATTGAAGCTAAATAAACTCATCTCTTATAATTCCTGTACAAACTTGATGACCACCAGAGAGCTGTCCAAAAATAGGAAAAGAATAAACTTGCCATCAAGAAATCCTGTGTGGTCATATTTAATGAAAAATGTTTGAAAGAGTACATGCTGCCTAAATATTCCACAGTATATATATATATATATATATGTATGTATGTATTTATTTACAAGCATAAATATAAAAAAATGTCTGCTTAGTTATGATTAAAAGAATTAAAAAAAAAAAAAAATTTTTTTAAAAAAGAACCCTTTCCTGAATAGTATCAATTAAAGAGGACGCATTTAAAAGGAAACCTGAAATATGATGAATTCTTGGATAAAACAATATATATATATATATATATATATATATTATATTCAATCTCAATATTTTACATTGAAACAAATTCCGATTTAAATATAGAGTTTAATAATCTCAAAGAATTGTTTATATTTTTTAGGTACCTTAGAAATTAAAAAAATGATATCTATCTTTGCAGTCATAATCACAAGATATTAAGAGGAAATGTTAGTAAGAGAAAAGTAAGGATGGTTAGGGTCATCTCAGAAGAGGTCCAAATATTTTTTGAATTCTACTTACTTGAAAACTGACATCCTAAAAGAAAGAGCAACACAAATAGTTTGAGAGAGCAAGAAGTGACAGACTAAGTTTTTTTTTTTTTAAGGAAAGGCCAAGATTAGAAGGATATCTAACTGGAGGTAGTTTTGAGAAAAAAAAAAAAGAAGACATATATATACATACATATATGTATATATAAATAAATAAATAAAATAAGAGTTGCTCTAGAGATAGACATGTTTGTGAAATACATTATCTATTTTGAAAATATATCTAACAAACAGTGTATAAAAGAAAAAAAGAAATGTTTTTTGATCATTGTAAAAAAAAAAAAAACTGTTTTGCTTCTTATTTGTTGTGGTTATTTTCCTATCAGGACATTTGTGTTGTTGAAATGATTAGAAAAAGCATTGGAGTTTGACATACATTTGTTGGTGTTTTGACATTTCTCCCTCACTATCCAATAATCCATTTGTGTTGGCACTCTTCACCATCTGGACAAGAATTGGGGTAAGTTCTCCTTCTAACGCAAGCAAACCCTAAAATCAAATTCAAATAATTAGATCAAATCTACAGAAAAAAAAAAAAGACATTAATATCATTGCTAATTGTTGAGTACAATATTTTATAGTATTTCTCTGAATGTTGAGATGAGGCTTGATGATTACTATTATCTGCGTTATTTGGACTATCGTACAGATAACAATGAAGATGAGGACAATAGTCCGAATAACGCAGATAATAGTAATATTTTATAGGTGTGATAAGAATATAAGATAAACATCTATATACTTTCTTTTAAATTTCAAGCTGCACATTAATATTGAAAACACTTTGGAAATATTGGAAATTAATCTAAGTGATCCAAAATTTCAAGATTTCTATGTGTTTAAACACACATGGGCATGTCTACAAAGTCAGAAAACAGCACAGCTTCCATAACTTTCAGAAAAACCCTTTTTCATGCTCAGAGTTTCTGAAGCATGGAACAAATTACCTGCATCAGCTGTTAGTTGCTGAGATACTGTTCATTTTCCTGACCTTCGTACATTATTCTATGTGCTATACATGCACCTGAGAACTGTACATAATAATTTCATTATTATTATTATTAACAACAACAAATGAAAAATGACATTAAATAATCACCTTTGCAAAGGCTGCTGCTGTCATTTGCACTCTTCCCTCATCGGATGCATACATCTTCAAGTCGTGCCGGAATGTGCTATGAAGGCGTAAAAAACCTAGACCAGGGGCACCAAATTCCCCTGAAAGTAAGAAACTAATTCAGAATAAAAAAGATACGGTCCGCAGACTGACGTCCACTGAACAAAAAGATGTTAATAATATTTTAGTAGCACTAAACTATGCTACATTACATTATAGACATTATAACTGAAAACCTCTCACCTTGACCCCCAGGATAAAGAGTTCGAAATGCTTTTCCAAGTTCTTCAGCTTGAATTTTACCTGCTGGTGTCAATTCGCCTCCCCATTTTACTATCAATACCAAAGAGGGGTCACGAGGACAATCTTGTAAAAAAGAAAGAGAAAACTCAGTTTTAGTCCAGGGAGATTTTTTTCAAAATTATTTACATAAATGATAAAACATCACTAGATTATTCTCTTTCTATTTTCATTTCTCTTAAACAATACAGGAAATATCAAGATTAAAAATTATAAATGATTTCAATTCATTTCATCACATTCCTTACAGTTTCATAAAACTGTTTTTTGTTTTGTTTTATCTTTTTATCAATTTCATAAAATTCAATTGATTTCTTTAAAGATTTAATAAACATAATTAGATTTTATAAATCTAGTTTAAAAAAATAAAAACAAGACAACAAAATGGTAGTTCAAACTGATTATTAATTTACTCTATATGATAACCTAATAAAAAAACTAAGTTTACCATAAAGATGTGAACAAATTTTTTGAAATTACTAAGGCAGAACAACAGTCTGAATTGTACAGGGTGATCCGAAAGTATTGTCACCCACTATCAAAATGTAAAAAGTAAAGTTAGTGGAATGCCTATTGTAGGTAACAGCTGAACAATGAAGGAGTTTATCCCCTTTTCACTAGTGCTAAACCAAGGAGATTGTTTTTGCTGAGGTAGAGCATCATATCGACTATCACCTCCCACTTTACCGCACATATCAGATAATCCAACCTGTGCTACTTATGCAGTGAGTTGGTGAGGACCGATATTGAACCTGGAAACTTGCAATTCAGAGGCAGATGCTCTACCAACTGAGCTAAATTGGACCTATTTACTTTACTAAAATACAATTCTTAATTAATCAATTACATAATTATTATTATTATTATTATTATCATAATGATTAATAATATTATATCATTAGAACAAAAAATAATGAAAATTAAAACAATATGTAGGAGTGACAAGACTTTCAGACCACCCTGTAGAAACAATGAAAATTTGTCACAACTTTATAATTTCAGAAACTAAAGTCTATATACTATATGAATAAACAATATGTCTACATATAGTGTTAAGATATTTACTCAATTACTATTATAGCTTAAAAAACTTTAAAGTTAAAAATAAATGAAATATAAGTTGGTATTGATACATATATAGTATATAAAACATTAAAACACTTAATATTATATGAATATTTAGAAACAATGAAAAAATACAAAAGCATCTAACAATTACAATAGAAATTTTAAGAAAAGTTTATAAAAAAAAAGTCACAAATTTTAGAATTAAAATACAATAGATAGAGTATAAAAAAATGTAATTTACATTTACCCCCAATGATTTTTTTTTTGGGGGGGGGGATCGGATACTCCAATCACAGCCAGGGATAATAGAGCAAATGTTAAAATAGACAGTTAGTCAAAGGGAGTGTCATGTGGGTGGGGGATAGAAAATATACTTACGGATTGATCCTAAGTAAAAATCCATCAAGACTTATTTGAAAAGTGAAATGAGAGTGAAGATAATTGAACGATGCAAATAATGTAAATCAAACTGGCTAAAATGTACAGATTTGGAATGCTTGCAATTCATTTCATATACAGTGAAAAAAAAAACAGAATTTAGCTTCTTTTGTTTTGTTTTTTTCTTTTTTGTGCTAGTAGTCTGCATCACTAATAGTAATATATACAGGGTGACCCCCCTCCCCCCCCCCAAAAAAAAACAACTTAGGTTCTATTTTGGGGGGTCACCCTGTAATAATAATATGCAATCTACTTTATTCTACATTTGACTTTCAAGCTTTGAAATATCAAAAAGGTTTCAATTATATATTTGATCTGAATGTGATACAAAAATCAATATGTAAAGAACTTTGATTTTTATTCATCTGTAGAAAGTCACATAGAAAAAGTTCAGTAGAATAAAATATATTGTTGAGTGAAAAAATCTTTTTTTGAAAATGAATATATTCATCATGTTTATACAAAGTTATTAAACTTTTAACACATTCTACATATAAAACTAACAAACATATATTTGATATAAAATAAGCAAAAAATTAGCATAGAATAAGAAATCAATGACATTCAAGTGAATAAATCTAATGAATAGAATATCAATCAATATTAAAAAGAAGAGTTAACCATTCTCTGTAGAAATAGACATTATTAAATAAAAGATAAAATATACTTATATGAGTAATGTTCCTTTTTAGTCAAATGTTTAATGCTTTGTATTATTTAGATTTTTCAGACTGTTGACCTCCATCTTTATTAGTATATACATGTGTTCTACCAATGTGCCCTCTTCCAGCCTTCTTCAGGTGTTTCTTGTCAGAATCGAGAGCCTTCATATTGCAATCAGGAGCTTTCACAGAACTTCAAACCGAACCTTTTATTTAATCCCTTGGGGTAGATTCTTCTCATTTCATCAACTATGACCAAGTACAAGTGTTAAGATTTTGTTTATCCAAGTTTCAATCAAAAATCGTCTAAAATTTTAGTAAAGATTCAAATTGGGACATAATTTTGAATCATTTGACTGTTGTGTAAACAAAGTGTTGAAGAAGTTATGATGGTCTCATTTAAATAATGATGCCATTGTTTTTGGATATCTATCAATCTGAGAAGTGTCACGATTATTTTTTTTTTTTTTAAATCAAATTGTTTATTGGTGTTTCTTGTATAATTCAAAGCATAAAGTCTAATGATATCAATTATTCTTTGATATTTTAATTTTCAATTTACTTCTTTTTTTTTCTTTTTTGATGTTAATGTATATAAAATGCAATTTCCAAGAGAAAAAAAAGGAAAACCTTGTAATATTGGAATTCAGAAAATAATGAGTAATGCATCTCCAAAGTTTTCCCTTGTGGGGGATTGAAAAATTTTCTCAAAAATTCATCTTAATTGGATTAAAAAAATAATTAAAAAATCAAATAAAATACCATTTTGTATTTAATCCTATTTTTTAATTTCATCAACTATATGAGAAAGAGGACTTTGATTTGTCTGAATTTTGGAAATGAGACTTGATAATACGTAACATTTTGATATTTTGGACTGTTGTCCTCATCTTTATTGTGAAATACACATACATAATATTTCGTCTGATGTGCCCTCTGGCTTTCTTTAGGTGTTTCTTGTAATCCATTGTTCTCATTCTAATCTACTCCAATTGATTACAAGTAACACCTGAAGAAGGCTAGAGGGCACATTGTGCATGTGTATTTCACAATAAAGATGAAGACAGTCTGAAAAATCAAAATAATACACAAAGGATTTTTAGTTAATATAAAAAAAGAAAAAGAGTTCCTTTGCTTTGGGATGAAAAGCATAACATGGAAGATAAAAGGCTAAGGCAAAAAATGGCTGTTGCAGGCAGCATAGTGTTGAAGAAGAAAAGATTGAAAAGAAAGAAAATTTACAACAGGAAAGAAAATAATAAGTATATATATATATATATATATATATATATATATATATATACAGCTTTAGAAGAGAAAAAAATGCAATTAGCTTGTAGCATATTTACATTTCTATTTTTATATGTTGTCCTAATCTTGGTTATTATAGTCACAACATTTCTGTTGCTGTATACTTTCTGACCATCTTCAGGTGTCTTTTGTCATACTCTGTAATATTCAGAGAATTTTAAACAGAACCTTTTAATCATAAATCCTGTTCTCAAATTCTGCTGTCCATGCATTTAGAATATCTTTGGATTATCAATTTATTTGCCTTTTTTATCATTTCAATCTTTTTATATTGATTTTCTTTCTGCTCAAGTTGAACCCTATGATTGAATTGATTACTTCTATAAAATAGACTCCAACTAAAAGCTAAAAGGCACAATGGCCCTGTAAAAGTTGGTGGAGTGGTCAATCGTTGGTGTCAGCTGGACAGCAAGAGAGTCTTATCCCTTTTCCACTAGCCAAGGGAAATTGTTTTGTTTTTTTTTTTTTTTTTTTTTTTTTTTGGGGGGGGGGGGTATCTGAGGTGGAGCACCACACCTATCATCAGCTCCCCACTTTACCACACAGATCCAAGTCTGTGCTACTAATGCGCTGAGTTGGCGATGACCACTATCAAACCCAGAACCCACTAAGCTACCACTTAAATAAACAGTCCTGTGAATTTGATTGGTTATTTGCAACATCCAATCAAATGCATAATTGGATTTGTTCAAACTCCTCCAAAAATCTCTCCCGCTTCCATTTTGTTCTTATTAATTATGAACACGGAGATTAGAATTATGTATACATGATTTTATTTCCCGATCCCATCTTCAATATATGCACGGAGGGGATGGGGAGAGAAATCAGCACAGAATGCAAATTCTAACTACTTTCCCATAAGTTAGCTGGCTATGCAACTCTATCAACAAATTACCAAATCCAATTTCAGATCAATTTGGGGTAGAGGCTTGTTTGTCAAAATTTATGACTAAGGGTGTGGTGTAATCATTACTGTTGTAGGAAATAGACACAGTGAGAAGAGTTCAAATTTTGGATGAGGCTGTTTGCATTTTACATAATGCTAATGCCCTTGGGAAAGGTATGAATCCAACTATACTCTCTCCAGCTATGGGTAAATAGTAGGGCAGAATGGGCTCTTTAACCTTGGCTAGGTAACCAGTATAGGTGAAGGAAAACTCTGAATTCAAACCTGTTAAACTCTTCTTAAGAAAATGACCTTGTGTTTGGAGGGGTTGGGTAAATATATATACTGCATTTTTCCATGAGTTTACTTCCAGTTAAATACAAATCCTACACTTCATTATAAAGATGATTGGCTATGCCTATTCATTATGTATCATCAACTAAGCAAATTCAGTAGAATGAAAAGCAACATAACAAAGGTGAAATAATTCAGGTGGTGAATCAACTGATACAAGAACAAAGCATGGAGAGCGAAATGAGAACCGTGAATATAATCACCAAGATAAGGAAATAAGGATATATTCATGCTATGTTCATATATTTTATTAGCACAAGATTAAAAGGGAAAACGCTTTGGTGTGAAAGCCTAAGTCAATGAAAGAGACTTAACTTTTGTGCTCTACTAGTGGGCTAGCACAAGTGCAGGTGTGTGTGTGTGTGTGTGTGTGTGTGTGTGTGTGTGTGTGTGTGTTAGAGGAAATAAAAGTTGCTTAACATTAAAGAAGTAAAAAAAATGTTTATAATTGAATATTTCATAATAGTTAAGATGAAAGAGCTTATTAGGTTGACGTTTTTTTAACAATAAATCGTTTGCACATGAATGAAAAACAATTGCTTTGTTTTAGATTTTTTTTTTTGTTTTGTTTAAGAAAAGATTTTGGATATCTAAGATTAAGAATTTTTTTAGACAATCTGGAAGTTAAAATTTTGTAAAAACCAACAAAATTTTCTGTTACAACATAAAAAAGATTTATAAGAGCATAGCATTTGATTCAGGTAAAAAAATAGTTTTGATAAAATATTTTTATTAAGAAAATTATTTGTCAAAACTAATAGATGAAAAATCAAGATAAAAATGAGAATCTGTAAAAATTATTAAAAATATATTCTGCATTTTTGCTACAATCAAATTTTTTATTTTAAACTGATGTAATAATCTAATTAAAATTATTGGTTTATATTAAAACAAAGAAATAACATTTACAGTAAGACTAAGAAGTAAAATTGTGAAAGCACGAGAAAGAAAAAAAAAAATGAAAAAAAGGAAAAAAAAACAAGGAATGAACAGATGCAATTATGCTCACAGCAATAGAAAAAAAGAAAAGAAGAGAAAAAAAAGAAGAAAAAGTAAAAAGAAAAGGAAAAAAAAATGGAAGCTGTAAGGATAACAACAACATCAAATAGTGACACACTCATGAATCAAATGTCAACCAAAAAGAAACTGTTGAATATTGAGTACTGGTCATCATGAAATGTTGGGAGAAACACCACTTTACCCTGCTCAGTACTGCTTTGGTCATAACCATATGGTTGGTATTTCAACTGGACCTTCCGGTTGATGCCAGTAAATTTGTACCTGGAGAAGCAAGAAGCGCAAACAAAAACCAATAGACATGTGGAATTAACACTGATAGCTAAAACAATAGATTAAGGTATGATTATGTACCAGAAACTTTTCAGTCCGAATACATATGCAGTCCATAGTTCTATGACAACTAGATAATTGTATTTACACTTAAGGTTAATTTTGTGTTTTAACTGAAAATGCTAATTTTGTAAAATTTCAACTAAAATTAAATGAAAATAAAAAATAAATCCTAAAAACTTTTCAGATGTTTTTATGTTAATAAAAGATAATCTAAAGCTTTTTAAGAGATTTACAGACAATTCCTATGTTCGTCTTTTGGTGCACATTGTACACATGTTCATGCATTCTGTAGTTTCATTTATGGCAATGCACTTGTCTCACTTTCTGCTTTGTAGCATTCACTAATGAATATCCTTAATTTGTTTTGCTGTATGTTACAAATATCTAAGATAGCAGTGAACATATTAAAGATCAATTTATAACAGCAAAGATATATAGAGAACAAACAAATAGAAAAAAAATACCCAAGTTTGGATTATCAAAATAAATATCCTTTTCCAAGTTAGAACTTATTTTTTTAAATAACTAAACTTCAGTTATATTACTTGTTTAATATGTAAACAGCTTAAGTATACTACATATATCTACCTTGGAAAAAATAAATGAAAAATTATGTAATCTTGTATAGAATCTCTAGTAAATTTTAGTTTTCTGTTGTAGGTTTTATGTGTGCCTGATATATTTAACAAATAGAATATTACATGTATATAGTTTAAGGGGACAATATGTGTGAAGGGAGGGGGCGTTATATTGCCATAACATAATAGTGCAACAAATACCAAAATCTGAATTTTCAAAGCTAAGATTATTTTTATTTTCTTCACTTTAACAAAAATTTTTTCATTTTTATTTTGAAATAAATCAACCAAATATAATAGACACACTTTTATATATAAACATCTTTTCTTATGTGACTACTTGAAATTATTATGAAAGTGTCTATCAAACATAAAATAGGAAACGGCAAATAATCAGATTTAATATGAATTTAACACTATAAACTGAATGATAAGTTTCAACAATCTTACCTATCCCGAGATATATCTTATAAACTAAACATGAAATTAGATTTTTTTTAAAAATACCTATTGATTTTGTTCCATTTCAATATAAAAATTATTTTACTTCCTATTTAAAAAGGTCTGGTTCCTAATATCAAATATCATTTGCCCAAAAACTGAGTTCATTGAACATCATTATGCAGAATTTCAAACTCCTCCAAACTTGTTTTTAAGATCCCCCCACCCCCCAGATTTTTTTTTACTCGTTTTCAACTAAATCATAAGACAAAAAACAATTTTAAAAATTCAGCAATGAATTTATGTGGAAAAAAAAAAATTTTTTAAATTCTTTTTTAATCAATTTTTTTTCTTTGATATTTATTTTTTGCCATAAATAAGCAAATACTATTTACAATATTTAAAAATTATACAATTTTTTTAAAAATCCAATTCATATATAAAAATTATTTTCTTTGAATTCCACTTGCTGTTTTTTTTTTTTTTTTTTTTTTTTGGGGGGGGGGGTATTACTTTTTAATGAAGTGATTATTTCTGTATAATAAATGTTAGTTTTTGGGCAAATGACATTCAATATTATGATTTCCTCTTTCTTTAAAGATTTCCCTTTTTAAAAGAATGAGTAACAATTTGTTTCTTCTACATCTCAATCCTCATCTATTTATAGCCATTTAATAATTAAAGCTGAAATGTTAAGAATTTCATTTCATTTAATTTAAAAAAAAGATAAAACAAAAAAACAAAACAATGAAAAACAAAAGAGAAAATTCCTGGTTATTATAAGATTTCCAAAAGAAATAACTCAAAAAAGACCTAAATAATTTTATCCTGAGAATCCTGACATAAAGGTAACTAGTATATTTTTTTCAAAGATATCGTAAAGAAATATGTTCGAATGAAACCCAAAACAAACTGATCATTAATCCTATCTTTTCGTTACTTTCCTAATTCCTCCTGCAATAAAAGTTTTTCAGTCAAAAAAAATAAAAAATAAAAAAATAAAAATTTTAAAAAATGCAAACAGAAATATTTGAAAAGAATAAATTAAAAATAATAATATTGAAGCAGAAAAATACAAACAAAACCCCCAAAAAATGAAGAAAAAAAAACAAAAGCAGAGAGTGGAAGCATTCCAATAAAGCAAAAGAGATAAGTGCAAAAAAGCAGAAAATACAAAGAAAGCTAAAAAAGCATAAGCGCATTGTTGAATTATTTAAAGTCTTTTCTAAAAATCTTGTGTTTTTCTTTTAACATGCAGGCTTCAGGTAATAAAGGTGACAGCTGGGCTGGTTCATTGTTTTTGGATAAACAACAAGAAATAAAGGGTTGTTTTTTTGTTTTTTTAAAGAGAATTCGTGCAATACTGAAAACTAATGAACTGCAGTAGAACACTAACAGTTGTGTGTGGGGGGTGGGGAAAGGGGCCAGGGGGTAGTGGCTCGGTAATATTTCACCATCATTTTTCATCTTAAAATTGAGGTGAGAGAATAACATTAAAAATAGATATGTAAATGATTATTAGATAATAGTACATCAATAGCAATTATGAAGTCTCTGTAAAAATAGGAATACCATGAATGAATAAACTAAAAATAAGTAAATAGAGTGTTATAAAAGGAATAAAGAGAATAAAATTTTAAAATAAGGAATATTTTGGAATAAAAAGAAAAGAGAAAGTAGCCAATATATATATATATATATATATATATATATTATATATATATATATATATATATATATATATATATATAATATATTAATATATAATATATATATGAGGTGTATATAAAATTTTGATAATGCATTGTTGTTGGCCCCTTTGCTTCTTCCTAAATGTTTTTTTTTTTGTTTTTTTCAAATTTATTTCAAGCCCATTCAAAATTCAAAACTCATCAATTTTTCCCAATTTTTAAGATACAATGATGAGCTGGCACCCAAATAACCAAATTAAAAGAATGATGTTAAAAAAAAAAAAAAAAAAAAAGAAAAAAAAAAGGGTATTAGTCTGCTTATGTCAGTTGCTTTAAGTCAGGCTAGTGCAGTAGTTTTCTTTGCTCTGCAGGAAAGGGGGGAAGGGAAGAAAACATTAACCTATATAAATTAGAATCATGGAGGTGCCTGTGGTGTAATGGTTATCGTCATAAGAAATGAACTCAGTGGCATGAGTTCAAATCCTGAACAAAGCTGTGTGTATTTCACATAGCACTGATACCCTTTGGAAAAGATATGAATCCATCTTTTCTCCCTCCATCTATGGGTAAATAGTAAGGCAGACTGAGGTCTTTAACTTTGGTATGGCAACCAGTGTATGAAGGAAAACTCTGAATTAAGACCTGTTAAACTTTGCTTAAAAATTGGCTTATGTCACATCCAGCTCATGCAGACGGGTTGGTAATACATATAAATTAGAATCACCTAATTATACGGGTGATGGTGAATGATATTGTCTGTATATCTCAAAACTGCTGGATGTGTCACTTATGTTATGGTGGGGGGTAGGGAAAGTGAGACCTTTCTCTTTCCCTAAGAAGGCTGTAGAAAGGATTGGTCAAAACCAAGCTTGTGATGTTACTGACTCTTCACAAAGTTTATAGACTTACATAGATTTATGCATTAGTTTTATACATTGAGAATTTTCCAAAAGAAAATTTTTCTATAGGATTTTAACAGAAAGTGTTTTTCTTTAAAGTCAACCCTGGGACTAGTATGTTAAAAATCAAAGCATTATGTAGTAAAAATCAAAATTAAATTGCATAGCTATATAAATTATAGTTGGAGGTAACAATAAAAGCAATTCTCTGTAAATGGCATTTAAAATAAAAACACAAATGTGTAATAAAATCTAATTCATATTAGAGATTTACTGAGAAAAGAAAAAAAGAGTTTCCCTTCAGCTACGAATATCATGAAAACAGAATGACTCTTAAAAGCCAGTTTCGTTTCCATAGTAACCTATCAATTTTAATTATAGTTTAAAAATGTAATATTCTTTAGAACTTAAAAATTAAAAAATTTGATATTTGATATTTATATTTTATATTATTTTGTAATTTATAGAAATTTCGCTTTGTCAATGAGGCTACATCAAAGAACCAGAACAAATTTATCACGTCTAAAATTTTGAGATGAGGCTTGATAATTTGTATTATTTAAATTTTTCGGACTGTTGTCTTCATTTTTATTGTTATATACACAATGTTTCAGCTGATGTGCCCTCCAGCCTTCTTTGTGTGTTTCTTGTCAAACTCTGGAACCTTAACGGAACTTCAAACCAAACAATCTACTCCAATGGATTAAATAAAGAGTTCAGGTCGAAGTTCCATAAAGGCTCCCTGTTGTAACGCAGGTATCAGAGTTAACAAAGACTATAAAGGATAGGGAAAAAAAGCTTTACAAAGCAAAGATACAAGGTGAACTGAGTAATTAGCATTTGCTAGATTGAATTAACCATGAGATCTCGATGTTTCTCTCTTCTGAGGTTTCATCTGACATTATTTATAGGAAAAACAAACAATTCCATTCTCATTATTTAGGTACTATATGACAGTCCTGATTATAAGAAGGTTCCAGAGTTTGACAAGAAACACCTGAATAAGGTCGGAGAGCACATCAGCCAAAACATTGTATATATAACAATACAGATTAAGACAACTGTCTGAAGAATCTAAATAATACAGATTTATTACATTCATTAACTGATGTTTAATCTTGGGAAAAAAAATAAAATAAAAAATAATAAGAAAGAATATATTTTTTCTCATGCAAATTGTATTATCATAAATGCTATTTAATGAATTGCACATCAGTAATGTTTACTCCAATACATGTCCAAAACATGCTTCACAGTTAATAGTAGCACATTCAATATTAGTATTTTGATAGTTGCTCAGTACACTCTCGTAGGCCATGTCAGTTGACAATGAGGCCACCTGAAACTAAAAGTAAAGAGAGAGCTGTCACCTATACTACTGAAGTACCATCAGGTAGCAAGCCTAAGTGAAGTGAGCACAAGATGACTACATTTAGTGATATTACAGTTGTGTTAGGACCCAAGCAGAATGTATGAATCAATGTACAGTTTGTGTGTGTATATATATATATATAAATATATACACAAGAATATAGATATATATATACATAGAGCTATAGCAGCAAACCCTGGCTGTATGGGTACCCAGCTCAGTTGTAACAGTACCCACCCTCTTCACTTGATGAGCGCTTAGGTCGGCCATGAGGCTGATATTTGATCTGCACTTTACGATTGATCCCTGAAAAGCGTCCATACCTGAAAACAATAAGTAGCAACCAAACAATATGGTATTAGTATACAAGCATAGAATCTTCTCACTGCAAATAATGGAAACATGGAGGACAGGAGATTGAGCATGAATTAAGAATTCAGAACAGATTATCTGTTCAACAAAATATTGCATAGAAAAGAGGCTTGCAAATAAATACACTTGCAAGCTAGTTTAACAAGTGAATCTTACAATATCCACCAGGAATATCAGGCTGTTTTAGATTCTAATCAACAAACTTAAAAAAATAAAATATTTATGCAAATATACTTTGTATCTATCAAATACACAACTAGTAGCAAGATTTTTTTTCTTCAACATTCTGAGAATTGGAAATGGACCCAATTTATTTTTTAACGTACAAAATCATATAAAAACCAATTGCTAACAAGAAAAATATTAAATGATTTGGATATATTTTTTTTTACTTGAATTAGTGGTTCTCAACTGGGGTCCATGTAACATTTTTGGTAGACCACACCAAAAAATACCGAATTGGGGGTTCTCGATGATATTTAAATGGTCCAGAGAGCAATTCTTAATTACTCACTTAGGCTTATCATAAATGCTCTATAGAACTTAATTGTTAAATATATTTATTTGAAATAAATTAATTTTCCTTCAAAATAAAGCATAATCATTTACTATTTCTTTAATTTTTCATACAATTCCTTTACTTTTTTTATTAGTGAAGAATATGAGAAGCTTTTCTTTCTGTGTAATGGCTAGGCAGTCAATGAGTAAAAAAAAAAAAAAAAAAGGGTTGAGAACCACCGACTTAAATGAATCTAAAATATTGGTATTCTTAAAAAAAAATTTTTATTTAGAATTTGCAAAGGAATCCAAAATGCATATTCCAACCTGAATTAATATTTAGCTTTGATTGAATAAATGATTACAATGAATTCTTAAATTAACCAGATAATTACTAAAATCACAAAGCATTCCATGCGAGAAATGAAGTGTCCAATAATTTGAGGATGATTATGAAAATGTCAAATTCAAAAAGTATCAAATCAATTGACATATCAAATACAAAATGAAGGATACAAACTGACAAAATCTTTTTTTTAAAAAACAATTTTCCATTCAATATTCATTTATTTAATAAAAAAAATTGATAGATATCTAGCTATTTTTCACCTCTTCATGAGGGTGGATTCAACACAAGGTTAATCTTAGTGTGGGTAGTTCCAGAAATGCTGGCATTACTAGTTTTTACAATGCCTGATGATTCTGGCATCAAAGACTGTCCCCCTAACCCTACCCCCATGTTAAGAGCAACGAGGAAATGGATCCCTGAACCGAACCTTGCACTTCAGGCCCCCAAAGATTGAAAATGAATAAAATGGATATAAACTAAAAATTATGTTGAGAAATATGTCACAGTTCAAAGTAAAATCATTTTTAAGAAAGGAAAAATCTCCATACTAATCTATAAACTAAAGAAAACAAAACTTAATGTAAGCAATCATTAAAAAAATAATAATTGAAAAATTCATAATTATTTGTAAAAATTAAAGAACAAATTAATTTAAACAGTAAGATAAAAAAAAATGTAAGATGTAAACTTAAAGAAAAAAATATATATGCATTTCATAGTAAATGTTATTATTTATAAACATCTATCTATATAGTATAGACTATATTACTTCTACATGCACACACAAACACGGACTTAACTATGATATCAATTTCTTAAAGAGATATCAATATTACTCAAATAACCAATCCAAAACACCTCATTTAATAAATGTACTACAATCTAAAATAAACAAAATGAATTTATAAATTACACTCAAACAAACACAAACATAATTTAGATATAAAACTACAATATTTCCTTTAAGAGACAAATTCTTTTTACCTACAAACATCTCCAGACAATATCCATAGAACAACACAACTCTCATAATAATTTTTTAAAAAAAGGAAATGAAATGGCTACTTTTTTGGATACAGTTGACCATCCAGATATCACCAAACAGAAAATAAAGACAAAATCTCAGAAGAGATTTATTTCCTATTTGAAGCAACAGTTTTCATTTTGATTTGATTTTCTTTGCCACAAGAAGGAATAAGGATCACTCCAAAACATTGCAAATATCAACATACATTATTTTTTTTTAGCATGATTCATTCTCTGCAGCCTTCAATAGTAAGTAGATTTCATTTTTTCAATATTATCTTTCATTCACATTAGTTAAATTTATAGGCTATCCGATTCATATATTTTGAAATCATACAAGAATCTTAATACCATCTATAAATTATTCAAGATGAACTTATGTGTCAAGCTTGAATTTCTGCTAAATTCTTTGTGTGATCAAGAACTAACACAAAAGATCTTGCAGCAAAAACGTTTTTTTACTAATCACCTCAAATAGATCAATAGAAATCAATAATTGACACAATACATCACAGTGTTCATCCTTAGTTTAATTGATTTGAGACTTAACTAAGCAATGATCTAAAAGCAAAAACACTAATTGAAAAAAGAATATAATTCAAAATATGAAAAACTCATTTTACACATTGTTTCTCATAAAATAAACATTTTTGAAAACCTTATTTGTTCAAGTTAATCTATAAATGGGCTATAAATTTATTTTTTAAATAATGAATAAACAATATATTTATTTTGCATTTGTTGATGACTAACAAGACAGTAATAAAGTATTAATGATTTAATAATTAATTTATATAAAAAAAAAAAAACAAAGTATTTATTGTCTGACTTTTTGAGATGAGTATTTTGTATTCTTTAGATTTTTAAGACTATTGTCCCCATCTTTATTGTTATATACACAACTTTTTGGCCAATGTGCCCTCCGGCTTTTTTCGACAAGAATGATCCAGAGTTTGACAAGAAACACCTGAAGAAGGTTGGAGAGCACACTGACCGAAAGGTTGTGTATATAACACTAAAGATGATGACAACAGTCCGAAAAATCTAAAGAATACAAAGTATTTCTTATATTAATAGATAATGAAAACAAAAATTTTGAAATTAATAAACTTATTTTTAATAGATTAAATCTATTATCAAATCTACACTAGAAAAAGTGAGATTTATATGAAATATCTAACATATTGTAATTTACTATTATCATCAATAACTAAAAAGAAAAAAAAAGGCACAACTGATTTTAGAATTGATTTTCTTATTAGTCATTCTAAAATGATTAGTAAAAATGTTAATATTTTAGATTAACAAAGCTGTAAAATTAGAGCATGATTTTTTGTGTTAATGTATAAACTATATTAGATATCAATAATATATGCTACTTTGAATAATAATTTTGCAAGAAATACTTGTTCTGATTATTATTATTTATTCTAAATAAACACTCTCACTCTCTCTCACTCACTCTCTCTCTCTCCATAATATACTTATATATTTGTGATGGTGAGTCATAAATCAAAAACTAACTCTAGAAACATTACAATAGATGATCTGAAATAGACACATTTGATGAATAAACTTTATATCTGTTGTAAATATCTCACCTGGAAATAAAATTCATAAAATACATTAAGCAGATGTACAAGTCATGGAATATGGATTGCATTTTTAAGATGTTAAGAAATTATAAAATAAGATTTTAAGAAATTACAAAAAAAAAAAAAAAAAAGAAGAACTGAATTCATTATACCTAATATAAATATATTCAAACTTACAAAAAATCCTTCCATAGAAATTCTAATTAAAACAATTGAAGAATTAAGTTTCAATAATATTTCTAATACTATTTTTGATGTAGTTCAGTTTTCAATAAAATGGAGCTTGACAATTATCTTTAAAAAAATTAAAAAAATTAAAAAATTAAAAAATTAAGAAAATAAAAACATAAGAGGAAGTTTATAGAAAAAGTAAAAATTAAATAAATCACTTGATATACAAGTTTATAAAGAAAATAATGTAAGAGTCAAGTTTGTTGGATTTTTAAAGAATTTTAAAAGAGCAATCCATATATCATGCTAGTTGATCTGCTTTCATTACTCTAGCCACTGGGAAAGAAGAAGGTTGGGAAAATCTGGTGCAGTAGCAGAAAGAGGAGACTTTCATTACATCAGAAACTATCAAAGAAAAATAGGGGGATAGTTACTAACATGGATCACTAAAAATGCCAGTGCAAAGAGTGTGTGTGTGTGTGTTAACAGAAAAAGCAGCCAGACATATAAAAGGACAAAAATTAACAGTACTAAATGTACATGACTGAGCATTCCATTTATTTTAAATAAACTAAGAAATAAGCTGGAATTTTAAAGAAAATGTTTGTTTTTTTTAAATAAAATCCAAAATAATAGACATTCAAATTTGCAAACTAAAATAACAAATCTAACAAGCAACAATTTCAAGCCTTATATTCCATTCCACCCATTTACGATCTCACTAAAGATAATCTGGGAGAAAAATATTACTTTTACGTACACTCATTAATTTGACAAGGAAGAAAAATCTTTATAGCATTCAGGAAAAATGAGAACTGATATTTCTCTCAATATACAATGAGAAAAAAATTGTATTAAAAGATGCTTAATTTTATCAATAGATTTAAACAGAATTGGTTGTATGATAGTTCATTGTAGTTTTACATTATCAATTTATCAAAAACAATGTAATCCAACAAAAGAATGCAATTTGACTTTAAATTATATTAATTTACTCAATGTTGATTGGTAAAGATCTTTTTTATTTACTAAAAAATTAATCTTAAAATCATGAAAATTTTTAAAATCCCATATCTAAATTAGCTTCAAAGATAAATAGAGATTAAATTTTATGTATAAATATCCAAATGTCAATGGATTATTATCCTACATATGAAGATTATTAAAACTTTTAAATTCAACTTTAAGTATGTTATAGAAAAATACAAATGGGTTTTATAAATAGTTATACTAATTTGAAATAGATGGGGACAGAGCAGAGAGGATGTTAATTTCACTTTACACTTATTTAATATATTTTTTTTATATATATCTTAAAATGGGTTAAGCAAATTTTTCAACACATTTTTTATGAATATCTAGTAATACCTGAATCTATCAATGAAATTAAATGTTTCACTGATTTATTGATATAAAAGGCAATAATAAATATATAATGAATTTGGATAATTATAAAGATATATCATAATACTATAATACATTCTAAAGATCTTACAATAAAAATAAGTTCTTTATATATCTTTATAAAGATACATTATGAACAGAATTTATTTGAATACAAATTATATCAATGATTTAAGTCAGAATTTATACATCGTAAAGAAGTTTATAAAATTTTCTATTATATATGATACATTTTTAAAAATGAACAGTATCATAAATGCTGCACTATAGAAACTCTTTACACTGGAAAAATTAGTTTATGCATAAATACTGTATTTGAATATAATTATTTTTAAGGATGATTTATAATAGGAGAAAGACATTTAAAATAATCATATAAGTTTTACAGACCATTTTCATAATTTTCATATATTTATAATATTGATCATGCATCCTACAACCAAGCTAGAAATTGCATGTTAAAAGTCAGAAAGTTAAGGGTTAATTCTTTGAAACTAATAATAAATTATTAAAATCTTTCCAAAGTCATCAAGAGTAAATTAATAGTTAAAAGGCAAAATATCAAGCAAAATGTGTTAGCATTGTTATTTTAAAAACTTACAAAAATAACAAAACCCAAAAAAAACATGCACTAAAATCGACAACTACACTGAGCAGGTAAGATCAATTCTTGGTTAGACAAATATTAAAATTTACAACTCAAAAGTTATATCTTTTAGATTAGTGGATAGGTGACTAATAACCTACTTCTATATCTTCAAAAAGATATATATATATATAAAGTACTTCAGGAGTAGAAAAATATCCCATGTGGCTGAGAAATGACACATGCAATTTAGAAAATAAAAAAATAAAAAATAAAATTAAAAAAAATAGTATATGGTAGGTGAAAGACTATTTTGTTAATTTATGAAGCTAATTAATTTTACAATGTTGAATTTAAATTCAAAAAGATAAAATCTTACAATAAATGTGAAATGTGCTGATAATTCAGGAAAATTATTTTATTTCACTTCCCATGTTTTTGTTATTTGTAAAAGTTTTTAATTCTATAATCTTGTTAACTGTACAAATTTATTTCAAACTAAATAAATAATGTTTTAATGTCATTTATATTCAGCTAAGATGATTTGATTTTATAGCCTAATTTGTGTGATAACTATTCCTCAACATTCTAAATGCTAAAAAATACATAAAATATAATTAAAAAATAGATGACTGCATGCCACAATTGTTCTAATATTTTACTATGAATTAATTAAAACCTTTACACACATTCACAGTTCAACCTATTTATACAAAAGAAGAAAAAAAATATCACTCTTTTTCTTTAAAATATCTAGAAAGATAATTTAGCTTGCATTTGGGCAAATACTGGATCTAAGAAGAAATGGATATGGATCATTTCACACTAGCAATTATTAAATAACATCAAACTACTTTAGCAATCTATTAACTTATATATATATATATATATAAATGCAAGCAAGCAAAATAATTTTAAAATTATTCTTTTTCAACCCTGCTGAAAGCTGTGAAGCAATAGCAGTAAGATAAATCAATCTTGATAGAATTGTTAAATTGCTTAAACTTGCTAAAATCCCAATCAATAAAATCAAATTTTAAAGATTACTTGTGTCAAAATAAACAAATACTCTATAGAACAATAATATTAATAAAAATCAGAGATTTATTAAAAAAACATCTTAAAATTCGGATGGAATGTTTTTTTTGTTTTTTTTCCTCGTCCCATTAATTGATGATAAATCAATCAATAAAAAACATCAAAGAAGAACATTATGCCAGATGAATTAGTCTAAAGCATTAAGAATTTGGATTTCTTTTTTTAATTTTAATAAGGGCAAAAATGCCATTCCAAACTGCTATAGCCTGGATAGAATTGAAGAAAGCAGTAAATAATTTCAAATGGCAATTATAACATACAAAGAAAAAACCACTCTCTGCAAGCAACAGAAAAAAAATTTGGAAAAAAAAATTAATGTCAAAAATTTATATTTTCAAGGTTATGTAAAGTAAATTATATTTATTTCAAAGTTTTTTAATTATTCAAAACAAACAGAAATAGTTATAAAACCATCTTAGCTATTTATTTATTGTTAAACTAAAAGTCTATTTGTAAAAAATAATAAAACCTTTGTATATGCTATCTTTCATGCTAAATGCTAGTCAATGATATAAGAAAAATTGAAAATTATTATTATGCAAACAGTTGGATCATTCGATTATTGTAGATCATGGTAAGAAATTAGCAAACTAATATTTTCAGTAGCAAACAACAATTTTTTAACCAATTATAATTCCTTTGTCAAGTAACAATTTTCTATTAGTTTTTCTATCTAAAGATTTTTTCCAATCAATAGTTTGTATCAAAAGAAATTACTTCTGCAAAACATTGCAGACAATAATCTGGAGTTAAAATTTGATAAATAACCTAAAACTTAAATTTAAAAGAATTCAAAAAACTGTAAACAAAAAACAAATTTCAAGAAATCTAAAGTAGAATTTTTATCAGAAATCCAAAAACATTTTTCAATAGGAATAGAAAAAGATTAGTCTATGAAAATGTTACTAAACAATATCCAGTAAGATTAGATATATAAAATGAATATTAAAGAAATGTAAGTAACAAAGAATTAAATTTCTGGGAATATTTAACATAAAATTAACAAGCAAAAAATTAAATAGGTGCAATAATTTGTTTAATAACTTTAGGTTTTTTAGACAAAATTAATATGGTGATATAGACCTAAGGAATAGTTTGTCTATTTAGTAGTAGAGTTAAAGTTGTGCCATAATAAATAATAGAAATATCAAAATTACAACTTAAAATAAAAATAGTAGGAAAGTTGATATTTTGATTATCTTTTATTTTCTATTAACAATAAAAAAACAATAGTATAGAAAAATGACTGCATCAAGTGGTGTTGTGGTTTTTCTATAAGTTCTATTTCTTTCTTTATAGATTATCTTTTAAGCAATCTAAAGCAAACAATAAATACACTCTCACCCAGTAGAGAAAAGGTCATACATTTTGTTATATACAAAAAAATATCACCTTATGAATATATTCAAACTAATAGCACTAGTATGACTTACATATAACTTAAACCTTTTGCAATCATGAAGTTCAAATGCTCCACATCAACAAATTAAAAATATTTGTATGTAAGAATTTCTCATATAGACATTTAAAATCATTTCATCATAATTAATGTGTGCTACATAATGCTAAACATCTTCTAAATTTATAGACACTAGTCAAAGTACAACCGGCACCTTATAGATCTGAAGATATACTACTCTAAGTATTCTGTAAGGATGCTAGCTAAAATAATGCCCTTATTTTCCAGATCTGTAAATACGTCTTTTCTTTTCAATCTGTAAGGATGCTATTCAAAGTGAGTCCTTTATATTGTAAATCTGTAGATACTAATCAAAATATTTAGTTTAGAAGTTTGTTATAACTCAAAGAATTGAGAAATGTTCATGCCTTTCATAGTTGAAAGATAAAATTAAGTAAAGGTGCAACATGTCAACTTTCCTGAGTTTGCTTTGCCAGGATTTGGTGACATTTAAAAAAACATGATATATTTGTATAAAGGATAAGAAGCTACTTAAAAGAAAGAAAAACATCTTTGACAATAGATGACCTTTATGTAAAAGTCAAAATACCATTAATCCATAAGTTGTCATCTAGCTAGATTGTCAAGATAACACAATCCAGTCTACCTATATGTGTCATTGTTGTAGAATTGATATTATTGTGAACTATATAAACATTTGTAATTTTATTCATAATAACAATGATAAAATAGTATTAATCATTACACATAGAATATTAAACAATGACATAATATTAACAAAGTTTGATGTTAAACTAATTTCTTTAAAAAAAAAACTGACAAAAACAACAATGTTATTAATCAGTTTCACTTCTTGTGTTAAAACTTTAGAAAAAGGTAATCTACTTAAATGTGTTTCCCTTCTATACAAAAGATCACTTTATCAAATATCACCAATAAGGTTAATAATACACTGCTACCTTGACTTAGAAGTTTAATTTATTCTGCTCGTAACTCAATTTCCACATGTAACAAATCAGTTTGCCTGATTGAAATAAACTGAAATGCCATTCTGCCCCCCCCCCCCAATTTTTTAATTAAAAAAATTGCACTGTATAGCATAAATTTATATCTTAAATTTTAGCTCTCAACACAAAGCAAAAAATTAACTGAGTGACAACTTATAACTCAGAAAACTTGTAAGTCAAGGTACCACTGTATTTATCTTACAAACCAAACTATTTAGGTTGGTATTATCATTATTATATCTTTAAAATAATAATATTTATTAGTTTCACAAACTTTTTTAATTCAGCAAATTAAAAATTAAGTACAAATTTTTAAAGCTTAAATTACTATAAATAAATTTTCCTAAATGATGGGACATTCTTGTTAAATGAATATGAATATATATTTTTTTACTTAAAATTTTAATAAACTAAAAATATCAACAAAAAGCAAATTCAAGACATTTCTACACATTTCTACTTCTTTGTGGCCATTTCTTATAAACCATAACATTTTTCAAAAAAACTACATAGTTCTATTTTAATCATACACATTTTACTCACTAAAACACTAACATCTTATCATAAATAAAAAAAATAAAAAAATATTTCTAAATAAGAAAGATATACTTACATTTCTAGTACAAGTTTCAGTTGTTCCAATTTGGCTTTTTTCTCTTCAATTACAGTATTCTTTTTAATCTTATTTTCATTCAATAAGAATCTTACAATGTCCAATACTTCCTGCAGTTGTTTCGGTTTCTTTAGCTTCAAGTGGCCATTTTTATAGCCTTGGTATTTTTCAAAAAGTTCAAAAAACCTAGAAAAAAATTAGAGGTTAGTCATTAATTCTTATTATTAACAAAAATTAGAGATACAAAAATACAAAGTTGTTTAATTGTAAAGTTTAAAATTAAAATTAGAATTCATTTTTACAGATGATTCTTTTTTGTATACAATTCGACAAATTTTTATCTTTGATGAAATAGTTACAAAATAGAATATTTAAATTTTATTAATTTGCATTTTTCTTTATCAAATGATTTTGTTTAATTTTAAGAAAGTTAATTTTTTGCACAATCCCTTTTTCTTTACTTACAGACGTCATAACACATGATAATTTTTATAAAGCCTGGAAAACCTCTTGCATTGTGATTGTGAGTACTTGGAGGTAGTTCACACTGGACCTATGACATTTTAGGTCAACTGCTATTGGGGAGGTGTATGAGTGGATAGGAAAGTTTAAAAGTAACTGGACAAGCATGACACACAAAGAGGGAGCAAGACATCCATCAACCTCCACCACTGATGAGAAGATTCAGCAAGCTCAAGAGATGGTAATGGTAAACTGGTGAGTTATCATTGATGAAGTAGCTAGTTTACTGCAGTTTTGTCATGGTTCTGCCAATCAAATCATCCACAATGAGCTCGGCTTCCATGAAGCAAGAGTGTAGATAATTTTTGGATTTCCCTCATACATAATTTACTAACCAAATCCATTTTAATTTAAAATTTCATAAAGAAAAACTACTGGATGATTGTAAAGTAACTCCCTATACTAAAAATCTTATAATTTATTTCTGAATCATTATTTTTTACAAAAAATTCAATATGAGAAGAACACACATAACATGGAGTTTTATTCAAAATTCTATATGGGTACCAGTATTCATGTCTAGCCTCTCAAACCACTCAGGAATTGCATCAACTGAATTTCTCAGGAACTCTTGTGGAATGGCAGAAATAAATTCTCATATTAGTCCTTCAAGCTCTTCCATAGTCCTTTAATCAACCCCTAAGAAAAAAGTCACAGTGTGTTAAATTAGGACTTCTGTCTGGCCACTCATGTAAACCATGTCTACCCATCCATCTCCAGGAAAATGGTGACTGAGCCATTCACAAACAACAAGCAAAATGTGGAGAAGCATCTTCTTGCATAAAGATCAAATCTTCAATTGAAGAATTAAGAAAAATTTCACTGCATATAAAAAAATTACAAATAGTTTAAAATAGAGAGTTACTCTCCAAACACCCTGCATTTTACCAAAACAACTCTTTAATATTTTTATTAAGAGAAAAAAATCCTTACTTTTTGTGCTTAACCTCCATTTTCATCTTCTGTTTAGGTGTTCTGTCTCCATGCCTGATGACTGCAATGACACAGCGAAGCTCCATCCTTAAAATAAAGGAAAAGAATCTTTCTATGGAACGTTGAAGACAAATTAGAAAATACACAAGAATAAAAAATTTAAAAAAAGAAAGCATTTAACCTAACCGTACCAAAATGGAAATCTAGTATCATTTTCATTAGTAAAGTGTACAAATTAAAAGCTTTCTTAAGATTTTACAATCTTTCCTTAGTAAATTTCTGTTAATAAGGAAATCTTTCTTATTCAAATGTACTAGCATAATTAGGCTATTTCAATGTCAAAATTTTAAGAACTCAATCACATCTAATAGCTTGTCAATACTACAAAACATATCTAAAGATTTTTTATAATGCAATGCTGATCAATACCAACCAAAATCACTTTTATTCAGCACTAGCAGAGTTACCCAGCATTGCCATTTAAAAAGTTAAAAATAAATCTATTATCTATATTTATATATAGATTTATAAAAATTATTTTTCTTCATATTTGTTTTATTATTTTTTATTTATATTTATATTCTTGTTTTTAATTTGTTTATTTTCATAATATATTCCAGTTCATAATATCAACATCTTTAAACCTTATAGTGTGTACTGCTGAGAGGCTTAAGCAATTAAGATAATAAATAACAGTAGCAATCTTTTTGAAAGAATTATTCAAAATGCTAAATATTTTTTTAAAACCTAATTTAATCATACAGTTAAAAGAAAACAATGAAATAATAGAAAATTACATTGAGCCAGATGTTGTTGGGACAACGGGTACATCCTCGGGAGCGGATCCTAAAACCCAGGGAATATCTAATTGTGGTGCTAAAGCACGCATTACCATTGTCCTACAAAGAAAAAATAAGTTGCATAGAAAAGATCTTTTCATTTACACAAGAAAAAAAAATTAAAGTTACAAATAAACACTTTTTTAATAAACTGAACAAGAATACTTCTCTAAAAATAAATGGGAATGTCAATGTATCACATTTTTTAACTTTACTCCTAGAGGCTGTAGCCCAATATATCATACCATTTTGGAATCAGGCTGACTCCATGAGCAAATTTAAAACATTCCAGGCCAAACCTGGATCTGAATAATGAAAGTTAGGATTACCAAGTTTTAATTACTGCAATTGTTTTGGGCAATTTTTAACATCATTTTTTGCAATGAATTTGGAAACAAGCTATTTGTACTGACCTCAAATTCAGCTTTGCAATAAATTCCAAATAGACAAATTATATCATTGTTTTGGTGAAAACTGTTGTTTTAAAAATATTGTTCAAGTTTATTAAAATTTAATAAGTACTCAATGCATGAAGTGTCATTGTTGGGTTAAAAGCCCAATAAAGACCCTCTGTAGGTCTAGTTTAATTTCTAAGCTAATTGTTAATAAAGGCAACAGCACTATTATAGAACATGTTTAAGAACAACTTAAAATTATCTACTGAAGTGTTCAGATTTTATTAATTATCAAAAACTTACCCAAGAATTTTAGCACAATCATCATAATATTTGCTAGAATTCTTTACAAAACTGAATCCATTAACATCACAGACATAGGATTTCCCATTGGCACGGAGAAGATCAAAACCACACACAGTTTGCTGAAAAGAGAAACAAAAATTTGTAGAATAAAAGGAACACAATTTTTATTAATTTTGATCATGGGGTAAAATAATATATTGATAAAATTACAGATAAATTGTTTTCATTTATATTAGGGATTTAAATTGCTTTATGCTGAGTGCTAAAATTACAGGTAGGAGTTTTATGTTAATAAGCTCACAAAAACATTTAACTTCCCAACTTTATTGCAAAGAAAAATATTACAAAAAATAAAATAAAAAAATATTAAAACATATACATAATTCATTACATTCTATTTAATTATGTTTTTATACAAGACAATTCTATTGTTCTTATATTAAAAAATGTAACAAAAAAAAAATTAGGGTGTTTTGGGGAGGACTGGAACGGATTAACAGCATTTAAGTTTATTTCAATGGAGAAAATCGATTTGATATACAAGGAAATTGAATTACAAGTGGAACAAAATTAAACTTGTAAGTCAACATACCACTATACGTGTTATCCACATACAGTTTTTTAATGAGGATAATGATGATTTACTGTATTGTGCATCTGTAGTAGTTTGAAACATCCTACAGCAGCATTCAGTCCTTCATCATTTAAAGATACACTGTTCTTTCTTTTGTGAGGGTCCTTAGTTCCCTCAGTCACTTTCCAAATCTTAGGGCCTCTAATCATGCGTTTTCAAGATCTGACCACAGCTTACCAAGTCAGTTTGTGCAGGTGCTTCTTTGGGCATCCATTACACATGACCAAATATGGACCATCGTCATTGCACTGATCTTGTTGATAATAGAATAGGATTGCACATTTTTGTACGAAGCCCTGTTGAGGGTTAGGCTGTTTGTTTAATGAATATATTAGTAATTAAATAAAAGGATATAAGACTTTTTTGCAATCTTAATAACAGTGGCCAAATTTATAACAGGGTGATTTACATTTTGATTCCAATGAAAACAAGTCCATGACTATCTCTCTCTCTCCAACCGTCCCTATCATTCATCTGCACAGCATCCAGAATCTACAGAGTTGATTAATGTAGGTTTTTGCTAGTCAACCTACACTGATATGTCCAAAGGAGAATGTCACTTATGAGTTTATCCTTGCTTATAATCCTTGTCTATCATGCAACACTAGTAAAGTTCAATCTCTGACTGAGGCAGTGATACATTTAATGAATATATTAGTAATGAAATAAAAAAGAAAAAAGATTTGAACAAACCTTGAAGGCAAGTGAAACCTTTCTGGCAATGAACTTCTCCCTGGCACTGAGAATTACAGGATATCGGACTTCTTTGCCATCTTTATCTCTTTCAACTTTACCATCAAGTGCAGGAGACTTTCTGGCTTCAGCATGAGCATAATCTGGTCCTACAGCATAAACCTATTTGGTTTCAAGAAAAATAAAACTTGTGAAAATTTATAACAGGATCATTTACTTGTGTGAATTTTGGAAATGAGGAACTATCCATCATAGAATCAATAAGTGACTGACAGAAATATAAACAGTAATTAAAAACAGTGAAAAATTTATTTATATTAAAAAAGGTCCATGAACTGTCGTCTATTGCTTCCAATTCTACACAAACAATCCTTTATGCACATCCAAATTGAAGATATTATGAGACATGAATTTCATATTAAATAAAATAAACAAAAGAAATTATTTGTTTGAATTTTTGAAATGAGGCTTGATCATTTGTATTATTTAGATTTTTCAGACTGTTGTCTTCATCTTTATTGTTATATACACAATATTTCAGCCAATGTACCATGGTGCAATGGATATGAAGGTTGAATTAATAGTTTTAAAGAGCACTCATCTGAAGATTGCAGGTTCAATCCTGACTACAGGCAAAAATAACATAGAATACTTAACATAGCTTAACAGTTGTACCCGGTCATGGTTAACAGAATAAGAACAATCTATCCTAATAGATTAAATAAAGGGTTCATTTAAAAGTTCCGAAGGCTCCTGAGTTTGACAAGAAAACCTGAAGAAGGCCAGAGGGCACATTGGCCAAAAAGTTGTGTATATAACAATAAAGATGAGGACAACAGTAAAAAAAAAATTTTAAAAATTAAATAAAACTAAGTGTCATTTATATTTTGATTCAAATGAAAACAAGTGACATGTCATCTGAACAATAGTTGAATTGATTTTGATTAAATCTAACTTTATTCCTAAAAAAATTCAGTTTTAAAAGAAGGGATCTTCATTTGATATTTTTAATTTAAAAAAAAAATTCCTTTGAAAAATTTAATAAACTAAAATAAAACAGTTTTAAAAAAAGACAAAAACCTTAATGACATTAATTAGATAAGGGAAACTTTTCACATTAAACTTTAAATGCAATTTATATATAAATAAATATAAATCTGTATTCATGAAAATGCTAAAAAATTTTTTTTACAATAAATTTATTAGGTTGATAGAAAAGTTGCCAGCATCATCTTTTTGCAGCACAATGTTATGGAAATCTTAGAAGTGACTCAAGTTTATTTTTTTTATTATTTGT
The DNA here is from genome assembly GCA_023376005.1 of Doryteuthis pealeii. Taxonomy (NCBI): domain Eukaryota; kingdom Metazoa; phylum Mollusca; class Cephalopoda; order Myopsida; family Loliginidae; genus Doryteuthis; species Doryteuthis pealeii. The sequence goes on along the minus strand of CM042160.1, from coordinate 63,449,283 downwards.
GCAAAATCTGTCAACTGTAGTAAATCATTTATAAACCAAGATTTCAAATTCCTAAATAAAAACACTAAATATCTGCTTGAAAAAAAAAAAAAAAAAAAAAAAAGTTAATTCTAGTAAAGTTTATATTTTAAACTTTTTGTGACTTAACCCTTTCCAAACTGAATTTATTTCTAAATTTTACCAGTCTTAAGGTTATTCAAATCAAAACTCAATTTTGTTATCTATCTAAACATTAAACCCTTTGTACCATATATATTTTGGGGTATCCCATCATGGCATAATGGACATGATATCACATATCATAATCATGGATTCCCATGACTCTTTCTTGCCAACTGTCCCTATCAGTCATCATTACTTGCAAGTCCTCTTCACGACATCCAGTATCCACACAGAGCTGATCAATGTAAGTCTTTGCTGATCAACCCACTCTGGTGTGTCCATGTGTAGGTGTCTACTGTAGAATGTCACTCATAGGTTCATACTTACTTATCCAGCATGTCTTATAAATCTTACTTGGATGGTTTGTGTTAGGAGATAAGTGGCCATACAGTTGCTTTTTTTGTGGGATGCTGCCTCCAGGATTTGTCCAGAAAAGCATGCAGCATCCTTGTGTAGTTTCTACCTAGCGTTTTTTGCCAATCATTTCATTAAAGTCCAATTGGTGCAGCTGTACAGTAGCACTGACACCACTACAGCTTAGAAGAATTCTCACTTTATCTCATCAGAGAGATCAGATTTTCATATGTTCAATATTCTGTCTATAGCAGACCATGCCTTTTCTATGCTTATATTGACAACACTTTCTGTGGATAAAATATTACTACCTAGGTATGTGAATGGGTGTACATCTTATTTGATAATTTTAATTTACAGTTTCAGGGACAAATAATTAGCTGAAACAAGTCATAGTCAGAAAGTGAAAAAAAGTTGCAATTGTAGGAATACTAGTTTCAAAACTTTAACATTTAAAAAAAAGGGGGAAAAAAAAGGAAAAAAAAAGCACAATATTCAGCCATTTTTCTGTAGATAGTCCCATATAAAAAAAAAAAAAATTAAAAAAAAAAAAAAAGAAAGATCTTTCATTGTTTTGTTAACTTTTGATAGTATGTAAATGAGTTTAAGCCATGAAATGGACACTTTATCAGAATTCTTTTCAAATGGAATTGTTTAAGATTTTAATGTGATGATTTTTTAAGATGAAAACTATATTCGTAAGAGGAGTTAGTGCTTAATTTCTACATGCATTTACCAGGTTTAACAAGTTTTGAATTCAGAGTTTTTCTTCTCCTAGATTAGTTGCCATACCAAGGTTAAAGAGTCCAATCTGCTCTATATTTATCCATAGCTGGAAAAAGAATAGTTGGATGCATACCTTTCCTAAGGGTATTCGCACTAGGTGAAATGCAATCAGACTCATCCAGGATTTGATCTCATACCACCATTTCCAACAACAATAACCATTATACCACAGGCGCATCCTAGTGGAAATTTGCCTAATTTGAGGGACCATGCAAAAAATATAGCATCATTGTTTGACAGTATTTATCTGTGTGAGAATGGTTGGGAAAAATGGGTTAAATAGTCTCTTATTAACTTTTAATAGGTTTCTGTTTTTCTGATGTATTCTAGGCTGTCTTGATTCATACCAGGGTGTGCTTCGTATTGAGGTGTTGTCTTTCTCTCCCTGGTTCCGAGTTCCATTTTTGTTCTTGTTAAATTAGGAACACGGCGGCGTAATTCATGTACACACATTTTTTTTATTAATTTCCCCTGAAATACCTTAACTGCACGCATGTGGAGAATTAGTGCAGGATGCAACATGTGTCTGCCCACAAGAGCTCTATGGTTAATTCTAAGTTAACTAACTACTTTCCCAAGTAACCACATGTAACTTCATAAGCCAATCAGAACTCCATTCCAGGTCAACTTGGGTTCAAAGATTGTCAAAAAAAACTATGAATTTTTTCATTACTGTTAAATTCACATCCTAACTACACTTCATTACAAAAATGATAGGATATGCTTATTCATTATGAAACTGATAAATAAAACAGAGATAATGATCATTTGGATAATGTCTTTTGGCTTCAAAAAGTCTGACTCAAAGTATTGACAAGGTTTCAAGGAATAAACAGCACCAAGGTTTACATTTATTTATCAACTGTTTGCATTAAAACTTTGTTTCGCCCCAAATAATTTTCTAGAATGTATTATTCATTGATTTGAGGCAAAATAAAACTCAATTTATTTAAACTTGCTTAAAGTCTGTCAATGTTGATTTGCATCCTATTCATCATCAGGTTGCACTGATAGCACGGATTTCCATGACTCTTGGAACCTGTCATTATCGGTCATCACCCATGTCAGGTCCTCCATACAGCATCCAGAATCTACACTGAATTTATTGATGAAGGTTTTTTGCTGATCATTCTAAGCAGGTATGTCCAGGTGTACATAGGAAAATGTCACACAAATTCATCCTTGCTTCTCCAGCAGTGTCCAACATGTTTTTTTCATCTCACTTTGATGGTTTGTGTGATAGGAGGTAAATGGTCATACAGCTGTTTTTTTTGTGGAGTGTTGCTTCCAAGATTTGTTCAAAACAGCATGCCGCATCCTTGTGTAGTTCCCATCTAACTTTTTTCTAAGTGTTTCAATAGAGACCAAGTGGTGCAGCCATACAGTAGCACTGACATGGTTACAGCTTAGAAGAAATCTTACTTTCTCAGAGAGATCAGATTTCCATATGATCAATAATCTATCTATAGCAGTCTATGCCTTTCCAATTCGCATATTGACAGAATAGCAAATGAATAAATAAGAGGAAGTACTCTATAAGTAGCATGTAATAGTTACTTCCCCTGAGAGATTATAATGATTGGGGTAAATGTCTATACATTTACCACACTATTATTAACAAGTGAAAAACCTCAAATTGAAAATTTCTTCATTCAATAAATTAGAGAATTTTAACATGGCTACCATAAAAATCTTACTAATCTTATGATGCCATTTTGTTATATTACAGTAACACCTCGTGTGGTGTAATGGTTAGCAAGCAAGACTCGCATACCATTGTTAGTGAGTTTGATTCTCATTGGGTGCCTTGTGCCACATCTAAGCAAAGCTTAGTAAATAACTATATTACAGTAACATAAAGACATACAAAAATTGGATTATCATCATCAAGTCACACTGAGAGGACGGATATCAATGAGTCTTCCTTGCCACCAATCCCGATCGACCATTGCTCCTAGAAGATCCTCCACATAACATCCAGTCTCTGCGCAGAGCTGATCAACACTGGTGTGTCTATGTGCACGTGCCCACATGGGAACATCACTTATGAACTCATCCTTGCTACACCAGAAGTTTCTAGCATGTCTTGTTCATCTTACCTGAATGGTTTGTGTGATAGGATGCAAGTAGCCATACATCTCTTTTGTGTGCTGTTGCTTCCAGGATTTGTTCAAGACAACAACACAGCATCCATGTACAGTTGCCATCGAACATTTTCTTCAGATGTTTCATTAGAGTCCAAGAAGTGATGCAGCCATACATTAGCACTGACGCAGCCACAGATTGGAAGAATTCTCATTTTATCTTATAAGATATGGATAATTCTCATATTTCAAAGAATTTCTAATATTTATCTGGTTTTCTCTCATTACTAGTCAATCTGTTCCACAGAATTTGTTAATATTGGCTTTAAATTTGTTTTCTCTTTTTACATAGAAAAAAAAAGTCATTTTTGGACAAAATAGCAGTTGGTTTAGGAAAAACAGATTTATTCTGAGAGTCCAAGGAAGCACCCATGGTGTAATGGTAGTCATTAAAGGAAATGGGCACAGTAACCCTGGGTTCAAATCCTGGACGAGGCTGGTTGCATTTCACATAGTGCTAATGCCCTTGGGAAAAGTACAAATCCAACTATTCTCCCTCCGGCTATAGGTAGGAAAGGTGGGCTCTTTAATCTTGGTATAGCAACCAGTGTAAGAGAAGGAAAATTCTGAATTCAATCTGGTCATGGGAGAGGGGTTGGTAAATGCATATTCACAGGAATCCAAAATAAAAAAAATCATGGTTGAACATTTCGATTTAAATTGAATTTATTGGTGGAAAGATTCTGTGTGTTTCTGGGATTCAAAGGGAATTCTTAACTAGAAATTGCCTCAACTTGGAGAAAATGTTAAAACTTCCTAAAACCAGTGGTTGTTCTTTTGAAAGAATTGTATGAGAAAGAAAAATATTTTCTTCTCAGCAAAAAAGTTGACTTCATTTTACTCCATGACAAATCCTTTCCATATATTCTAACTAGCAGTGGCTACCCGGCGTCACCTGGGTAGAAGGGGATTTTTTAAGTTAGTCTCACAGATTCATTATTACTGAATCGTGAGTTGAATCCTCGTGGGATGCCCCATTTAAATCCCTATGTAAAAAAAAAAAAATTTTTTTAAATAGACCTTGCATTGATCCAGCTACTCTGAAAATAACTTAATGTCTACTATCTAAAATATTAAATGAAAAAAAATCCATGCTGTTATCATTTAAATTTTATTTTTTAATTATCTTCATGAATATAAATCAAATCTCTATTATTTTTGCTCAAAAACCAAGCCTGGGAGATATTTAATGTGTATATATATTTACTTTGTCGTTAATTGTTTTATTTTCGAAGTTTCCTCCGGACATACAGATTCGCACAACTGCCCTTTATATATGTATAGATGTAATGGATTATGGAGACTGGAATAGAAAATTCTTCCATATATGGCATATACTCCAAACCTGCCATCTTTAGATTATCACTAGTTTCAATTGTTATAATAAGAATTCACTGAATCAATAACAGAATTGTTCTTTTATGATGGAATAATACACAAGTTGGCTGAAAGGTCATAAAAGGTCAGGAAAATAATTTGGTGGATGAATGATAATATTACAAATTTATATAAAGAAAAGATTTTGCCAAAAAATAAATTATATGTTGGGAACTTTTACATCAACCTAATTGTATGATTTTACATTCTGTAATATAGATTAATATTATCATTCTTATACAAGAATAAATCAATTACCTTAACATCAGTTCCATCAGTTGGCATAAATTCTTCATAGATGTAGGACCCAGTTTTTCTCACTCTGTTCATAGCTGAATACACACTGCTACGAGCACCAATCTAAAACAAAATAAAACTTTGTCAAAAGAAAAACAATTTGATATGCTAAAATCAAAAATTATAAGTCAAATGTTAATGAAAAGAATTTTTTTTAATGAAACTTAATTTTAAATTTAAATTAAAACTATGGCTGTAGGAAATGAATGAAAAATGAACAAAAACCTAAAGAAGTAAAATATAAATTAATGACCAAAATAAAAAGATTTCAACAGAAAACTTCATAATTTAAAGTAACACAAGTAACAGTTAGATTTTTTTAGGGTTGGATATTGAAAAATTCATTTATTCTTTCATAAAAATGATTTCTGCAGAAAAAGATGACATTAATTTACCTTTTTATTTTTTTTTTTTTTACAGAAAATAACTTAGAATAAATGATGATGTGAGTATAGATGATAATAAAAAGGTTTAGCATGGACAGTATAACAACAGAGATTATAATAAACCACAGCCCAGATGTACTGTTAAATCCAGAGAAAGTGCTTAGAAATGTCTAAACTTTAATAAAATCCATGGAAATACAATATCACCAAAAGAGCTTACCTGAAAAATTAGAAGAAATGGATAAGAGGTGAAAATAGTAAGCCAAGTTTAGTAAGAAGCTTGTGCAGTGTACCAGAAGTAAGCAATCAGTTGTTGTTGTTGTTGGTCTATTATTTTCCTGCACATTCAAAACTATGTTCTTTAGTATATCCACTATTTAAAGATCGTTTCTTTATTATTCTAACAAATATTCCAACAGTTTTGTAGAAGAAGAATGGATTTCTAATCTACAGATGGAAACATATAAATAAAACCCTTTATTTATGTGGACAAGGTGGTAGTTGCTATAATGGGATGATATCAGGAAGGTAGAATTCCTTGATATGTAATACATATTTAACACACTGATACAAAGAAAATATAGATATATCAAACACTGCACAAATAAGGTCATATCTTTTAATAACCTTATATCCATTGATAAAATAAAACAGACTTAAAATTACAAGAATGTGAATTCTGAGAATAAAAATATATTTAGTAAGATGAAATTAGTAACTGTTTGCCAGTCAGAATTTCAATATAACTCCAAAATATTATAATGAAAAATAAAAAATACTGAAGTTCAAACCTAAAAATGTGTAGCTATTTACTATTGAAACATTCTGTAGATTTTTTAATCAAAATTATAAATGGATGCACTAAATTTTTCATTAAAAGCAATTCAAGGCTAACAGATTACTCGTTCAAAACAAATATCACATTTTCATGAGAGAAATAGATTAAGATTTTATACAATATTTGAAACATTCCAAATATGTTTCTTCTTCTCCTTTTTAAATAGATCTTCTATGTCTAAATTTCTTTAACCATTATTATCAAAGGTAAAGCAAACCATAATTTGTTGACTTTAACAACATCTTTCCCCTTATACTAATTTCTAGATTAGGAAATAATCTGCGAGTCCAAAAGTAATGGATTACTTCTGGATACACATGTAAATATATAATTAGGTATAAAACTAAAACTAAAAAGCTACACTAATGATCAGATAATATATTTGATCATAGACAACTGAAATTATTTTGTAGATAATAAATAAATTAAAAGGAAGTTAATAAATATTTGATAATTTCTCTCTGAATTCCAGAGATGAGGAGAAAATATTACAATAAACGGATTCATTATTATATTACTTTAGTTCCACAAATTCCAGCCAAATTCAAATTCTTCGGCCTTCTTCAAATGTCATATTTGATAACATTCTGGGAATTTAAACTGAATTATGGGGTAGATTTTTTCTCATTCCACTGCTCATAGTAATGGATATCTTTCAAATATCAGAAGTATATTATTTGAATTCCTCAGTCGAGTAGGGAAATTCATATAAACAGTAGAAAAAAAATAGCAGCATTACAAAGGAGAATTAATTGATATATAAGATATCCTCACAAACAATCTATCATTGTATGTATTTACCGACCCCACCACACAAGCAGAGTGTGACACAAGGTCAATATATTAAGTAGAGTTTAACAGGTTTCAATTCAGAGTTTTCTTTCTCCTAGACTGGTTGCCATAGCAAGGTTAGATCCCAGTCTACCCTACTATTTACCTATAGCTGGAGGGAGAATAGTTGGGCGTATAGCTTTCCAAAGAGTAATAGCATTGTGTGATGCAACTAGCCTCATCCAGGATTTGAACTTGTGTTGCTGGGTCCATTTCTGATAACAATAACCATTACACAATATGCACCTCCACAATCTATCATTGTAGATTGAATAAATGATTTAGTTTGAAATTCCCAGGTTACCAAATAGCATCTGCATAAGAGTGAAACATAATTAAGATGAAGACAATAATAAACAAATGAATTATTCTGTTGTGATCAAATCTAGAATTAAATAATAGAAATTCTATTGAGAATAGATTACTATATGATAATGTTTAAGTGAGGAAATTCTTAATGCAAATGTTTTGAAATATTGATAATTACTTAACAAGTCTACACTAATAATTCACACTTACACATCATCATATAATAATCTATAATTAATACTATCAATGAAAAACATCACTTAAAAAAAGATATATTTGAGAAGAAAAGTAGTTAGGTTTAACCAATAATGTTAATAGGAAAAAAGGTACTGATGTCGACACTAGTGTTATGAGCAGAGTGAATAAAGCAGTTTGTTACTTTTAAAAAGTAATATTCATATTTTTCTTAATTAGAGATAAAAAAAGATGAATTTAAAGCAAAATTGATCTGAGAGACAAAAAAGGAAGAAATTCATATTCAACACAAAAGAAAGTCTCTTCTTTGTTGTGTCTAACACATCATCCAAAATCACCAGTTCTCTCTTTCTCACTAATTCCACAGTTTGATGAATGCTGATGTAGTATTATCTCAGCTGTATTTTTCCTCAAAATAAGCAAAATCATAATATAAATGTGATCGTTATAAAAATACTGTAATTGAAACACTGTAAAAAAAAATGTTTAAATTGTAATTTTTTTATATTGACTTCACAATATAACTAATAGGAGTTACATTTTTTAGATTAAAAATTGGAATACTCAAAGTGAAAATGCTTAAGTCAAAATAAAAATTTCAATTTAAAAAATACAATTTTTTATGATCAAACTCTATATTTTTGCAAACTTTTTAAAAGCTTACAAAGCTAATACTACGCTATAATTTTAAAAAATTAAGATAAAAACCTTAAACCAGTATTTGTATATTTATTTTTTGTCTCTAACACGTAAGGGAAATAACTATTAAATGCTGATTATAGATCAGTCTCCTTTATTCATCTATCTAAAAATGGGGAAATGATGACACAATAGGTTATTTTTTTAGAAAGAATAAATAAAACTTTGTGTCATTCAGAAATACATCAAATTTTGCAACATCAAAATAACATATAGTGAATTGTAAAAAGAAAACTAGATAGTATCAACTAATATAACTATCTTTTTTAATATATGCAAGAATAGTATCAATTTTTTATGCTTTATTTTTTAAAGGAAAAATATGTTAAACAAGTAGTTACAGATTCTCTTAAAAATAAAATTTGTATTGACCAAGTCATCAAAAGCTCAGGAGGATGAACCTTTTAATTAGTGAATAAAAAATCTACAAATCTCAATCTTTGCTTTAAATTTCCAATTCTATTTCATAGAAATATTTTAAATAGACACTAAAAAGTATTGTACTTACAAATGAAATGCTATCAAATGCAAAATGAGGTGAATTAAAATACATTAAAACTTATTACCAATACAAAACTAATATTAACTATTTATGAGTAACCAAATTCAGAACATATCTTTTTTCAAATGTTGGCATATTAAATAAAAAGCCTAGTACATCTATTATTTCAAACTGAGTTTCTATTAATTTTTTCTTTCTTTTTTTAAATAACTAAAACAATCCCCTAGCTATAATAAGCTATTCTATAATATATCAACATAATTTTAACTTATAAATTAAAAAATCTTATTTAATCAAAAAAGTTTGCATAGTGATAAGAATTTGTTTTTTTGTCTAATTCCCATCACACCCAACAAGCTTTTTGAAATGAAATACAGACAAGCAAATCATTTTTCTATAAAATTAATTAAAATATATCTCAAATGTTTCTAGATAATAACTCAATAGGGTTACAAACTACAGCAGTACCTTGACTTAAAAGTGCCCTAACTTATGAACCGTCACTTGGTCAATGTTTTGCTTTGTACTGAGAGCTAAAATTTGAGGTACATGTAACCTTCAGATACTCTTATGTTACTAAGTTCATTAAAAACATTAAGTTTCCAAATTTAGGACACCAAAGAAAAATATCATCCATAAATAAAACATTCTATTTTATTATGTTTTTATACAATACAGTGTTATTTTCCTTATTTAAAAAAAAGTAACAAAAAATTAGGGTGTTTGTTGGGGGTCTGGAATGGATTAATGGCATTTCAGTTTATTTCAATGGGGAAAATTGATTTGATATAAGAGGAAATTGAGTTACGAGCAGAACAAATTAAACTCATAAGTCAAGGTACCAGTGTATATCTTCTTTGAATCAGCCGTGCATGTTGTACAGCCCCTATCCAAAGATTCCATATTCATCAAGTCTACACACATTCACAATAGTCTAGCAGAGTTCATATCTTTAATATTAAGCATATTTACTACATAACATATTGTTGAACATTAACTGATATTCTATGGATATTCTATCTGCTAAATTGTTGTCATCATTAAATTTTGTTTTCTTTAGAAAAATGTATATACTAACTAAAATCTACCTCAGCTGTTTTGGTTATCTGATGTAATGTAGAATTTTTTTAAAGACTAAACTTTACAAAACTATGTAAGATATTAAACCAACAAGATAGAAATTAATGCATCTAAAAAAAGTTAATTCTTTAAACTGAAAATAGTAAAGAAGTGATATAAAAAAAAAGAGAAAAGAAACATGTAAATAGAAAGATTGAAATTTACCACAAATTTAAATTCATGAATACACTTTTTACTCAGCTCTAATTGAAAACAAAATTTTAATTAAATAAGAAATTTATGACGAAACTTGTTAATATTCAAAATTACTAACAGTCATGTGTGTACCTTTGAATCTCAAATCAAAATAAATAACAAATCACAGAAAGTCTAAAGTAGTAAATCTTATCATGATATAGATTCTGAATTAGAGAATGAGTTATAGAAAAGATTAATACAAAATGCAAAAATTAGTATAACAAAAGCAGTTTAGTAAAAAATGAGTATCAGTTGTAGAATTTCTTAAATTCAAAATGTCTTCTTTGACTTCCTCAGTTAATTCCTATCTTATATTTTTTAAAAATCACATATCTTATACTGATACAGCATTTTAATAAGCAAATTAGAGATAATGACTTTAATAAAAAAATTTTTTTAAAAGATCACAACTCACAAAAAATTTTAATTAGAATTCCAAGAATTCTAATGTAAAAGGAAATCTAAAAATAAAAACAAAAAAGATCGAGAATTTGACAAGATATCAAAACCAGCTTATAAAATAGGAAGTGAATTCAAAAATGATGACTTCATCAAAAACTAAATAAAAGACTTTATGAATAATAATAATAATGATAATGATAATAAAATCTTTAAAAGAAAATGAGTTTCTAACTTTAGTAAAAACTCTAAATTAAAAGAGTGAAATACCAAACATAAAAAAAATGTTTAAATTCTATGTAAAAGAAAAAGAAGTGATTAAAATAAAGATTCTTTATGCCATTGGTTTCATCATCTGGTAATATCAACATCATCGTGGTCTAATGGTTAGCAAGCTAGTCTCGCAGATTTATTATTACTAAATAGCAAGTTTGATCTCACTGGAGGACCCATAAAAAAAGGTTGTGTTTTAATCCAGCCTGGTGGGAGGTCAGGAAAAAAAATTTATATATATATATATATATAAATGATGAAAAAACATAAGTTAAATCGAAAGTTGACATTTATTAAAGCCAACACTATAGAATAAATGTCAACCTTTTAATTTAACTTATGTTTTTTCATCATTTTTATACATTTACACTGTTGTATTTACATCCATTTCTTCCTGATATTTATATTTAACATAACTGTAAATCTTAAGTCTCTATAAAATAAGAAAACATGAACTAGAATAATTGTAAATTGAAACCAGCAAACCAGAATTGAAATACTGGTCATGATTATTGTGACACTTGTGCTAAAACTTTTCAGAATCTTGCCCATGCTTTGTTCTGTTACCAGTCATCTAATCTAATCCTGTTACTGGTATGCCACAATATTAGACACAAGAATAAGTATGTTGCCAATTAAATCTTATATTTACCTCCTGAAATAGATTTTGAAAAAAAAAAAAAAAAAAAAAAAAAAGCCAATGTAGTTTAAGTATCCAAATGCTAAATTTGCATATATATATTTTTTATTTTTTGAGTGTTTTTTCTTTTTTGTTGGTTTGTTTGTTGAAAAAGAATAAATGAAAAATGAATGACTTTGGAATATATCTGTGATATTCCTGATCTAATAGAAAAATAAATAAATTTCTCATTTGAATCAATGAAAATAGAAAATTCTAATTGGATGAGAATTACCAACTTTTTCTTTAAAAAAAAAAAAAAAAAAAAAAATCTGATCTGTCTGCAAATTTGTTATCCAAAAATTTTAAAATTCAAAGTTATTTATGAAAAAAATAATTTGTTTAATATTGATGCAAATATTTGGTAATAGACAAGATAGAAATGAGTTGTAAGTGGGTTAACGATGAGAAAAAAAAAAAAGCTAAGTAGTACTTAATCCAGGTTAGTTAAAAATAAAAAGGTGAAATTTTTGTCAACATGATAGAAATTAAAATAGGTTTTTTATTAAATGTTATAAGAAATAACCTTTATATGTTTAAAAAAAAAATGAAAAAAGCAGAAAATAAATATACTTTTATTCAATTCTCCAATGTGAGTGCATATATATATATATATATATATATATATATATATATATATATATATATATATATATACACACACATGTAGAATTAAGCAAAAGACACATCTCCTGTTTAACAATTTTATTTTTGATCTTTGAGTTTTCTGGCCAACTTTTTATATTTGGGTGGAATTCGTGGATTAGTCCACCAAAGTTCAGGTCCTGAGTACTTTCGGCACTTCGAAGTGCCATCATCAGGGGTGATGTGTTCCAGTTTTTTTTAATTATATTAATGTGGAGGCTGGAAGGAGAAGAATTGATGAGAAAGGTGTTATAGGCATTTTAAAATGTGTGTACTGCATTGAACTTTGGTGGACTAATCCACGAATTCCACCCAAATATTAAAAAGTTTGCCAGAAAACTCGAAAAGATCAAAAATAAAATTGTTAAACAGGAGATGTGTCTTGTTTAATTCTACATGTATAAATGAAAGAATGCTGCCCAAATACACACACACACACACACACACACACACACACATATATATATATATATATATATATATATACACATACTAATCTACCTATCAGCTTTATTTTCTCAGTCCACTACAAGACTTGGGCTTTCCCCAACATCTGTAAGCCTTGGAGATATGTTGATAAGAGGTCTGAATGTGTGTTTTCCTTTTACTAGATTGGTTGCCCCTACCAAAGCTAGAAAGCCCAGTCTGTTTTATTTACCTATAGAAAGATAAGATAGATTCATGCCTTTTCTGAGATTGTTAGGCATCAAGTAAATGTCCTCTAAATATTTCCACTGCTTAAAACCTTTAAAAAAATCTTTCATATGACATTTAAATTGGATGAAAACAAACAAATCTACAGTTTCCATTAAAATAATCCATCCAGTTGATTCTACTAATTCTTGCTAAAACTTTATATAAACATCATATATAAATAAATATATAAATTATTATAGTTTTATCTTGCACCAAAGAAACATTTATTAGTCCTATTCTCAGTCATCTCTCACCGTTCTTTTGAAATATTTTCTGTATGTCCTTTAGTTTCAAAGTTGTATTTTCAACTAAGAAGAGCCCTCTTATAGTTCATTTGAAATGTAATACACCTCCTCAGTCCAAAAGCTGTAGTATTCTTAAAGAATATCAAAATGTTCAGTTGTAAAAAGAGCTTGAAAAAAGTTGAAGCATTTTTCTCATCCTTCAATTATACAGAAAAGGAAAGAATAATCTTGTAAAATATCGAAAATAGTTCAAAATCAGATCATTCAACTTCCCAGTTATTGTGGCTGTTTATTTTCCTGTTATAAACAGATAAAAAACAGAAATTTTGTCAGCATAAGAATACACTTAGGAAAAACACATTTTCAAACTTGAAGATTTTTTTTTTCTTTTTACATACTCAAGTAAGTTTGAAATATTTTCACAAGTTAAACTCATCCATTTTGTAACTAAAAATGTCAAGTCTATTAATGTTATCAATAATTAATATTAACAAACAAGTTAAGAAAAGATCATTAGTTTATTATTATTATTATGGTATACTCTAATTTACAATAGTCAATGTATACAATAATCTCAAGGTACATCATTTTTTTTCTTTAAAATAAAAACTAAAGTAAAAAAACAGAACATTTTTAATATAAATACATAATTTTTATTCATTGATGATTTATATATTTTAAGTAAAATTATTAAATAATTTAAACAAATATTTATAAGTTATAATTACAGCAGAAGAGTAAGCATTAAAATATTTACATAATTCTAATGAACAAATCTTGCATTATTGTAGGAATTTATAATTACTTTCTTTTAAAATTTGTATAGAATTGTTTTCAATAATCAAATTGATATTGCAAGAAAGAGTGAGATTTATCTACAAAATTTTAATAGATTAAAAATTTTGACCATACAACAGAAATCTTTAAAAGGGTTAATTAATTAAAAGGTAGGAATCTCTATAAAAAAATATTAGAAAAAAAGCTGAATATGAATTACCTTATAAATTTCATATAAATATAACCTTTATCTGAATGTAAGGAGTGAACAAAAATTAATTGACTGATATATATCTATTAATTAAAAAAAAATCCCAACTAGCCTAAAAACTTTTGCTTATAGTGCAAGTGAAAATAAAATTAAAACTGGAAATAAGATGTATTTAATCAGGTGTACAAAACAAAACATACTGTACCAAGAAAATAAATATGAACAAATAGGCTTAAAATATCTACTGAATTTAATGCACATTTGAAAGGAATCAGCCAATAGATAACAATGTTTAAACATTAAGTAAAGACAAAGACAATCTCAGTAAGAGCATATAATATATATTTCATATATGAAAGAAGCCATAGTTAAACTTTACAAATACTGGAAGCAATCAATTCAACAAAAGTGAAACCATTTTCTCTAAATATAAACAGAAAATAAAAACTAAAAATTTATCTGCAAAAGAAAAACCAAAAAAAAAAAGTTCTGCTAAATACTGTTAACAAAAAAATAAAATGGAAAACCTTTCTTCTATGGACCAAAAAATACTGGATCAAGAATGCAAAGAAATTCTGTGAACAGAGTTTGAAACCAAATGATAGATTAATGTTCATAAAAAACTGGTGAATATCTCAGTTGAGTCACTAATTTCAATAAACATGGCAGATACATTATAGCAAAATTGTTTTGGTTGATATAAAAAAAATTAAAACTGGAAATTTTTACTATGTGAAATCTATCTGATTATTCGATTATTTAAAAAATGCAATCCTATAAACTCTTACTTAAATTTGGAGTAAACCTTTCAAATAACTCTTAATATTCACTTTAACTTTTTTCACAAGTATATTAAAATAAATAACTCTCTCGAATATTATATACAAGTTGTTTCTAACAAACTAGTACAGAGGTCTACTAATAAGAAACAAGTATTTGATAACCTACAGAAGTGATAGAATAAGAAAAGTTGATTTAGAAATAAAACCAGAAGAGATTACTTTATTTAAAATAATGAGACTAAGATTATTACAAGTAGAAAATTAAACCAGCAATAAAACTTTATGAAAAGGTTCATTCAACAGACAGTATTAAGAAAAAGAGTTTTATTGCATCAAAACAATGTCTAAAAAAGAAGATTAATTTGTATTCATTTGAAATTATAATAAATTTCACTAAAATCAATTAAAATGGGATAAAAAAATTAACATCTTAATTTTACTTTTGCAAAAATAATAAAAATGATAAAAGTTAACTATTATCACTAAGTAAATTCTTACTTTACTATTTCTAAACTACAATGATTTGTGAATATAGACTATGAGAGTAAGTAAATTCTAGTGTTAGGAAGAAAAGAAGCTAAAATAGTATTAAATAATTATATAAAGTTAATCAGTTGGTCTAGAAAATTCAAACCATGCATCATATGCCATTAGTGTTGGTAAGAATACCAACCAAAACATGCACCAGTAATGTATGAAGAAGCAGCTAGTTATTCCAATGCTAAGAGCATAAAGAAACCAGCACAGTCACCCTCAAAATTTTACTTTGTGACTCACAAAAATCAAATTTAAAATTAATAATGATCCAGGATTCAGTTTTGAAATTCAAACTCACAAGCTTTTAAAAAACTTCCTTAACACATGCTTTAGAAATAAATGTATAATATATATATACATAAAAATAAAATGTGCGCGTGTATATATATATATATGTATATACATATATACATATGTATGTGCTAATTTTTCTCAAATCTTTTGGGAAGGTATCTAAATACTGAAAAGGACATTGTTTACACAAAAAGGACAATTTAATCATAAAAAAATATATGCTACTTACTGTATTAAAAACAAAAACAAAAACATGCTCAGTAAAATAATATTTTTCAATTCATGTTAAACACGCATTAAATGGGTTTAATTCAATCGATAAAGACATCAGATAATTATTACAGTTTTGAAATGTAGTATTTTATCTTCAAACATTTTTATATTTAAAAATGTTTATAAACTGGTAAAAATTAATCATTTTTATTATTTGATAATTGCATAGAAATACTAAAAGATCCAGATATTTTTTTTTACAAGATATAATTTATAAAACTGACTTGAAATTAGGAGAATTTTAATTAATCTGCTGGTAGAAATAATTGTCAGAACATGTTTTTTTTTAAATTGTTAGTGACATAAGTTAGAATAAACTGGTAAACAAACATGGAAGGCAACAAGCAAAATAAACTAAGCAAAAATATAGGAAAATAGATGATATTTCAAAAGTCTATATCATAAGATAAACCAAATGTCCCTCAGATGAATGAAACCCCAGGTTAATAGCTCTTCAGATTATGTGAAGAGAAAGCAACCTAAAACTTTACCTTATCTGGACAGCCAAAATCTGAATACAACTGCAATTGAAAACAATCTAATATGACTACCAAGTAAAACAAAGATTTTTTTCTAAATCCAATACTTTTAACAGTATCTGTGTATAAAGCATGCTCTATGCATAATGGATATAAAAATGGTCAAATATCAAGTAGACTGCAGAAAAATTTATCAACAGTGTGTCTCAATTGTAATGGCAAAATGTGGTTATTACAAATGGTAAATAACGTTCAGAATTGGGCAGTTTTGTTTGGTTTTGTTTTAAACCATTTTGTCTTGTTATTAAATTATTCATGGAAACATTTTGGAAATATTCTCATCAGAGTTTTAGGGGAGTTTTTTGTCACAAGAGCCATTTTTATAGAACAAAAGACACAAAAAACAAACTTTTTCATTTTTGGCTGATAAGGCTTTGAATAGATCAGTAATTTATTGAAATAATAACTGTAATGACCAACAGTTTCTGATTTGAGATAAGAGCATAAAGTGATTAAAAAAGGATGATAAATAGATAAATCACAGAATGGCAGACATGCAAGTAATTAAGCTTTTTTACAACTGAAAGGTTAGTTTCAATAAGATTAAAGAAAGAAATTATTATTATTAGAACTTGCAAATTAAATTTAGAAAATGAAAATTCCTTAACATAAGTGTTGAACACCCTATCTAAATTCTCTCTCTTATACATACATACATACATATATATATATCGAAGTTAGGGTAGCAAAGACATGAAGTCAACACTGGTTGGTAACAGACAGTTTCTCATCTGAGCAATTTTCAAACAACTTGATTTGAAAATTGTAGATACCAAGAGCTATTGACTTCATATCTTCACTATCCTAACTTAGATATACATGCTCACAGTAATATTGAGCATTCTTTACTTTACACATGTAAAGTGATAAAAACATAAAATCCCTTATATTCAACAAATTTATCCAAAGTAATATCTGTATTAAAAATAAAATTCCCAAGATTGAATGTAAAGTGTGGTAAACCTGACAACAAGAATGTTAATTTAAATATATTATCACCAAAAGAAATAAACATGAAAAAAGGTGAAGAATAGTAAGATTAATGAAAATGAAAGCAATAAAATATTCTATTTTTAATCATAAGTCAGTTTAAAAAACTGATCAACATTTCCATTTAAAAACATTTTCTTCTCTGTTAACATTTAACATCTGAGCATATAATGTTTAATAGAAGTTAACTACATTTTTTATATAACAGGATACTTTTAAAACAGCAGTCCTTATTGTTGCACTTTCTTTTCACTAAGAAATACGTGTTTAAATCTATTTAATGAACCTTTCATTTATAATGTAACCATTCAACTTCTTGATTTATTATGTGCATTTGGCTTTTTCATCCCATTTTGTATAGACATCAACAACATAAAAGATTGGCTTACTATTACCTGAAAACTTTCCAATTTTTATCCACTAACTGTTCACTATTCATCTATAGACTTTTAACAATCAACTAACATATCTTGATAGAAACAAACTAAATTTGTAATATTAGTTGTACTGTGTATTAAACTTTGTTTTATTAGTAAGAAGAATAAATAGAAAGAAATTAATATTAAAGTTGTTTATGTGAACTGTAGAAAAACAAAAAAAAAAGATATATATATAAAGTACGTAAGACTTTGTAAGTTGTTCGAACGTCGGTCGACCGAATGCAAATGGCCGTCTCTCGGCTCTTTATTTATGCCCATTCTTCCCGGGGCAGACCAGTCCATTCAGACAACACACAGGGGGATATCATTACTTATACATGCCCCTCCCTCCCCTGTGACCACAGAATGAACCGATGTGGTCATCATGGTTTGTATGCATCTGAGTATTCGTGTGATTGTCCATGCATTTGTGGGGACAAGGTTCTTGGTGCTCGTATCCTGCAACACGAGCATTGTCTCAACAGTGGGAGTTCGAATGGGTGTAGGCACTCTCCTATTCACCCTCTGCCGCACTTGGGATGTCGTCAATATGCATTCCCTCCTTGGGCTCGTGCTGCACGCCAGGTGATGCGATATCGATGTTCTCATCGGTGTCCATGGCCTCATGAGGTTGACGTTGCTGTGGGAGCTCAGAATCCATGGCGGTGTGGAACAATGTGGGCTGTCAACCACTGGATATATTTTACGGAGGAAGCGACGGTTGCGCAGTGTTATTCGATTGCTCCCATCCACACGTACTTGATACTGTCAGTTACCACACGTCTCCACGATCCTCCCCGTTTTTGTCCATCGACATGGATAGTGACCATCCTGATTTTGGATTTGGACAAAGTCGCCAATCTATAGTTCCGGAAGCGTACGGCAGTGCCTATTCATTTGTTCCGCATGTGCCTCTTAGCCATCGCAACCTCCCTTAACTCCACTATTTCTTTCCACTGCTTCCACATTTGGTACTTGTCCCGTAGGACCGGAAGGTGGTCCTTAATAATTTGTCCAAACAGCATTATAGCTGGGGACATGTTTAGGTCTTGAACGGGGTGTTGCGATGGGTCAGCAGTGCCCGAGCAGTACGATCATGGTTTAGGCGACCACAATTGTCGGTGAGAATACGCTTTGCTGTTTTTACAGCTAACTCTGCATGACCATTGCTTTGAGGGTAGTAGACTGATGACGTCCACTTTCGTATACCCCAGTTCTTCAGAAACGAGTCATATTCCTATGACTCAAATGGTGGTTCTCCGTCCGAGGAGAGTTCTTCTGGCACGCCATACATACAGTGTGTCACATGCCGTTTTGGCTTTTCCTGATGATATTAGGGCCACCTCCACCCATTCGATATATCGATCCGCGTATACAAGGTAGTTTTTGCCGTGTATGTCAACGAAGTCCACCACAGCTTGCTGGAAAGGAAATTCTGGGTCTGCTGGTGACATCAGGGGCTCCCTAGGCTGGGATGGCGCAATCCTGTTGCAGGTACGGCACTGGGCTCTGGTCTGCCTGACGCTAGCACCCAGTCCAGGCCAGAACATTCGTTGTCTTGCATTTGCCAGCATGCTGTTAACACCTTAATGTGCGGAATGGAATGACTCTAGTACCTCAGCCCGAAGTTGCTGGGGTATGAGGATCTTGTTGCCTTTGATTATTACTCCTTCCAGGCAGTACATTTCCTCAGGCATGGGCCAGAAAACACGACCTATGGATGAGAGCTCGTTATGTGACTTTGGGAAGCCATTTTGCACAAGGTCTGCTAAGACCCGACATTCTTCATCTGTGGCTGCCGCGGCGACGATCCTCTCCCAAGTAATAGCCTTCAGCTTAGGGTCGCTCTCATACATTGACGAAAACGCTGCTTTGACACCATTGTCGATCATGTTGGCTGAGTAATCCATACCCCATCTAGGGGCATTTGCATCCATTCTTCTTGTATCTGTCTTGTTATTGCACTGACACGTTCCCACGAGTTCTCTGATGGGGTACCTGCTGGGTATCGAGACGTGCAGTCAGGTGCTGCATTGAGTTTCCCGGGGCGGTGTTTAATCTTGAATTTGTACATTAATGCACGTTCCTTGAAATTAAACAGACGGGGGTTCTTTATGTTTTCGAGGGCCTGATCCGAGAATATCTTCGTTAGTGGTTGGTGATCCACCATCACCAGCAAATCAGGGCACCCCAGTAAAAACATTCGGCAGGACTCCAGTCCATAGATGAGGGCCAAAGCTTCTCCCTCAACTGGTAAGTAGCGCAATTCTGCATCATTGATAAAGTGATATCCAGCCAGAATGAGCTTCCAGTGACCCTCCCCACAACTCACGCCGGTTTCGCTAGGGCAGTTGCAATGCTTCTGGAATAAGAAGTAGCTGATTCCAGTCTTGCTGTACTCTGTTGCCAAGCCCGTTGTTCTGTTAATTTTGAACGTCTTGACACCGTTCTCAATCTTCTGCACAATTACTCATTTTGATTCTCTAAATAGGCGTTCAAGGGTTTCATCTCAATAGAACTTTCGGTTCTTTGTACGCAATAACTCCCGAAAGGGGGCAATCACTTCAGCCTGGGAAAAGGCATATGACACCTGATTCACCAGTCCAAACCAGGACCTGACGCCGTGATGCTTGTAGGTGTAGGGAAGTGAAGTATAGCCTCAGTCATCTTTTTCATGGGTTTGACACCATTGACGGTGATAAGAAACCCAGCAAATTCCACCTCCATTTTGGCAAAATGGAATTTATCGGGGTTAAAGACAATACCCTTATCAGCACAGTGGCTAATATAGTCAACTGTGTGCCAGAATGAGGACCCTATAGAATCGTCCCATAGGAGGCTGTCGTCTATGCACCGGGTTTTAGGAGTCATATCCACTGTAATGTCGTCAAACTGACGGGTATATCTGTTCCCCGATCCGTGGAATCCTTGAGGGGCCCGACAATATCTATACCAACCCCACTCAGTAATGAACGTAGTGGCGTCTCGTGCAGTTGGGGAAAGTGGTAAGCTGTGGTATCCATTCCACGCATCCAGAATTGTTTTTCTGGTGTGGGCAGGTACAACCGAGGCCTGATTGAATGGGGATGGGGTGTGATGGGTTTCCCTCATGGTGGTGGCATTTAATTTTTGCAAATCCACAGTACGTCTGGGAGAGACATACTTTTTCAGTGCGACCACCATCCTTGAGCACCAAATAGGTGTGCCGACTGGTACAGATTCTATTATACCCAGCGCAACATCTCTGACCAGGTCTTGTTTCATCCTCTTCTTCCAATGGTGAGGGACTGGTATCGGTGTATGGATAGTAAGACTTTATAAGTTGTTCGAACATCGGTCGACCGATTGCAAATGGCCATCTCTTAGCTCTTTATTTATGCCCATTCTTCCCAGGGCAGTCCATTCAGACAACACACAGGGGGATATCACTACTTATACACAAAAGAGATATGTTTTAATATTTGAAAAGTTGTTTACACTGTAAAGTAAAATTTACATGTAAAAATAGCACAGAAAAAAAATTGTACACAAATTACAGCTTGATTTTTAAAATTTATCAAATAAAAATTTTGGTAATCATTTATTTATGAATTTATCAATGAAAACATTTTGTAAGAAAAATGTGTGGAAATATTTTAAGACAATCAATTCCTCCCTTATTTTTTTTAATCTTAAGAAATCTTAAAATATTTGGTTCATAAAATGAAGTCTGTGAAGAAATTAAATCAGGTGAAACTTTTAATTTTTAAATAAGCCTTAAATTGGAAAATACAATAAAAACAAATATTTTCTTTGGCAATTTAGTTTGTTTTTTTTGTTTGTTTTACCTTCCTTTTTTCTTTTTGTTTTTTTTTTTTTCTTATCAAATTATTCTATGAAATTTTGGGTTGTAAAAGAAAAAATGTTTTCACTAAAAGAATTATTTTAAAAAGAATTATTTTCATGTATTTACTTTAATGAATAAATGGTTTTAACATTTTAAAATTCTTTATTATTCTACTTGGACTCTTCTGAAAAGTTATTGTTAAATGATAATAGTATTTTTAAAATCCAAAAATATAAAATTTAACAAAATCAAATGTTTTTTTTTTAATAAAATAAAATAAATGAATTTTATTTTTATGTACTTACATTTCAGAATTAGCAGTCAAGTAATAATTCCATCTCTTATCATCCATAGGTGACGATTACAGCTGGAAGCTTATAAACAATTAAGCAGGGGGGACAAAAAAAAGTGTGTATGTGGTGGTGATTGACTTAAAATATTTCCTCAAAATTCTTTTACAAAATAACCTTTTATTAGCACATTGTAGCTCATAAGCACAAAGAAAATCAGTTTCTATTTTTCTTGTCTGATTTGTCAATTTGTGAATGGAAGACAATGAAAAAAAATGGCAATTTCATAATTCCCATTTAATCTTGATAACCAATGAAATGTTTACTAATCTATAAAAAGCAACTACTTGACCTCTGACCCCCCCCTCCCCACTCATGATTGGGAATTAACATCCAGTGCAAACAATTTATTTGAACAAAAAATAAGAATTTTTTTTTTCAAACCCTAATTAAGTAATTATTAAACTAATTAAATTTCTAAGAGGGCAACAATAATTTTAGAAGAATTTTAAAAACAGTTTAATTTTTCTGTACAAGGAACTATCCATCATAGAATCAATAAGTGACTGACAGAAATATAAACAGTAATTAAAAACAGTGAAAAACTTATATATGCAAAGTCTTATTTATGAATAATTTTATTTCATTATCAATTAAAACCAACATTAAAACAGCTAAAAAGATATTTAAATTGCAGGAATAAATTTAACACACAATGTAGAGAGATGTTTTTAAAAAAAAGGTCCATGGACTGTCATCTATTGCTTCCAATTCTACACAAACAATCCTTTATGCACATCCAAATTGAAGATATTATGAGATATGAATTTCATCTTAAATTTATATCATTATTCTTTAATAAATAAAATAAACAACATAAGGGAGTTTAATATGTATTATTTGGATTTTTCAAACTGTTGTCCTCATCTTTACTGTTATATACACAAGCTTTCGGCCGATGTGCCCTCTGGCCTTCTTCATGTGATTCATGTCATAATCAAGAGCCTTCATGGAACTTTGAACCAAACTCTTTATTAAACCTATTGAAGTAGAAAATTCTCATTCTGCTAACCATGACTGGGTACATGAAGGCTCCCAAGCTTGACAAGAAACACTTGAAGGATTGAAAGCACATTGGTTGAAACATTGTGTATATAACAATAAAGATGAGGACAACAGTATTAAAAAAAATAAAATTAAAAAAAATAAATAATACAACTTAAAGATTGTTTAACTTTAAAAAAAAAAAAAAACTATCTTTTGTTGTTTTGATTTGAAGAGTTCTAAAAAAAAAACATTTCGTTAATGAAAGAGCTGTTACTACAATATGAATAAATTATCATAATAAATTTCTGATTAATTATCTTATTATATTTCACTTAAATACTTCCATGATTAAAAATGACTTGAAATAATCTGAAGCAATAAGATATTAAGGAAAAACAAAATTGTGTTACAGCAAGTTAGCAAAAGTGGTAGGAGGATAAAAAAAGTGGAAAAGAATGCTGGAAAAGAATGCTGGGAAATAATTTGTAACGTATCTGTAAAAGAAAGCATTCTGACTGAAAGTGAAAGGAGCAAGCTAATAAAAAAATACAGTGTACAAGCTGAGTGAAAAAAAAAGATGTCTCTGATATAAGTTGGATTATAAGACAGGTAAAAATTTGATATATATATATATCTATATATATATCAAAAAATGACAATTCAAGTGTTCATAGAAGCAGATTCACAATAATATCACTAAATATTAATTTGACACACTGGAAAGAAGAAAAAAAAAAGAAATCACTGTTCAAGAATTATTTTTAAATGTTTGCAGCTGGATTATTTGAAAGATATTTAAAATGAAAAAAAAATTGAATACCACTACATGGCTGAAAACGTAATGATTTGAGTGGTAGATGAAATAAGTCTGCTAAAAAATAAAATAAAGAATAGACATCTACATTGTTTCAATCTGAAGAGAATTTAAAAATAAAGAAAAAAAATGGTTAAGTCAAACAACAACTTTGTTATTTTTACCATTTCAACCCATGCAAGTTAGCCTTCATCAGACATGAATAATATGTTGCCCATCTTCAGAGAATTATAAATGAAACCCTTAATTTCATTCAATGATGTTCACATTCCTTGTTTTGTGAAAACACCCAAGAATCCTAATTTTGTTGAATCATAATTGTTCATCTGAGGGATGAAATGAACATGATTATATTGAATGAAAATGAAAATCAATAATTATTAATGATAATAATGAATATTAAATTGTTAAAAAATATTCATGTTAAGCATATAAGCAAGTTTGTTTTTTATTTCCTTAACCATTTAGCCCTGAGAACTCCTGAGGCTAAATTTACCCTCTGCCATTTGAGTGTACTGGCTCCACAATGCCAGTAAACAAGTGCTACAGTATGTGAGTGAGGGGGGAATAAAAGGTACCATTAATGTAACAGGCTTAAAGGGTTAAACTGATTTAAATGAACATTCCTTAGATTATACTTTAATTAAAACACTTCAGGGTGTAATAGTTAGCAAGCTAGTCTTGCAGATCCTATTGCTACTGAATAGCAAGTTCAATCCTCACTGGATGCCCCATACTTTTGCCCTTGTGTCAAATCCTACCCGTGGCAAACAGTTTGGGTAAATACCTATTTTAATTAAAAACATAAAATTCCAATTAGAGAATATTGCAAAAACACAAAACTAACAAAGATGTTCTATTTCTACCTAAAGACATCCATTTCTGTATTTTACAAATTATGAAACTAGATGATAAATTTCATAAACATTTTCATTTATGAAAATCTGAAAAATACATATGAGTATAGGATCATAATAATGATGATATGAGATTATTATTCAAATGTTGATCCTTTTTTTCTTTTTCTTTTTTAAATATTGGTTTGAGGAAACAAATGGCTATAATACAGGAACATCAACTTTTAGCAATATATGAAATAATATATAATATAAAAAGATTGGATTTCTACAAGTATTTATAAGTAGGTATTTGTACCTCAAACAAGTCTTTCATACTCCATATTAATCACAGTCAATCCACTTAAGTACTTTCAAAATATACAATACCCAAAAGGTAGAAAAAAATCTACAGTAATAAGACAAAGAAAAGCAATACTCAAATTTATAAACATAATTATAATATAGATGTATGTATTTGCAATGTAACACATGAATGTGTATGTTGATCTTGTAAAATATTAAATCAAACAACTAATAAAAGATTTAACAGATTTAAAACTACTTGTTGCTACACATCCTCAAATTTTGACAATATAGAAAATAAAGGATTCTTAATTCATCGCTTTTAACAATGGTTTGAAAAATAGTCCATCATTTACAATACTTCTAAACATCTTGTAAATATTGCATTACCACTATACAAAAATTAAGTAGCACTGCATTTACCTGAAAAAACATGCTTATGCACAGATATACTACACATGCATACTGTTATCTGCAAAATATAAATTTTACCTGAAAATGATGTTGCACTTACTTTTCATAAAAAAAATTATATTTTTTATTGGGAGATTAGGAAAAAAAACTGTTTATACAGGCATTCTGCAGTTTAAAGAATGTCAAATTAAAAAATACCAAAGTATCTGATAGGCGATTCTGATTTTGAATTATTAAATATTAATCTTTTAATAAGGATTATACTACCAAGTTGTACATAATGGGAACCCCATTGTGGTGTAATGGTTAGTAAACTAGTCTCACAGATCCATTACTGCTGAATAGCAAGTTTGATCCTCACTAGTCAAATCCAACCAGTGGTTGGATAAATACCTATAAGTTGTACATATTAATTAACTTAGTGTAAATGTTGCCTTAAGTTCAGAAAGTATTGTCTCTCTTCTATGAATTATTTAAAGCAATATACTCATCTTTATTCTTTTGATCCCTATATCAGCCAATATATTTTCAGCAATCCTCTGGTGTATATCATAACATCTAGTAATCTTTTTAATCTTATTTATTTATGGGGGACTTTCATTTCCTTTTTTTTTTAATATTCTAATTGAGATTAAAACAAACAGAAAGAGTACAAAAATTGTGGACAAAATTGAAAGAATGCAGAATGCAACACACACACACACAAAGAAGGCTGGAGAATGTGTCAACCAAAATATGAAAATTAGTTCAGATTTTTGAAACAACTGATTTGCTTTGAATCTAATCCTTACCAATAAATACAAGTCATTTTTATTCTAGGGGAAAAATAGAAAAAAGTTTTTAAAATCTACCTAAGTAAAGAAAATACTTTAAATCTTCTCCAAGTGAAAGTTTATTTGGGCCAAACTTTCATCTTCACAACTGAGCATTTTTAAGATAATAAAACAAAGTAAATCAACTATGTTTAATAAAAAACTTGTTATTTTACAATTTTGGGGTTTGAGGGAAGAAAAAAATAAACTCCTTTTTGTCTTGAAAGTCTTAAACCTGCTGCTAGTTATTTCACTAACCTATTTCTGTTTATTAAGAACATTTGAACAGTAATTTCCTGCTATTTATCTTCAGATACAAAAAAAAGAAGAAAAAAAAGAGCCTAACAGATTTGCAGGTGTCAAAAAGAAGAAAAAAAAACTTCTACACTTTTTTCTCATGAACCTATTTAAAGCAAAAGGTCTCTCTTTAAATATTGAACCGCCAAAATACTTTTCCATTAAATATTTATTTGTTAATTCTAATGAAAATAGCAAATACAATATATATCTGTCAGTTTCACCACTAAAGACTTAACAAGATCTATATTAAACAATAATTTATATCATATTACAGTCAGGATATTTTAAATTATTTTCTTTATTATTGTTTATTCTTAACATTTCTTATTGGGGTTTCTTAATTATTTTGGGTTTTTTTTTCACAATTTAGCTTAACTTTTCCTATCATCACTAAATCTGGGAATTACTTGAGCAATGCTCAAAATTTCCATCGGCAAGGAATGGGTAAATATTTTTTAAGGTTTACTATAAATTATTACAAACTGAAGACAGTACACAAGTCTTTGACATAAGTGTTGTTACTCTTAAAGCAAGTATAAAATAGTGTATTTAATTGGTCATTACTTTAGCATTTAAAAATCAAACTTATTTTCAATTATTTCAAAATACTAATATATTTCAAATGCTACAATTAAAACTACAATTTACTGGGCTTCCGTTTCATTAAAGTTTCATTTGTTTGAATTTTTCAGATGAGATTTCATCATTTGTATAATTTAGATTTTTCGGACTGTTGTTTGTTTGTTTGTTTTGTTTATGGCATATCAACCTCAGTGGGTCATTTAATGCTGATAAAGTTTTGAAATAAATCAATTCTTAATGGATAATACAATTTTCTTATAAATACATTTTTCTATTTAACCCATAGATGGGACCCTAACAGGTACTACCACTCCAGGTCAGAGTGGACCAGGGAGCAATGGTGATGAAGGGGTGCTCCACATTCCCCAAACCTCCAAAACTGGAACCTCACCATCAGATAGAGTTTAACGTCATTCCCAGGACATGTAGACTCGCAGCCACCGCCTTCTAGCACCCATATGATAAAAAGGGGTTGGGGCTTGCCATAAGGGCAATAGGGTTGGGAAAATCATATAGGTGCTTGGGCTTGACGTGACCATCCGATTGATCAGAGGGGGCCTCTCCGACCGCCCGTCTAGCCCAAGATAGGGCCAGAGTAGAGTATTGCATGTCATGAACTGCTCATCCACCTGGGCTCTCGGACTGTTGTCCTCATCTTTATTGTTATATACATGCTTCAGCCATGGATATCAATTAAATAAAGGGTTCAGTTCAAAATTCCGTGAAGACTCACGATTCCAACACAAAGGCTCCCAAGTTCAACAAGAAATACCTGAAGAAAGTAGGAGGGTACATCGGCTGAAGTGTTGTCTATATAACAATAAAAATGGAGACAACAGTAAAAAAAATCTAAATAATATATATAACATTTTACTTATAGTTTCTAGATTTATGAAGTATATCTACACCCAGATTTTAAAAAAAAGATAAAATATTATTCATCACTTTGTCAAAAAGAGAGTTATAGATTTTTAACTATTTTGTGAAGTAGATAGTAATTATTTTTTATTTATTTAATTAATTTGATTTAAGTGTATCAGTTTCTTTTTATGTTATTGTTTGTTGAGTAGATGTAAGAAATGTAAAATATATCAGCATTTAATTGAGAAATCAGTTTCAGATTATTTTGTGACACTGCTTCAATGAACTGCAGAAGAGTATAAGGAAGGAAATATGTAATATGGATAAGATAAGGTTTAAAGAGAGAGAAAAAGAAAAAAAAAGCTGCCACCAATATAGTTACAACAAGTTGGTTATGCCCCATGTTCCCAAAATCCTGATGAAGCAAAAGCTGCCAACATGCTTTGGGTCATAGTTGGGCTACAAAAAGCTCATTTGAATTTCTTTTGGACATTAACTCACTTGATACAAATGCTTTGCAGTTACATAATCGGCTGGATGATAAGATGGATACCACTGTTGCTGCAATTAAGGTATTTAAATACTGAGCACTAATTTGTATAGCAAAAGATCATCAGCAAAAATAAAGATTTCCTATTTAAGGACTTAGCAAAATATATTAAATTTAAATGAGCTTTAAGCAATAGCAATGCACTCAATATTGTTTGGTTAGAGTGTGCTTTAGTGATATAATAGACTTAATGTTTTTTGCCATGAATGATTCTTTAGTGATAGAAAATATCACAATGCTAACATACTTTGACTTGCAAGATTACACGTGAGACATTATACATGCACATTTAATACAGTTTTAGAGAGCCAAATATTTATTTGAAATTTGAATTTTTTTCTTAATAATGATTAAGTGCAATTTAATGTTTAATGAAACGAAACCAATTTACAGTGATATTTGTTTAAAAATATTTATATTTATATTAAAAGGCCATGACTAAAGTAACTTAAAGTGACTATGAAAGCAACTGTGCTATTAAAAACAAAAGGTAAATCAACCAAACTCAAACTATCATTTTAGTATTAGGTTGGTGCAAAAATAATTGTGGTTTTTTGTTCTTTTAAACTTTGATGTATCTTGGAATAAATCATTTTTTTTTAAGTATGTTAATGTGATTCATAGCATTTTAAAGCCCAAATTTTGTTCAACTATACTAATAGTTTTGTTTGTTTTCATTGCTTATTATTGTTCATTTTAAACTGTCAAATTAAAGATGAAACAAAAGCAAATTAAAGTTTTATTGGATAGGGTGGTCTGAAAGTCTTATTACCCCTACAGATTGTTTAATTTTCATTATTTTTTGTTTTAATAAGATAATATACAAGTTATCTAATTATTTTACCTCTAAAAACTAATCTTTAAAATTCAAATTATTTTCAAGAATTTCAGGTGGTATTATGTAATTATTTTACTTAAAACTTTTTTTTTTAAAGGGGGTACGTAGGGTGACAAGACTTTCGGACCACCCTGTACGTGTTCCAAATGGAATGTTATGCAATGACAGAACTTGCACTCTCAACCAAGCATTTAGCTAGCATATCTTTATACAACTCAACATTGATTTTATGGAGATGGGAGCCTTGAAGAGGATCAGAGAGATCCTTTTGGGATTATTGAGTCTATTACATCAGAAAAAAAAAAGAAAAAAAAAACAACCAAAGAGATTGAAGAAAAACTAACCATTTGTTATTTGCTTCAAATTGGACAAATTAAAAAGTTTGATAAGTACATGCTACATGAAGCAGCAAAGAATTTTTTTGGAAAAGTCACCTTTACAAAATCTGCTTTTTTTTTTTCACAAGAAAAATTATCTATTTCTTCATCTCATTTGACATGTGACCAAAAATGGATTGTGGGATACAATGAATGATATTCTGCAAAGAGATGGGACCAAAGTGAAGCACCAAAACTATCATCATCATCAGGTCATGCTGGCAGCACAGATATCCAGGGCTCTCTAGCCATCTGTCCTTATTGGTCATTGCCCTTGGCACTTCCTCCATGCAGCATTCAAAATTCACACACAGCTGATTGATGCAGGTTTTTGATAGTCAGCGTACACATGAAAACATCACTGAAGAGTTTGCCCTTGTTTCTCCAGCAGTGTTTAGTTCATCATACTTTGATGCTTTGTATGATAGGAGGTAAGTGATTGAACAGCTGCTTTCTTGTGAGGTGCTGCTTCCAAGATTTGTTCAAGAGAGTATGCAGCATCCTTGTGTAGTTCCCATCTAGCTTTTTCTCTGAGCATTTCGTTAGAGTACAAGTGGTACAGCCATACAGTAGCACTTGACATGGCTACAGCTTGGAAGAATTCATCTCTTTATCTATCAGAGAGATCAAATTTCCATATATAGCATTCCATGCCTTTCCTATGTAGATATTGATATTACTTTCAGGAGATGAGATATTACTACCTAGTTATGTGAATTGGTCAATTTCAGAGATTCTTTTTTCAATTGATAATCCTTATTCTAAGTTGAAAAATACACTTTTTAATCTAATAGTTAAAAACTGAAATTATTTTTTACACCAACCTAACAATAGTGCAACCAATAACAACATATTTTAAAAGACTTTCTTATCTAAAGAAGCAAATTAAACATTATGATAAAACAAAGAAAAGAGATATTTCATTTATTCAAGTTAAATTTGTTTCTCTGTTAAAACAAAACAAGAAAACCCTGTTTATTAACTGCTTAAAATAATGGTCAGTTTTCTCATTTAACATTTGAATCGAGATGGAATTTTTTTTCTGAACTACCCGAAAAGTTTTACTTTACTTTTAGAATTCACAAATTACTTATGTTGTGAAAATTTATTTTCATAATTTTTATTTGCTTCTTACAGATATTTTCCTAAGTTCAATAACATCAAGCAAATCCTAATGGGTTCTTTCATTTTTCACTTCAATAAAGAATGCAAATAAAGCAACAAAAAAAAAAATTTTTTTTTAAATGAAATAAAATAAAAATAAAAAAAAAAACAAAAACAATCAAACAGTCAATTACAAAAAAAAAAAAAAAAAAAAAAAAAAGTATTTTCTTTGCAGTTGTTATTAATTATTACAAGTCAAAGCATTTCTCTGGTGCAAATTAGCTATGAACATAAAAAAAGCTTGAAAAAATTTAAACTTGAATGTATTTTTTTTAGATTGAAAATCCTTCAAATAAAAGATTTAGCATGAGGCACAAGACAAGCACTTGCAATGATATATTTTTAATTTGGTCAGAAAATTTAGAAAATAGTCACGAGCTAAGCAGGGGTAAAATCTTTTTCTATGGTTGGCTTTTTTTTTGGGGGGGGGTCTTTCTTTGCTTTGTTTAATTATATTTTTATTGACTTAAAAAGGGGTGGGTACAAAGTCTTCAGATGTAAAGAATGTTGTTTACTTACGTATATTATTTCTACCTATCTAGAGTATCGCTTAAAAAATAAAAAAAATGTTTTACAGAGTTATCACTTCATAAAAGTTCATCTTTAAAAAAATCACAAGCACAGAAATAGTAAATAAATCAGTGTTGATCAATATCATTTATCAATGATCATTTTCAGAAATTAACATCAACTAGATATTTTAAAATCAGAATTTATCTAAAAGAATATACATGATTAAATAGAAAATAATTAAGAAGCATTAATTATTATTAATCCTAAATTATGAATTCAAATTAAAAATCATTTGAATAATATGTAGAATGAAAATAAATAAAAAGAATACTTTAAACTAATAATTTGGCTTTGATTATATCAACATTCAACTGAAAACTTTGTGTATAGAATTTATATTCTTTAACACATTAATATGTCATACATAATACATACAAGCTCAATAAATTGGATTAAAGACAAAATAATGAAATGATACTAAATTTTATTTATTGAAATTTATATATATATATATATATATATATATATATATATATTATATATATATATATACAATTTCACAAATAAATACCTTTAGTATGAATCTCTGAATGATTGAAATTCAATTATTCATATTGTTGGTTTCTTTGTTTCACTGGCATATCAACCTTTGCGAGTTATTTTATGCTAAAACCATTTTTGTAAAAGAACAGTAACAATACTATTTAACTCATAGTTATATTGTTTCTTTTAAGTTTACAATAACTTTATTCTCTAATCCATAAATAACTCTTCAGATGAATGTAGAAATATTGAATCTATTGGAAACTTGAAACCTAAAATTTTGATTGTAGTGCAGATAAAGTTTTGATTAAATTGCTAAACTATAAAAAATAACTTTAATCAACCAAATTTTATTTCTTGATATTTTTCTTATAATTTCCATGACAAGTACAAGAAGTGATAGAATTCAGTTTAATGTAATTAATTTACATAGATTCAGAAATAAGTTTACTCATCAAAACAAGATCAATGATGGGAAAATATTTTAAATCAGCAAAAAATGACCAAACAAAAGGAAAATATTTTACGTCTACAGACTTCAATCGTAGCTGGTGTTTTTGTTTTTTTCAGCAGCCACCGGCTAGCAATTTTTGAGGCAGGAGGCCAGGACAGTTCTCCGCGAAGAGTACCTAGAATAGTTTTCATTAACTATGATCATGTACATGTTATATTAAGTATTCTATGTTATTTTTTGCCTGTAGTCAGGATTGAACCATCAACCTCAAGATGACTGTCACTTATCAATTAACTCTTATATCTGTTACACCATGTATCCAATGAAGGCTCCTAAGTTTGACAAGAAACACCTGAAGAAGGCCAGAGGGCATATCAGGCGAAATGTTGTGTATACAACAATAAAGATAAGGACAACAGTAAAAAAAAATTAAATAATACAAATTCAACTATACATTCACTACTTTATTTCTTTTTTTTTTTTTTTAACCTTTATACTCCTGAACTTTTGTACAATAATTTCTCTTTTATTCTACAGAATTCCAGAAAATATCATCAACTAAACTTATATCTATCATCCTTTATCAACCTTCATTTTGCTAATACCTCTGATTACTGATCTAACAACCTGTGAACAGTTTGTTCTTAATCTTACCATTTTATTTTTTGGTTGTAATGATAAAATTATTTGAAAATAGGAAGCAGACGTTACACATGGAATATTTAGAAATATTAAACAGGCTTAGCTTCTTTAAAATAAATATATCCATTACAAATATGAAATGCAAATTAAAATAAAATTCAAAAATGGAATGTAAAAATGAAATAAGAACAAAACATTTAAAAACAGAATTTTTAATGTTTGGATAAGGGGATTAATAATTTTGATTGCTTCAATGTGGAGAAATTCCTTTATGCATTATAATAATATGGGCGGTGGGGGGAATAAAGATTTATTTTTTTACCTAATTTTGTTTGAAACTAAAGAAAATTCACTGTATACCAAAAAAGAGAATTTCAAAGTTATCATTATGTTAATGAAGAAGTGTAAATAAAAAGATTTAACATTAAAGTTGGACCGATTCAACCATCAGATTCTCATTTAGGATATTTTTCTTGCAAATAAAATTGGTGATTATAACTTTTAAGTAATTTAAAACTATCCATTTTATAAATACTTGTTAAATTTCCTCTTGATTTAAATAAATGTTTTTAACAAACTTGTATAAATAAGATTTTAGTATTGATACAATAGCAAATCAGAAGATCAAAGTGAATCATTTGAAAAGTAACATTTCCCCTAAACGTTAACCATTCATAGCTATAATAATAAATTATAAGAAATCGTCTCAATTCAAATTATTAAAATGTGAATATGACTAAGTCATTATCATTACTTATTAAGTATCATTCTATAAAGAGATGTGATAGGCAACAATATATATCTACCAACCCCTCCACACAAGGTCAATTAAGCAGATTTTAATAGGTCAAAATTCAGAGTTTTCCTACTCCTAGACTAATTGCCTGACCAGGGTTAAAGAGCCCAGCCCACCCTATTATTTATCCATAGCTGGAGGGAGACTAGTTGTATTCATACCTTTCCCAAAGGTATTAGTGCTATGTGAAAAGCAAACAGCCTCATCAAGGATTTGAACTCGGATTGCTGAGTTCATCTCCCACGACAATAACCATTATACAACATATCTCCAATAGGCTATATGGTTTTAAGATAACCAAAGTATTTCAATTTATTATCTATATATTGAGCATTAAAATCACTGAATAGAGCATATATAAAAAAGATCAAAGAAAGAAAACTGAACAACACTGAATGTTACATAAGTCAGAAGTTCCAATATTTCATTTTGAATTACCTACAAGTATATATGGTAACTTTTATTACACAGAAAATAAGGTAAATGTCTAAAAAGAGAAGAGTGTGACCAGAAAGTTTAAATATAAAAAAAAAACACCAAAGAAAACTTTTCATGTGATAGTATAAAAACAAAACTATTCAGAAATATTGACTATTAAGATAATTATGTATTGCATAATTACATCAATACCGAGAAGAAGATTTTCTTTAAATAAAAAGGACCGATTTACAAGATTTCTACAGGATACATAAGTAAAACAACCTTCAGTTAATAATAAAAATTTTAATAAAAAAAAAAAAAACACTCAATAGACATAAAAATAAAAAAAACATATTTGAAAAAAAATTCAGAACAGATTCTTCCATCAATCCATTTGATAGTAGAATGATTGTTTTGCAAATTTTGCCCTTCAAGTCAGTCACAAATGAAAAAGAAAAAAATTGTAATGATGTAATTGGGCAAGAATTTGTTGCAGCTGGTCAATAAAATTCACTTGTTTTTCATTATAACTTTTTTTTTTTTATCAAAATAAAAAATGCAAGATTTATTCTTCATCCAAATATTTACATATTTAAGATTGAAAATTTTAAAAGTAGAACTCTGAAATAAAAAGAAAAACTCAAAACTGCTTTTAACTGTTAATATAAAAAAAATCCACCTTATCTTGCTAGATCCTCACTTTTGTAGTTATATTTCTGTTTTTCAGAAATATCTTTTCTTAATGCTATGGTTTTTTCCCCCTTCAAGTTTTGTTTTTATAAAACCATATATTATAATTATATAATTACAATTTAATGTTATATTCCAAATGCAATCTCATTATTCATTTATGCAAGCATTGTCTTTTCACCTCCAAACTTATGATTCTTGCATTTTCAGCAAATATTAATGCACATTCATGGATGCATGTAATATCAAAATACATTTTACTTTTGAAAGTTTTGGTGCAGATTTATATCTTATTATAATGGAGATTGTGTATTTTTCTGTCTGTAACCGAAACTATATAACTACTCAAGTCACAATTCCCTTAGTTATTTACATCACATTCTCCAGTGACACAGTTTTTATTACAGACCATATGTACATATTAATAACATGCAATTGTATTTATATATACAACAAAATAATGGTTTACAGTGTGAACAGGAAGGCTAATTTGCATATTGATATTAAAAATTTGATTTTAATAAATATGTGCTTGGTATTATTAATTTCTAATTGTTTGATTTTATCTTAATGAATATGAGCAAAAATCTCTTCAATAAATCTCAAAAGAAATCCATTAACAAGATGAAATAACTGATTTTATTCTTTACTTCCTATTTTAACTAAATAGTTAAATTAGGAAAATTTAGCAATGAAAGATGGGAGTGAAAAAAGAGTAAATTTCAGTAGTTCTATTTTTCAATTATAGTCCCCTCTGTTTCAAATCTTTTTATCTGCATTCTTATTTAGTTTAATTAGTCTTTCTAATTTAATATAATATTTTATTGCATTAAAACTTAAATACTAGCACCCGGAGGGTGGTTATATTTGCTAGTAGGTATAATAAAAAGACTAAAAAGAAATAAAGAAAAGTTTGTGGTACATATGAGTTTTTGTTTTTCATTAGGAAAATGACTGTATTTTTAATATTATTAAATCTATACTCTAAATAAACTTAACAACTTGAAAACATTTCTTATATAGAAGCAAATATTAAAAATATAAAATTTAAAATCATTGATCAAAAGAAAAAGATAATTCCATATATAAGAAAGTCTCGAATAAATAATTCAGCCCTTACCACCCAAATAAAAACAATCTCAAAAAATTCAAGATTTAGCCATAATCATTTATCAAGATTATATATATCATAATAATGTTACATAGTAATAACCTACTCGAGTTTCACCATAAGGATCTTCAGGGTTAAATCCACTGGATTAATCAAGATATTGATTAATTGCAGTCGATTGTACGTGTTTGCTCTACTCATGTATTGAGCACTTTATATTTGTTATATCGCTGTCTTATCATTGTGAAACTTGCATCAACTGACCATTGTGACCAATTTCACCGGTAAGTCACATTTTCCACAAATAACGTATATTCTTTAACACATGTTTATTTCTTTTTACCCTATTGTTTACTGCTAATAGTCTTAACTCCAGTGTCACTGAAGATATTAACTCATTTTGTTTTTTTTTTGTTTGTTTAAATAAGCAATGTATTTCCACTCCAACCTGCAAGTCACGTAGGTTAAAAGCCCCCCCCCCACCTTAAAGAAGAAAAAAAAAGACCCAGTCAGGCACCGTGCTTTTGTCAAAACGTTAAATGTTGTTTGAGAGTGAAGACGCATTCAGATAAGTCATATTTTACATTAATAATTTTTAAAGTGTAGAAATGTATATTCTTTAACACATGTTAACCCTATTGTTTACTGCTAATAGTCTTAACTCCAGTGAATTTGCTTACCGATTTTGCTTTTCGATAATCTAAAATGGTACCTGTGGACTTATACTAAGTTAAAACTTAGTTTTTTTTTCTCGGTGTGGTGGACCCGTAGATCTCATCAGATCATCCACCTGCGTTCCCCAAAGTCTCCCATCATCTTGCCTCGGCTTGTCACTGATACTTAACTTTGGGGAAGGAGAGCATGCGGTGCGTGTCGCACAACTTGTAAAACAAAAAACATGTGCAGATATTTCTACAAGTCCCAGAGTGATGGAGGAATGGTGAGGTATGCAGGCCTGACGGGCTGGAAGCACACAGATGTGAATCTACATACGGCGTGACTCGTGACCTACTTAACGTCACTGCCTTGCTGATTGAACAGCAACTTGCCCCGGCGAGGTTGTGGGTGAATGAGCAGCCCCTCGGTTAACACTGTTCACCCAGCCATTTGGGAAGTGTCTAGAAAAGGTGACCTAAACAAATGCAGGTTCACCTATCAAGCTGGCCAGAAACCAGCATTTCGACGGATGTCCACATTAGCTGGGCGAAAACAAGAAAACACTACAACACAAAACAAGGCCAAGAATAGCCACCTGGAATGTCTGGACACTTCCTGATCTTGAGAGATTGGGAAACCCAAACTACGCACTAGTATTGTGAC
Source organism: Doryteuthis pealeii (assembly GCA_023376005.1). Lineage (NCBI taxonomy): Eukaryota > Metazoa > Mollusca > Cephalopoda > Myopsida > Loliginidae > Doryteuthis > Doryteuthis pealeii. Next base: position 63,411,821 of record CM042160.1, on the reverse strand, counting down.
AGGGGAGCATCTCGATATGGGGCCGACATCGATGCCCTTGCGGAAGTCAGTTTCAGCGATAAGGACCAATTGACAGAAGGGGGTGGGCTGGATACACATCCTCATGGAAAGACAGGCTGATGGTAGCTGTAAGAAGTTTGAGGTAAGATGACTCGAGCCCTCCATCCTGAAGCGACACATGATGGACACCATGGAAACATGTCCTACATTTAAGTCTGACCTGTGTGGCAGGGCCTGTATGTCGAGGGTCTCATGTGTGACAGGGTACATAAAAACAAGCTGGATCCGTGGGCCATCTGTATGCTCACAACTGAACTACTTGTAGAAATGGCCTTATTCTGTAAAGAAGCAGCAATCACCATATATATGTGTGTGTGTGTGTGTGTGTATGACAAAAGCCAGTTAATTAGCTTGTATTGAAATCTTCTTGAAAGATTTTCTTTGAATGAAGTGCTATCCAAAATTCTTAAATAATTTTACTAAGACATGCAAACTGAATGCAAGGATGAGCTTAGATCATGACCCCACAGCAAAATGCTGCAGTGCCTGTATTCAAATCTGAAGTGTTTTTTTTTTTTTTAAACAATCTACATCTACAATAATTTTTACCTTCAACTTTAAAATAAAAATAAAACTATTATTTTTTTTATTTGAAAATGAAAAAATTAACTCACTTTATCATAGCAAAAACTTTTCTTAGAATTCAAAACAGTGCTCTAATGTCTAAAGGTGAAAATATATTCATTCTATGCATGCTGGTTACATTTTCAACCAAAACAAAACATCTATTTTTGGGGTTTCAATCATTTTCATTCTATGCTGAAAAAGCTTTATATTTGTAAACAGCAATACAACAATCTCATTCTAAGCTAATAATTTTGTAATGTTGGATTTCCTTTTTTGAAAATGTTCCACTGCAATGTATCATTACTAATAATTCTAGTTGTCATAATCTATTTGTGAATAAAAATATTGGATTTTAAAGCTTTTTGTTTATTTTGATTAATTTTTAAAAGATTTTACATTAATATAACTTTTTACAAATAAAAACATAAATTTCGCAAATTCTTAAAAAATTGCTACAGTGCCCTTAGTCATTGTCATGGTGCCCCCATTTTAAAAGGGTCAACCAAGGCAATTTTTGCCTGCACCTCTCTTAGACTATCCCTGCAAATGTAATAAAGACTTTTGCCATTATCCCTTGTGAACTAATGTACCAAACAGCAGGCAACAGACACTAGGTTTGTTGAAGTGAGTAATTGAGTAGCATATAAAAATAGCAGTTTGTAAAAACTCCAAAATAATCTAAGTCAAATATATCATAAAGATTATTATAGATTTCATCTGTTCTACTCTTATCAACTATAATTTAGTTTAAGTTTTGTACTATTGAAGACTAGTAGAATCTATCATCACCTTATTATTAGTTACTATCATAAAATTTTATTTATTTCTAACTTCACTCTTAATACAAATGCTATTACAGCATTATTGATGCCTTCAACTAACATTGATAATATTCTACATCAGTGATTCTCAACTGGGGGTCCATGTAACATTACTGGGGCTCCACACAAAACAATACTGAATTTTCCATTGAGCAATTCTACAGAACAATTGTTATTACTGAGAATTAAATTTCTACTGTAATCTATGCCATTTTAAAATACTAAAAGTAGAAATATTCATGTAGCTATGAATTTTTCATGGCAATCAAGTAGAAGAAAAAAAATTACATTTGACAGTTGTAAATTTAAAGTTACCTAGAACAAATGAAGGTGAAAATCACCATTTACTTTTTTATTATTGAAAAATATAAGAAGCTTTTTTTTCTGTGGAATGGTCATGGGGGTCCACAAAATATGGGTTATGCCCAAATCATTGATAAAGATGGAATACACTGCATTTTCTGAAACTTTCTATTTTTTGTATAAGATGTTTTATTCTGTGAGGATATAAAAGAAACAGTTTATTGTAGATGTTTTTTTCAGTGGTAGATTAAAATAATTTTTTTATGGTAAAAACAAAAAAAAACATCATTCCAAATGTAATTATGCATGATTCTAGAAAAATCAATATTACAATGATGATTTTAGATGATTTAAAAAAAAAAATGAAAAAATAATGCAACTTAGAAAAAGTCTTTTCCAAATTTAGTAAAGTAAGAGAAGTCTGCAAATGATGAAAAAAAAGAGAAGACTTGAAGAATAAAAAAATTTGAAAATGATTTGTTTTTATTTATTAAAACTAATATAAAAAACGTCAAAATTTTATATAATTAAAAAAATGTAAAAATAAGTATAACAATTCTATTTTCATATTTTGAAAATTAAATTGGTGAACCATTTTTCATGTTTATCACTTTTCCGATCAGTAAAATATAAACACAATTATCAAATCATCATCATCATCAGTTGGTTATAAAATAAATTTTCTATGAAACTAGAGTATTTATCTGTTTGAATTTTTGAGATGAGGTTTGATAATTTGTATTATTTGTATTTTTCAAACTGTTGCCCTCATCTTATACACAACATTTCAGCCAATGTACCCTCTGGCCATCTTCAGGAGTTTCTGACTCCTAATTCCAACATGAAGGCTCCCTGAGTTTTACAAGAAGGTTCCCAAGTTTGACAAGAAAAATTGTATATATAACAACAGTCCAAAAAATCCAAATAATATGAAACTAGATTAAATTCAGAGATTGTTGAAACCTTCTTGAAAGTAAATTCTACTTGTTGGTCAAACACTATTCAAAACATTAATAAATGTTTTGATATAAAATTATCTTTCATAAACAATATAAAGGCATATTATTGAAGTGCTTATAGTTGTACTTCACAGATATAAAGTAATAGAAAGAAAAAGGATTTGCCTGTATTACTCCACAATGTATAATCATGAAATAGATTACTAGTCTCTTTTCTATTAACCTAAAATATCTTTTTTAAATACAGTGGTACCTTAACTTATGAGTTTAATTAATTCTACTTGTAACTCAATTTCCTCATATCAAATCAATTTTTCCCATTGAAATAAACTGAAATACCATTAATCCATTCCAGACCCCCAAAAACATACTAATTTTTTTTTTTTTTACATTTTTTTCTATTATTATTTTCTGTATTATATAAGAACATAATAAAATAAAATTTAAGGAATTATATGCTGTAATATGTTTATCTTTTTAATAATATTTTTCTTTGGTGTAATAAATTAGGAAACTTGAAAGTTTTTATGTGGACTTATTAATACAAGGATATCTGAAGCTCAATAGTACCTCAAATTTTAACTCTCAGCACAAAGCAAAATAATTCACTGAGTGACAGCTCGTAATTCAGAAAACTCCTAAGTTTGGACACTTGTAAGTCAAGGTACCACTGTATTGCATTTTAACATGTCTATTTAACATAACTTTCTGAAGAAATAAAGTAACTCTTTAATTAGATACTGTAATATTTTAATAAAATATTTACATATTCTTACAATAAAATGTATATTCAAAATCGTTAGTTGTCAACTTTCTAGATTATAAAATATATTTAACTTTGAAAACTATTCATATCATATGAAAACAGACTATACTCATTAATCATAATGTACTTTAATATACAGCACATTATTGACATTAGGTTTAGAAATTTAAATAATTTATTCTAGTTTAGTTAATGTCACTATTATTATCATTCTACATTACAATAAATCAAACATCTCTTTCTATGGTTTGACTGTTCATGCTATTAAATTTAGTGAAGTCTACTGTAAATAAACTATTAGATCCAAAACTAAGTTGGAATAGATATCCAACAATAAAATCCAGAGATGCTGATAGGTACGCACCTTGCATCCATGACGCACAAAAATTTAAAAGGATGCAGTAAAATTATATCCATGCGTTCCAGAGTTTCTTCCCTCACCATTTCAAGCTAACTGTAAATACATTTTAATAGTTCCTTAGAAACAAATTACACAGGATAGATTACAAGGTAGGAGTTAGATGGCTTTAGCTGGGACCCATAAATTTTCCCAGGGACTCATTCAAAGGAAATATGTGCATCCCAGGACGCACTAAATCAAAAGGCTATCAGCATCAGTGAAAATCCTTAAAAAGGATCAGTTGACTAGCAAGGAAACCCAAAGAAATAATAAGTGAACAAATGATATGTGAATAAATGTGATAGAAATTGAAAAGAAGAATCTGAAAAATAAGCAAATAGATTTAAGAGAGAGAGACTTACCTTCCTAAATAATCTTTGGCTGCCACCACCTGCTGTCACAGGGAAATAGATGTAGACATTATGATCCTCAGCATCAACAGGTTTCTCAACAAATGGCTTTTGAAAAACATCGCCAGCCACTTCAATTGAGTCTTCTGTCTCAGTGAATTCAAATTCTGAATTGGAAAAATCAAAATGGGACACAATCTCATTTTTATGTATTAACATTATTTTTTAAAATACATCCAAGATTTATTTATTTATTTGCTCTTCAATTTAAAATAAAATAATGAAATTTGTCCAAATTTTTTAGATGAAACTTGGTATAATTTTTATTTTTTGAACAGTTGTCCTCATCTTTATTGTGCTATATGGAAAAAAAAAAGCCCAGATGGTATAATGGCCACAATGTTTTTTTATATACCAAAATAAAGGAAGAGGACAACAATCTGAAAAACCAAAATAATACAAAATAAAGGTAAATAATTTTTGCATGTTTGTCAATAAGGTTTGGCCTGGTTTCTTTGCTTAATGGCATATCAACCTTCATGAGTTGAAAGATTTTTTTAAAGCCATCCTTGTAGAATAGTGGTTCTCAACATTTTTATGCCACACACCTAAAAAGATTTATCATGCTTTCACACCTCTTAAAGTAATAATTCATACTAGCAGGACCTGTGTATATACCACAGTATGACAATTTAATTATTACAATGTTTGATATGTTTACTTAAGAGCTATTACTAAATAGTTCAATATGTAAAAAGTATAATAATCTTGATTTAACTCTTTCTTTTTTGTCCTTCTTTTCATCATGTTCAATTGAAGCAGATTAGCGTTATCGCTTCTGCACTCTCACACCCTCCCTATCTTTCCTCTACTCTTTCTTTCTTCTTATATTTTTTCTGTGTAGCATGTCTTTCTTCCCTTTCTTTCTTTATAATAATAACGGAATGGTCCATTATTTAGCTACGGTGATGACACTCATAAGAAATAAGAATTTGGCAGATAAGCAACACCAGATAATCCGGATTTACATTTGGCATTTCCTCTTGGACGATTTGGACAGTCTCATTTTTAACCAGAGGGTGTTGCAAGATGATAAATATCATACAATTAAGGAACATGAGTATTAATATATAAATAAGAATAAAAGTGAAGGTGACCGAAACAAATTCATATTAATTAATAATGTTTAATAATATATAAACAAAAATCAAACACATGGAAAAGAAAAAAATATTACAACAAACTAAAAGTTAACCCTACAAAAGATAAAAACATAAATGTTATCTCGCACTCCTGGTTGAGAAACCTTGTTGTAGAAGAACAACCCATAGCTGCAGGGATAAGGGGGTTCATACCTTTCCCAAAGCTATTAGTCTGAAAATTAATGTAATAGCACGACTGGAATTCAAACTCACTTACTACCATGTTGGAGTCCAGCACATTAGCCACTACACCATTCTCCCCACCCACCCCTGTCAGTAAGTCATTAAGTCTGCAGCTGAGAGATGATAAATTATTTTACACAAATATTTTTCAACCCAAGTGCAGCCACACTTAGAATTTGCATCACCAGTCTGGAACCTCTACCTCAATCAGAACAATGACTTCCTGGAAAGTGTTCAGAGATGTGCAACTAAGCAAATACACTTCATCAAGCATCTACCATATTCTAAAGGTCTGGCTGCTCTGGACATGGATACATTGAAACCCCAATGTCTGGCAACTGACTTGGTAAATACCTACAAAATTATTAACCATTTTGCCAACAGCAACCTTGAGCAGCTTTTTGATTTCCATGTGTCTAACACCTGTTAGACTAGCATTACAAGCATTTAGCTGAAAAACGCTGACATTTTCAAATTTGCAACCTTAATCAGTTAAATTTGCAATTTCTCAAGTATTTCTTAACCAATCTTAAAAATATTTATATGGTTGGAAAGAGAATTGAATAATCTTTCTAAATATGTAATTTCTATTGGTTTTCATCAATTGAATAATTTTTTACAGCGAGTTAAAACCGTATTTTCGGTCGAACAGCTGAAAACAAAAATATGACCGTTTTTTTTTAGGATAAATTTTACATGCCGATTTGTTTTTCAAAATCAAAGTGGCTAATCTTTATCAATATTCTTGAAATTTTGCACTCAATTAGAAGAAATCTGGAAGTACAAACAGGGTCTTTTTTTTGTTTTTAGGACCCGTGGAAATGAAAATATGAGTGGGCAAAGTTAAAGGCTATTTGTTTAAAAAATATAAGAGAATAAAAAAAAAAGCACTATGTCCGTAATATTAGAGTGTTTCAAAATTATTTTCGTATAAATTTGTGAAATTTAAAGATTGCTATACCGTTCGGGATTTGCTCCGAAAGTTTGGATTTTGAAGAAAAAACGTGAATTTACGTCACTTTCAGATGTAAAAACACCCTGTCAATTGACGTCACAAATCAGACCTTATTGATTTAAAAATCACAATTTCTCGTATATTTATGGTTTAATCTTAAAAATATTTATATGGTTGGAAAGAAAAGGAAAATAATCTCTCTATGTGTCTTTATTAATTTAATTTTTTACAGCGAGTTAAAAACGTATTTTGCTTTAAAACAACCGAAAATGCACGATAGGAATTTTTTTCCGAGAATACATTTTACACTCTACATTTCTTTGGAAAATCTAAGTGTCTAATCTTTATCAATATTCTTGAATTTTGCACTCAATTAGAAGAAACCTGGAAGTACAAACGGGGTCTTTTTTTTGTTTCTAGGACCCGTGGAAATGAAAATATGAGAGGGCAAAGTTAAAGGCTATTTGTTCAAAATGTGTATTAGAAGCAAAAAAGAAGCACTATATCCGTGATATTAGAAAGTTTCAGAATTATTTTGATATATAATTTGTAAAATGTAAAGATTGCTATAACGTTCGGGATTTGCTTCAAAAGTTTGTATTTTGAAAAAAGAAAAATCAAATTTATTTGTCCGACAGGCGTACGGCGTAACGTAAACTCTCAGCTAGTCATTGTTTATGCAGACAATAAAGTTTAAATTCATTGCTTATTTCTCATCTAATTTTCTAAATATTTATATCGATGAAAATAAAATAACATAATCTTTCTAAATATTTAACTTTTATGTGTTTTTAACAATTGAATTATTTTTTTTACGTCCGTTTCAATTTTGAAAAAAAACAAAAAAACTTGAAATTACAAGAGATGTAAATAAAAACACGGCACACACTGACTGGGTGTGTGTGAAAACATATGTAAATAGGTAATCTATTTCTTTTATGTAATTCAACATAAGCATTTAGAAATGTATTTTTAAATTCAAAGTGATGCTATATATTTGAATTAATATTATATATGTGTATACATGCAGTATAAAAATGAAAATGTTGAATAATCTTGTGGTAAACTTAAAAAAACAACAAAAAATCTTGACATTCCTACTTTTTATTCCCCAAATAATGGGTTCTAGCATGGAGATATATAAAATTTAAGACCAGAATCAGAAAGAACATAGAATTTTACATAAGAATGCAAGGTTTTATCAAAATTGCTTCAAAAATAAAGAAATGGTGAAAAAATTACTGAATTTCTTGTTCTGAAATGGTCCGTGAATTGACAGATTTTTTTATCAAAATTATGTCCACTTTTTTACCCCAATTTCGGGGCTTTAAATTCTCATAACTTTTGAACCACTGGGGATATTTGTATAATTCAAACAGTTTTGAACTCCATTTACAAAGCTCTATATAACTAACATGATTAAATAACAATAACCTAAAAAAAAAATCAACTGGGAATGCTAGTTAAACATGCCTACAAAGTCAGAAAACAGCACAGCTCCCATGATTTTCAGAAACATTTTTTCACGCTCATATCACTTTGCTATAAGAATTTCCAGAAACTATTCATAATTAACACTCAAAATGTTTTGAGAAATTAATTTAATTAACTTACCAGTTTCATTCTGAGCACTCCTGTTAAGGACAGCATAGTGTGGGTGTGCAATACATTCTTTATCCAAAATACTGTATACTTCTCTCCTAGAAAATAAGAAATTAAATAAAGTTCTATCACTATACAATATCATTTATATATAAAACAACAAAAATACCAACTAAAATGTAATTCATCATATTTGAAGATACTTTACTGACACAATAGATAACAAATTAATTCTATTTTATAAAGAAAAATTTGCTATTTTAAATTCATTTTTTTTATTGTTTTACTTTGTCCTTAGAAATGAATTCTATATTTGTTGGTCTTTATGTTTTACAAGAGTATTTTTTGTTGTTGACAACCACTTAACCATAAACCATATATAGAAAGTACAACAGTGAAGCTCTTGTTCTAGTATTCTCATTAGGCCTCACCTTTCAGGTGTATAATAAACTCCAAAATAAAACTCTAAACTCTTAAAAATAGGTAAGGGAATGACCAAAGTTTTAATAATAAAATTAAGAAAAAAAAAAAAAAAAAAAAAGGTATTTGTTATTTACCTGTCTTGAAGAACATATTGCATCTGAAGGTCATTGATCATAAATGGTTTTGTGATCTTCTCATATTGAACTGCTTTTTCTAATGGAAAACCATTAGAAAAGAAAGCAATCAGTGCATCAACTACTGGCCAATTTTCCACGGGTTCATCAAGGATAACACTTTCTTCAAAAACAATAACTTCAATATAATCAAATCGTTCTAATCGATCCAAGATTTCACACATGGGTTTTGATCGGGATTTTTTTCTCATTGCACAAATACCAACTTTAATCAACTTTCCATCTCGGACTTTTTCCTGGAAAAAGAAAGAAAAAGAAATCATGTCACATACTCATTTGACTTAAAAATCTGACAGACATGCATTTTGAAAATTTCTTTTTTTTATCTTTAAATATAAATTAAAAAATAACCGGATACACAACATTTTGGTTAATGCACCCACTGGCCTTCTTCAGGTGTTCCTTGTCAAACTCAGGAGCCTTCATGGAACTTCAAACCAAAGCCTTTATTTAATACATTGGGGTAGATTGTTCTCATTCTGTTAACCAGGCATATCAGCCAAAACATTGTGTATATAACAATAAAGAAAGAAAACAGCCCAAAAAACTAAATATAAATTAACAAGTCTCATCTCAAAAATTCATACAAATAAAAAATAACCAGTTTAGAAAAAGTAAAATATGCCTGTCAAAATTGCAAACTATAGAAGAGGTTATTTAAATTTAATAGACATTTAGTAGGTCTTTTATTCAGTATGAGAGGGTCATTGAAAAATTCTAAAAATTAGCATATGCATTAATTTTAGAGACTATTTTTGAAAAAATTCTTTCAACACTTTGAAAACATCAAATTGGGATTGGCCTTGTTTATTTTAACACCCAAAGTTACAATAATTTTTTGGGCTGTTGTTGTTGCTTCCAGTGAATGAAAATTCTATGAAGTACTTGATGGATTTATTTGTTAATAAATCAATTCTGTTCAACTGAATGCCAACGTATATAAAATGGTCAACAATTAATAGGTCAAAAGGTACGAGTGCATTTAGAAAATGGAAAATGAGATGCTCTCACCAAAGTATTGGTTTCTTAGGTTATGGCATATCAACCTTCATGGGTTATTTAATGCCAAATCATCCTTGTAGAAGAACCATAGTAATAATATTTAACCTATAAATAGGAGGATGAAGGGGCTCATACCTTTACCAAGGTCACTGGCCTGAAAGTGAACATAATAGCATGACTGGTGTTCAAACTCGCTTACTAAAATGTCACAGTCAAATACATTAATCCTACACCCCCCCCTCACTAAAAGTAAATGAGTTAATTCTCTTCTATGATTTTGTATTATGATCAGATTATGAGAGAAAAAAACTATTTTGGACCTCATTCTTACATATATGCATCCCCACCCCATGAGCAGGATACAACAAATATTTTGAAATTTAAGTTTTTCTTCTTCTAGAAGAGCCCAGTCTGCCCTACTATTTACCCATAGCTAGGAGAATAGTTGGAAGCATACCTCTCCCAAGGGTATTAGCACATCCGAGATTTGAACTCGTGTCAGCAAGTAAATTTCCTTCAACGATAACCATTACACCACATTCTTCTATTCTTACATATAAACTGTTTAAGTTGGAATGCTACAAAAAGCTATGCAATTTTATTGTTCTTAATTAACATGTTATAACAACTAAATCTTTCAAAGAATAAACTGCAATATAATAAACAAAAATAAGTGCACAAAGAAAAACAATACTTACTCTAAGACATTCAGATTTTATAATGAGATCTTCTCCCACATAAAATGATGGACGGCAATCTTGAGCCTCTAGGCCACCTTTATCATCGAAGAGATTCTCCAAAGATGGATAAAATGCTGCCAAATTGTGATCAGCCATCTCTCTTGCCAGGGTAGATAATTATATCAAAGAGCTCTTCTTAAATCTTTAAAAGAGCTAGCTGAAAGAAAAAGAAAAATTATTAAATTTTAAAAAAAGAAAAGAAAAAACTTAGTAGTATTTATTCATATTATCTATATCATGCCACAAGAGGAAACTGGACAATTTCCACCTCAGATGCTGACGCCGTATCTTATGCATATGCTGATGGACAAAGGCAGCATCCCCAAAGACCTACTGCATGGCGAATTAGTAGAAGGTACTCAACCGGTAGGGAGACCATGCCTGTGCTTTAAAAGGCATCTGCAAGAAACCACGTCAACACTAACAGATGGGAGGCTGGTGCAGAAAACTGAGCGACCTGGCACCTCCTTGTCAAGCAAGGGACAAAAAAAGAGTGAAAATGAGGAAAGAAGCCACCACAGAAAAGAGAGCCAGAAGGAAGGAGAGACAACAGCAACTCCAGCAAGCATCACTATTTGTTTGCCATTCAAAAATTGGCCTGTTCAGCCACGTACGCAGATGTAGTTAAAAACAAAAAAAAATTTTAAATTGTGGACACTACACGATCGTATTTGGCTGACAGAAAGATACCAACAACAATCTATAAAGAACTTTTCAACAAAAAGAAAATAATGACAATTATATAGTTATGAATATTTAGGATGGATGAAAACGATACAAAATTTTGTACCATTTTACTTAAATTTGCTATTTTCCTTTAAACACTACAAATTAAACCACCCTGTCAGCTGGGGTTGAAGAATACACCAACTGCACCTCTGCAGAGAGGTAAGAAACCACTCCCAATGAGGCCACTCATGGATTGTGGTGGCTGAACAATCTGTGACCCAGGTGGTTCCATGACATGCAACACTCCACTTCGATCCTTACTTGGGCTAGACAGACAGTTGGAGAGGCCCCATCTGATCAATCGGCTGGTCATGTCAAGCCCTAGCACTTATATGATTGTCCCAACTGTATTCTTCAAATTGCTCTGATAGCAAACACCCAACCATTTTATCATATGGGTGCTAGAAGGCGGAGAATAAGGGTCAACCACCAGTATTTATTAATACAAATTATTTCTATAAACAAATCATATAAAAAAACAGAATTTGGCATTAAATAGTCCACAAGTGTTGATAGGCCATTAAACCATCTAACAAATTAAAGTTTAATATTGATTTGATTTGTGGATTTTAAAATTTGAAGTTTTTATATGCATTTTGTATTTAACCAATAAAGTCAGTTAATAAATGATATTGTTTTGTTTTTGTTTTTTTTTTTTTTGGGGGGGATAAATAAAAGCTGGATATTCAGAACAAAGATGTATTTCATCATAGTCTATTTCAATTGCAATATTTCATAAATATAGAAATTTAAAAAATCAAATCATAATATAAATTATCATTTTTAAGACATCAATACCAACAAAAGGTTCTTGCTATAGGGAAATGGTTAACAAGCAGACTATTACTGCTGAAATTGAGTCAAATCTTCATTCTCATGGCTCAGATGGACTAAATTTTGCTTAAAAATGTCTCATTTCTCAGTACTAAATCAAGGTTATACATAAACCCAAATCTAGCAAAATTAGAGGATAGAAATAGATCATTTAACCATGAATTTTACTGTAATAATAAAAAAAAGTTTTAAACTCACTTAAAAGAAGAGTAGATTTAGTTATACAGGTACATCAACAATTATTGGTGTCTATATTTACAGAGGTATGCCAGATAAATAATTTTATCAGTCCAAAAAATATCAAGTAACAACTAATTCAATAATATATCTCTTACCCATAATCTTATTCTGTTCAGAAATCTTATCTTTCATGATTTTTTACATGTGTATGTATATTTAAATGGCAATGCTAGTGATAGGTCTTTTGCTTGTCACATATGTGGCAGGGCTTACAAGGGTGAGCCACATGAGCCTACAAGTGCTTTTACCAGATTGAGGAGATGACATTCATAAAAAGTGGCAGTCACAATTTATATATATATATATATATATATAATATATATATATATATATATAAACAGTTGATAAATCAGTATTTGTTAGATAATGCAAGGCTGCATTTCTAGAGTATTCAATAAAGATCAAGTTAACTATGGGTGTATGAGACTAGAAAAATTTACAAATTAAATGTACAACTAACTACAAATCCTTTAATGAATCAATCTTACAGCTTATTCATAGTTATTATGGAGCAATTTTTCAGTAGTTCAACTTTTTTTTGTACTAACCAATTGTGCTTATACTCTTAACATTACTACTGTTGGCTGCATCTCACTTCTAAGCCATTTTCAAGATTATAGAAACAAAATTTGGAGCAGTATCTGTAATGTCTATATCTATTCTGGTGCTAGCAGGATTTTTCAAGTCCCCTTTTGTAATTCTATTTGAACTTAAAAAGTTATCAGACTACAAACTACCAGGAAATTGTAAACTTTAAATAAGCTTTTAATCAAAATAGTTAATATATCTACCAGAAATAGTAGCAGTGATCTTAAAAACATTTGAAATTAAGACAAGGTTTGCCTTGGATATTACTTTTTTTAAAATGTTTATATCATTAAAAGAAACAACTTCTTTAATATCTTTTCCTATAGGAAAGTTGTATTTTTGTAGCAAAGGTCATTGAGAAAAGAGTATTTATCTAAGTCAGATTTTATCAGGTTTAGCAAAACAAGAATTTTAGGATTGGATTTATTGATTAAAATAAAAGCAATTTATAACCAATGATTTTAAAAAGAAGATAGATTAAGGTAAATGTAAAAGAAAAAATAATAATAATGATCTATGGTTAAATAGAATTAAAAGTTATAGTAATTTAAATTCAATTTTTTTCAAATAAACCAACTTATAAGATTTTGTTTAAAGAAAACTAGTGATTAATTTGCATTAATCAACACTTGTCAAATTATTTAATTCTATTGTAGCACTTAAAGTTGATATTTTGTTGACCTTCCACTAGGCTGGATTAACACAAGGTCTTTTTCACATTGGGAGCCACACACAAACCGAAGCTCATGCGATGACCAGTGCAAAAAATGGGATTACATGATTTATTTTACCTGTGCCTCTTGTAGCACTCAAACCTATCTTGAACCCTACCGACTAAAAAAATGATTTTATTCATGTCCACAATTTTTTTATTATTTTGTTAAAGACCACAGACAATATTTATTTCAATATTTTTAACAGATTTCCTCCTCCAAATGATTTCCAAAATTATCTAAATGATCAAAAAATAAGTAAAGTTTGAAAATGAATAAGAACACAGGTGTCAAATATAATAAAACTATTTTACTATCATGAAATGAAAAGTAAAAACAAGATAAAATAGTTATAAAGAATATAATATACAGGTATACATCACCTAACAATTATAACATAAAATTGATTAAATATTATAAAAATAAAACATATTACTAATAATGTCAAACTCACAAAATCCATATTAAATAAAACCAACATAATATATGAATTTTCTTGTCCATTGGGGGGAGGGGGAGATACAATGTTAATAATAAAACTTAACATATATATTGATCATACAACAATTTGCCAAGTACCATAAAAGCTTACATTAATCAAAATAGAATGCAAGACTATTTCATAACAACCAATATTATGGAAATACTTATAGTATACAAATATAGTGTATAATAGAAATTGAAAAAAAAAAAAAGAAGACTACAAATAATAGAAGCAATAATTTAAAAACAAAACAAAGAACATTAAATAAAATAGCATTCAACCAAAACAGCAGTATATAAAATATATTTAACAATTAATAAATATACAAAGTCAAAGTACATACTGGGATGCACATACTTGCTTTGAACGAGTCCCCGGGAAAATTTATGGGTCCCAACTAAAGCCATCTAACTCCTACCTTGTAACCTATCCAGTGTAATTTGTTTCAAAGGAACTATTGAAATGTATTTACAGTTAGCTTGAAATGGTGAGAAGAAAAAGAAAAACACTGGGATGCATGGATAATGTACCTATCAGCATCTCTCTATATATATAAATAAATATTAGTAGTTTGGAATAAAAAAAGGCGAAAAGAAAAAGAAAAACCTAACAAGTGACAATTTTGACTTTCAAAAAGAAAAACCAAATGAGTTAAGATGACAAATATTAAATAGTGCTCAATACTTACTTGTAGAGATGGTTTCAGAGAATCAACAAGAGAAATTGTTTAGCTTTCTAAGCCATTCAAGTGATCATAGCATGATCGACACAGGTGTGTACTGTCTTTTTTTATAAAAGATTAACTTCACATTTTTGTAAATTGACAAACTTGTCATTTGATATTTTATGAGTGAAATTTAATGAAATTAAGCTATTGCTTACATATCATTAAATATGCAATGTATATTGTCATGAATACCAATTTGTATACACCAATCAGGTTAATCAAGTGGTTAATAACAAAACATTTGAATAATAAAAAAATATAGAAAATAGAAAACTATTTTGTTTTAAAGTTTAAACCATTTCCTTGAAATAAATTTAATAAAATAGTTTGACACTTTATAGATTCAATGAGTGGCCAATTGATAATATTTCAATTTCACTTCTTCTTGTAGAGTTTATGGTTTGAATGACTCAAAAGAAATGTCACTTACCTTGTGGCTAATAAGAAAACTGATTATGTGAGTGGAAAGAGAGTTTTATAGAGAGAAACAAAGAATTGTGGGTAGAAAGAGCAGCTATGTAAGTCAATAGTGTGTGTATGTAGGAAGGATGGGGGTCTCAGCTGGCACCACTTATTAAGTGTCAACCAAACACAAGCAATGAAACTGTCAGAATTGAAGGAAAGAAAATGGAAAGAGAAGATTAAACAAACAAGTTAAAGTAACCAATAAAAAATAAAAAATTAAAATGTCTAATCTCGAATCATCTGACTTCTCTTGCCTTTTTCTGCCACAGGAAGTGGTGATTACAAACATTTCATTATTTTGTTCATTCTAATTACATTTCTAATAATAAATGTGTGTGTCAGTGTGTCACATTTTTTTCAACTTTACTCCAAGAGGTCTAACATATCATACCATTTTTGAATTGGAACGACTGTGAGCAAATTAAAAACATTCCAAACCCACAATTCTGAAATTTTAAATTCCCAAGTTTTAATTACTGCAATTATTTTTGGTGATTTTTTACAACAATTTTTTTTGTATGATAAAAATTTTATCACAAGGAAATAAATTTGGAAATAATTGAAATGAATAGCAAAATCCAGCAAAAGTTACCCATGAAATAGAAATAATTGTTTGTACAGAAAGTAAGGACCTCCTTACATAAAATGGTCTTTAAATTAAGTGACAGCAGAAGAATTGTCATTGAACTTTTAAAAAAGGTAAGCTCAAATATTAATGTAAGAGCCCTTCATAGGAGCCAGCTTAATTGCTGCTCGATAGGGAAGCTTTTAAGCTAGTTTTAGAGATGTGTTATGGCTGGTTACATATATACATATCAACAGCCCTTCCTCTATTTTATGTGCCTGCTCTTAGCAAGGACTCCTTAGCGAGCACAATAACTAGTAGAGGAAACCATAAAAAAAGGGTTTGGAATTGACTATTCTGAAATTGTAAATAAGAACTAGACACACATGGATGTATACATTATATCAAGATTCAATGAGAGATACTATAAGCAAAATAGCTGAGTATATAGCTTACAGCATTGTTGATTTGAAATTGGCCAACAACCAGATTGCAATAAGAGACTTAAACATTATAGAACATCTGAGTTGAATGGTAATCATTCCCAGTTGTGACAAATGGAATTGTTTTCAAAGGTCAATAGTGTACAATATAATTAGAGAAGAGACATTAAAAGAGACTTTTTGTCTACTTAGATAATCTTTTTTATTTGTGGGAATCATCAGAAACATCATGATCATAATCTCAAGAAATTTCAAACTGTTGCCAGAAAAAAGACATACCATATATAATGAAATGAAGGGTGTCTTTTCAGTTGATAAATTAACCATCATCATCCAGTCACACTGACTGCACAGAGTCCCATGACTCTTGCGCAACATGTCCCTATTGGTCATCACCCCTGGCAGGTCTTCTGCAAAGCATCCAGAATCCGTAAAGAGTTTATAGATGTAGGTTTTTGCAGTTGGCCTACACTGGTATATCCATGTGGATGTGCCCACAGGGGAACAACACTTATGAGTTCTTTCTTACTTGTCCAGCATGTCTTGCTCATCTTACTTGGATGGTTTGTGTGATAGTAGGCAAGTGGCTGTACAGATGCTTTTTTGTGTGATGCTGCTTCCAAGATTTGCTCAAAACAGGATGCAGCATTCTTGTGTAGTTCTCATGTAGCTTTTTCTTATCAGAGAGATCAGATTTTCATATGATCGATCATCTGTGTAATACTATTTATTTACAGCTTGAATATTTCAGACAAATCATTGAATCTAGTTTTACATTATATAATGTAATATAAAGTTGTTATATCTGTTTGTTCATGAACTCCTCCCAGGGTTTTGGAGATAGACCTCCATAACCATATATATTCCTAAACTGCATTACCCAGGGTACTTGGATAAGTATATTTCATTTTAATCCTGAGGAGTACAAACCCTGTTAAAAAAATTTCCCTTCAATTTATATGAAATTTAAATCATATGTAAATGACAAGATACCTATTCAAAAAATGTCAGCAAATTTCAATAATATTAAGACATCCTAATGGGGCTTAATAAGTGAAAATTTTGGAAGCCCATGACATGAGTATTGGAACCTCTATCAACAAAAGTTTTTTTTATTAATT
This sequence comes from Doryteuthis pealeii, assembly GCA_023376005.1. Classification (NCBI taxonomy): domain Eukaryota; kingdom Metazoa; phylum Mollusca; class Cephalopoda; order Myopsida; family Loliginidae; genus Doryteuthis; species Doryteuthis pealeii. The sequence goes on along the minus strand of CM042160.1, from coordinate 63,394,385 downwards.
AAACTAGCAAGAATATGCACCCTCTGGGTGTGAGTATTTAAGTTTTAATCTAATGAAATATGTTAAATTAGAAAGACTAACAAAATTAAATAAGAATGCATATAAAAAGATTACTTATTTTAATTATATTCTAATTACTTTCTAAATAAAATCATTCATAGGGTTGATTTTAATACATTGGAGAATAAAACAATAATATTAGAGATCAATAACACCAAGTAATTATTAAACCCAGTTTTGTTAAAACCAGTATGCAAATTAACCACACCATATATCATATAAACCTTTATTTCTTAGTGATATATAAAACACATTGCAGGATTTTAAATGCACTAATCTAACTCAGATTTTCATACAGACAACATTAATAAATAAGATTTATTCTATGTATTAATGATTTTGACTATAAATTAAATACTCATTGATAAACTTACATAATTCCTGAGGGTATTGTGATGTAAGTAGTGATGTAGTTTCAGTTACAGAGGCAGCCACCAAATCTCCATTATATTAAGATGTAAATCAACAGAAAAAAAATACCACTCTTTTATAATAAAATTTGGCTAATTTGGACTTTTTATTTATGGCAAAACATCACTAAAATTATGGCAACAAAAATTATTAGTTAACTAGTTTAAAAGTCACTCTATCAAATAACAATTAAGTTAGTGATTTAATATAATGTAATATGAACCTAGTGTGGCATTATATAACAATAAATGCTATCATTATGATTAGTCCATTGAATTAAAAAAACAAAAATCAATTAAATACTGCTATTTAATATTATATTCATGAAATAATTTGACACATAAAGGTGAGCTTAATAATCAACAAATATTGAAAAGTTGCTACAATAGACACGTATAATTAAGGAAATAGGAATAACAACTTCCTTCCATTATCTCAATAACATTTGAATGAGATCTTTTTTGTTTTCATCGAAACATGAGAAACTGTAGGATGATACAGGAAAGCCACCATAATTGCAGTTGGAAACTAAAATAACACAATTCCATAATAGCAATGCTAACATGTTTACAAATTAGACAGCCATTGATACAAGTGAGAAGATAGTTGTAAAGTGGTTCTCAGTGGATCAACTTTGTCTACACAGAATCTATGACCTTTTCTACAAGAGGGGAAAACGACTTATAACACAAAGGAAAAAACTAGAAAAAAATATATATACAGATTTGTTAGCCAAATGCTCAGATAAAAGATAAAAAAACAGAGACATTCAAAATTATTCAAAACTATTCTTTGTTAAAGTATATCTTTAATAATTTAGAAGAAAATAATTAGCAAATTTCCACATATAATTTCCAGAGATTAGCAACACCAGCAGTTTCGTTCAATGTGTTGGACATTGACAAATTCTGACCTTAATTGGTTTAAATCACAATTTGTCAAGTATTACTGGCCCAAACTTTAAAATATTTATATGGTTGGAAAGAAAAGAAAATAATCTTTCTAAACATGTAATCTTTATGTGTTTTTATCCATTGCATTATTTTTTACAGCAAGTTAAAACGTATTTTGCTTCAAACAGCCGGAAATTCATAATATGAGTTTTTTCCCCCAGAGCAAAATGTACAGGGTAATTTCTTTCATAAAATCAAAGTGGATAATCTTTATCAATATTTTTTGAAATTTTACACTTAATTAGAAAACACCTTAAAATACAAGCAGGAACTTGTTTTTTCTTTTCCGACCTTTGGAAGTGAAAAATATGATAGACAAAAGTTGAGATTTCTTCAAAAAGTATAAGATCAGAAAAAAAAAAAAAAAAAAAAAAAAAGAAAAAAAAAAAAAAAAGCAGTATATCACTAATAGAAGATTAGTCTCTAAATTATTTTCATATATAACATCTGTCATTTAGATGACTGTTAACCATCAGGGTTTTTTCATCAAACTTTCAATTTTGGAAACAAGTTAAAATTACAAGAAATGTAAACAAAACTCAGCACACACCGGACCATGTTTGTTTAAAAACATATGTAAATAGGTATTTATTTCTTGTATGTAATTCAACGTAGGGATTTAAAATGTATTTTTAAGTTCAAAGTGATGTTATATATTTAAATTAATAATATATGTGTATACATGTAGTATTAAAATGAAAATTTGAATAATCTTGTGGTAAAATTAAAAAAATAAATTTAAAAATAAAAAAACCTGCTATCCGTACCTTTTATTCTCTAAATAATAGATTACAGCATAGAGATGCATACAATTTGAGTGCAGAATCAGAAAGAACATACAATTTTACATAAGAATGCCAAGTTTTATCAAAATTGCTCAAAAAATTTAAAAAATGGTGAAGAAATTACTGAATTTCTTATTTTGAATTGGTCCGTGATTTGACATTTTTTTAACAAATTTAAAAAAAATCAACTGGGAATGCTACAGAGATGCTGATAGGTACATGTCTTGCATCTCTGATGCATAAAAATCTAAAAGGATCCAATAAAATTATATCCATGCATCCCAGCGACAAACATAGGGATGCAATTTTTCCATTAAAAAAAAAAACAAAAAAAACAATACATTACATACAACCAACCTATAACAGTTCAGAGATGCGAGTTCTCTGCTAATTGGCAGAAAGTAACTTTGTTTTTGTTTTTTTAACAGGAAATTTCCACTGCCAACATCACTAGAGAATTTCTGACCTTATGCCTAACTTGAGTATTACTCGACCCTACTGTAAATATTCCTGTTTTTCTTTTTCTTTTTTCTTCTCTCACCATTTCAAACTAACTGTAAATACATTTCAATATTTTCTTAGAAATGACTTGCACATGATGGGGTACAAGGTAGGGATCAGATGGCTTTAGGTGTTTCATCAAAGAAAACTTTCCCATCCTCTTTCCCTAGTTCATGAATAAAACTCTACAATTTATTAAAAAGATTTAGTTGGGATCCATCAAATTTCCCAGAGACGCATTCAAATCAAAAAGCTATCAGCATCACTGAATTTCTCAGTGTTTGATTTTATATATTAAAATTATAATCATAGAATGGTTTGGTTTGGTTTGTTTGGTTTGGTTTCTTTGTTTAAAGTCATATCAACCTTTGTGGGTTATTTAATGCTAAATACATCTTTGTAAAAGAACAGTAGTGGTACTAGTTAACCTATAGTTGGGGGGATAAGAGGATCCATACCTTTCCCAAGGGTATTAGTCCAAAAGTGAACATAATAGTCCAACTGGAATTCGAACTTTCTTACTACAATGATGCAATCCAGCACATTATCCATTACACCATGGGGACTCCTCCAATTATAGAATGCTGGTTTTGATAAGGAATTCAATTTGCATTTTAGATGTTCCATTTAAATTTACTAAGTCAACTTGGAAAATTTAATCTTTTTAATGAGTTTTTAATCATCTCCTAAAATACAGCTTTATCCAAATTAATATATCTGATGAGGTGTCCTTTTTCTTTTTGAATAAATTATGATTTCACATTTTACAAATATTATGAACATTTTTGTCTCACTAAACAATATCAGGAAAATATTGAAAACATTGCTAAAAAATTATGAAATAATTTTCATTATTGAAATTACATTTAAATTCAAAATTAACAAAAAAAAAAAAAAAAAAAAAAAAAATTGTTGAATGCAAATTAAGCATATATATATATATGCTTAATACCCATTGGGAAAAGTATACATCCAACTACTCTCCCTCCAGCTATGGGTAAATAGTAGGCCAGACTAGGCTCTTTAACCTTAACTAGGAAACTAGTGTAGAAGGAAAACTGAATTCAAACCTGTTAAACTTTAAAAAATTGACCTTGTATGCAGGGGTTGGTAAATATATATATATGTAAGTGAAAAAAATTGGAAGCAAAATATATATACTTTCATCCATACTGAAGTATATATATTTTTCTTCAAATCATTTTTTTATATATGTAGAAAATAGAAAAACAAAGTATTACCAAAAACATGAATTTATTCTTCATGGTGAAGTCGACATTATAACATTTCGGTTTTTAATAAACCTTCATCAGGACTTTAAGATGGAAAGAAAGTCTAGGCAAAGGTGGATGTTTTTATACTAACGGGAGAAACTGAACACAATATAGTGTTCATGTTTGTTTGCACGAGTCTTCTTTCTCACCATTTTGACCCACATCTTCACATATTGTTCATTCAGTTGATTGGTAGAATTACTCGTCAAAGCATCTCTCATGTTTCAATTGCTAGTTTACCTGGTGTTTTCACCTTGGGCATTCACCATGACACCTAAAAATCCCATTATTTCTTGGTTTTTCTTTTATCATTACTTGATATTTAGGTCATTTACTCATTTTACATTAAACATGAATTTCAATTAAAAGTGTCTTGAAAGTAGGTGTTTTTTTTTCTTGCAGTCCACAAAAGTATTCACTTTCTATTTATCTCTTTTTATGGGGGAAATGGTTTTGTAATGCAAATATTTTACATCCAAACAGCCTTCTAGAAAGAATTCAATTTAGATTCTGGGTGGCACAACTTTATCTACAATCACACAACTTTACCAATTTGTCACATTGTTCAGCCGGGATTTTTTTCCTATTCCTCGTTCAGTTTCCTATTCTACAAATCAGTCACTACCACCAGTTTCGTTGTCTTAACTTTATTGGCAATTAGAAGCAGCTACCTAGCATCGCCTGGGTAGAGGGGGAAACCTGGTATATTGATTTGTTTACTTTTGATTTACAAATGCTGGATATTTTTAGTCAAATTTCAATGCTATTTCTATGTATACTTTAAATATCTTTGAATATAAATCAAATCATCATAATTTTTGCACAAAAAGCAAGACCCGGTGATATTTGATATGTATATATATTTACTTTGTCATTAATGGTTTTAGTTTCCTCCAGACATACATACACACAACTGCCCTTTATATGTGTATAGATAGATAGATTATCTTCCAAAGATTTTCAATTGGACCGAGATCAGGACTTTGGACAGGCCATGCCATAAACTCAATCTTATTAACTTTTAAAAAATATTTTACCATGAATGAGTAAAATTGAACTTTTTTTTTCTTTTTAAACTTTTGTTCTCTATTATTGAACAGTACTGCAAGCAACAAGTATTTTTATATATTTTTCTTTGCAAAAAATAAAATTATGTTCAATAAAGTAAAACATTAACAGTTTCACAATCAATCTTAAGCAACAAAACTATTACATCAAATATATTATCTATTAGAAGTTATCAAATTTCCTACTAAAAGCAAATAATGTATGATGACAAAAGTTGCTTTTTGTATTTATAAGTGACAGATGTTAATGCATTAAAATACTGAGTAATCCTAACTTGTTCTAGCAATATATCAATAATATCCTATTCCTAAGTAGTCTAAATGTGACTAAATGATAAAATATATATACAAGGTTAATGGCAACATTAAGAGATTTAAATTAAGATAAAGTCAATGTCAATCATTTTGTAGTAATCATTTACTTATCTCTCTCTATTTGAAATGTCACCTGGAATGGAGATTATACAGATTTTCCATCAAATGCTCTGTTGCTAAGAAGCAACACTGCTGATATTTAATGTACTCTAGATTTTGTATATTCATCAATGAAAAAATAATAGATGAAATCTTTAGATCAATTATATCATATCTGCTCATGAAGATTTTAACAGTCTCAAAAATGTAAAATAGTTTTATTTATTTGCCTTATACTATAAACTTTGAAAACTAAAATCTTTCTCAAAGTTTTTTTTTTACATTTCACACCAAACAGGATGTTATTGTTGAAACAATTTTTCATTTATCTGAAAAAAAAAACAATACTTCTAATAAACCAATCTTATTTGCTTTTTTGTTAATAAAAAATCCAAATGAGAAGAGAGAGATATGATAAACATTTCTGCAGAGATAATCAGGTTCATGAGGAAAGCAACCGTTTTTGTTTGTTTGTTTTTAATCTGGACTTTTTACCATTTTTAAATAGAAAAAAAACTATACAAATATAACTGTAGGAAAGAACTAAATGTTACAGAATTTCTTTTTAAAAATGTTTAATATTTTTTACTTTACTTGAACTTTTTGATAGATATTTAATAACATGATATTTTGGGCATAATAAAAGAGATAACTTATAATTATTGATATCAAATTAGATAAACAAAAACCAAAAGGATGTATCATTTTAAGAATAGTCACAATATTATTTCAATATCATTCAAGTTCAATCAACTGTTATAAAATAGAATCAACAAGTTTCCTGGATTTAAGAAATTCCACTTAAATGTAACATCAATTTTAGTACTTTGCTTAAATAAAATTAGTTTGAAGTGAATTAAAATAAAAATCTACATTACAGAGTTACAATTGTCACATATTAAAAGTACTGTTAGGTGTCCTATCATGGTGGTGTCATGGTTAGCCAGCTAGTATTACAGATCCATTACTACTGAAAAGTGAATTCAACCCTTACTGAATGCCCTATTCTTGTGACCTTGGATTTTCAAACAATAAAAGCAATATAAAAATAATTTTCAAGAATCAACATACAATATACAAATTTATATAAAAACTAGAATGCATCAAGTCATAAATCTGATACTGACAGACTGACTGATAGTTTCACTATTCTAAAGTATTTAAATGATAATGGTACATGCTAGTATGTGTTGGCACAGTTTTAAATGACTATATTCTCAATCGTATGATTCAACATAGTTATTGTGACTTTCAGTCAAGTCATGCTAAAAACACAAGTTCTTGCCATACCACCAAAGTTAAGCAGCAATGAACCTGCTCACTATTTACATGAATGACCATTTATTAACAATAGGTACTCTAAGTAACCTGAAGCCTGTGTGCCAAACTAAGTAAAGTTTGATAAATAACAACTGACTTAGTTACCAATTTGAACCACCTAAAGATGAATCTGTTTACAGAATACATGTATTACTCTATCAGTGATGCTGATAGCTTTTTGATTTAGCACGTCCTGGGATGCACATATTTGCTTTAAAAGAGTCCCATCTCTGCTCTATAAATTTTATTCAAGGTATTTATTAGACTCTTTAACTCCTAAGTTCCCAAAATGAATTGTAACGCCGCAAAAAAAAAATTTTAAGAGCCGAAAGCACCCTGAAACGCTGTGAAGCATCCGCAGTTCATATACACTGTTAAATTCAATGAAAACTCATATTTTCAACATTTTCAATCCAGGAAAAGAAGTATGTTTCTTACAGAGAGGTTAATTTCTCGTCTGGAATGTTTTTCTGTCTTTTTAAAACAATTATTCCCAAAGAACAGAGGTGTTTATCTACTCGAATAAAAAAATTAAAAAATCCATCCGTTTTCATATACACTCGTAAAAATCAATTTAAAATCATATTTTTATCATTTTATGAAAGGGAAATAACCATGTTCATTTTATAAAGTATTTATATTGGTTTGAAAATATGTATGTCTTTTTAAATAAAAGAATCGTATGAAGATGGTTTGAAAGATTTATAAAAGGATTACGAAGAAGAGATGCCTTACAACAAAACTTGTGTAAATGTAACATTCCATATAAAATTGGGTACCATTATAGTATGTGGCCTATGAAATCATGTCTCTCTTATAGTATGTGGCCTACCATAAAAAGCATATAAGGTTATAATAATAACTGCTAACCCTAATGCTATCTTAGAATATTTTAGAATTAAATAGATCTCTGATTCATGTAAATTATGGATAAATTCTTTTTTAATTATTCTTAATTACTATATACAGCTTATGACTGAATTGCATTTCTTGAAATTGAATATATTGAAAAATAATTAGTTTCAATAAATTGCCTACTACTTATATATAAATATACTCTTACTGGGGTAGGCCACATACTATAACAGAATCAAAAAAGTAGGCCACATCCTGCACAGCACTTAAAATTGTTTACATTCGTGTTACTATTTTAATCTTATTTATTCAAACAAAGCTGTACATAAAATATAAAATATTCATGTAAATTCCATGTAATTCTACAGCTGTCAATAATACAAACTGATTATATAATGTAATCAGAAATAATTTGAATAACTTATATTTTCTGTACTTATTGTTAATATCAAGGGAATAAATGCTTTTATTACAGTAATATACTTTTTGTATATTCTACATTTATATACTAAGACTGGTTTAGCTCAGTTGGTACAACCCCCACATTTACGAATCGCAAGGTTCCAGGTTCGATACCAGTCCTCACTAACTCAGCACATGAGTAGCACAGCTCAGGTAATCTGATCTGTGTGATAAAGCATCTGGGAATTGATGATAGATGTGGCGCTCCACTTCAGCAAAACAGTCTCCCTGGTTTAGAGCTAATGAAAAGGGGATAGACTCCTTTGCTGTTCAGCTGAGAAAGACAAGCCACTCTCCACAGACTTTACTACTTTATATACTCATTCACATATTTTTTATATTGTTTATGAAGTCAAATTTTATCACTTAAAATTTAAAGTATAAAAAAAATATGGATCCCTACAAGTTTACAGATAATCAGCTACTTTCATTTGAACTTGATAGAATCATTGATTTTACAGATGAAGAATTTACTCAAAAACTTCAAATCATTTAAGATTTCACTGTCCTCTGCAACAATGGAAAGTTAATTCTTCATGATTTGACAGAAGCCAAGACAAAGCAAAGAGTTGATATCTGCATTTCTTTGCACTCATGAATACGCATCTTGCTATTGTTAGACAGATTAAGGACTGGTGAAGGAAGAGGCGGGTGGATGGATGGATATTTTACAAGAATATAAATCAATGAATGTAATTGGAGGCAAGCAGGTATAATAATGTATTAGTACGATTCATTTTGAGTTGCTACAAGTTAATGTTATAATTACAGTATACATTTATTATTAGGGGTTTAAACATTTAAACAAAAGTAAGTAAAGTCGTCGGAGTGGCCTAAAGTCGGTATCAGCCAGACAGCAAGGGAGTCTACCAACAGCTAACCAGCCCTAATTTATAGAATGACCTGATAACTCGTTATTAAACATTTGAAGCAAGATATATTTACCTAACTCCTCTACCGTGAGCAAGATGTGACACAGGGTTATTTTTAAATGGAGTTTAACAGGTTTGAATACAGAGTTTTCCTTCTCAACCTGTTACCATACCAAAGTTTAAAGTGACCAACTGCCCTACTATTTACCCATATCTGGAGGGAGAATAATTGGATTCATACCTTTCCCAAGGGTATTAGCACTCGTCCAGTTACATTTTAAGCAATATGCAATATTAACAAATCACTACCTAAAGTTGAATTATTTACATTCAGAGATAGAAAGCAAATGATCTCCAGTTTCTATTTAAATAATCTTTTCTTTTTTTTTTAAATGTTAAAAATAAACAAAGAAAATTGTCTGAAAAATAGTAAATGTTTTGTTTTTTTTCATAATAATTTGAAACCATTTTTTTTTTTTTTAAATGAATAAAATAAAATAATGAGCTAACAAAAAATTTCTATATTGATAATTTTCAACCTTGCTTTTTTTTCCTTCTTTTGCAAAACAGAAACAATTCATTTTTTCTTTATTTCTTCAATTTGTAATTAAATACGTATCATCTATAACTGGAAATGATTTGTATAATGTTATTGCGCCCAATGAAGTAAACAGTTGAGTTTTATAATCTAGAATTAAAAATAAACACACAAAGGTAGTCTTTAACAATTGGTAAATGAGCCAATTCTGTTTTACAACAATGCTCTACAGTCAACTCTTAGGTAAATGATACTTCACAAACACATTGACAGACTAGAAAAATCTTATCTTATTTACTATACTTTCAATTATTCTAATTCTTAGTGACTAACACTGCTTCAGACATTTCAAATTTTTTTACAGCAAAAACAAATTTAGGAAGAAAATAAATCATGACTTTAATGAATAAATTAAGTTTATAAACTTTTAAAGGTTTCAAAATAACCTTATTAGGAAATTTTGAAGAGGATTTTACAGTTGCATGTTGATAAGTTATCTAGATAAAGATTATGAGAAGTTTAATATCAAAGCTAGAGAATCACTGTTTTTTTTTGGTAAAGACATCAACAAAGTCATTTTTAAAGGGACTGTTGCAACCTTAACAAGTGACTTATTACATAGGTATTTACCCAACCCATTCACTAAGAGTAGGATGTGACATAAGGTCACAAGTAGGGAGCATCTAGTGAGGATCAAAGTTGCTATTCATTAGTAATGGATCTGCAAGACTAGCTTATAAACCATTACACCATGATGGGATGCCTTGGTGACTTGTTACATATAAAAGTAAGAAAGTGTGTCATACCTAATTTAATCCCTCGAAAAACTAAAGGATTAGACTAGCATACCCCAGCAAAGTGTAATACACAAAAAAAAAATGCCTGTTTTATTCTAATAATACGATGAAATTAAATGTCCAGGTCTATTTTCTAGTCATTGTTTGTCCTACACAAGAATGGAAAAACACTGGCTATTTACTGATGTTGAGATCAATGTAACTCCATTGATTTTCTTAATTCTCTCTCTCTAGCCAGACCTTCTGTTTATTGGTTTAGAATGACATCAGTTAAATCAGTGGTTATTATTTGTAGACCTCCAACTTTGAACAGAACAGGTGAATTACAATGGTATTTTAAAGTCTGAAGATACCTGATGTGTCATTCTAGTCATCTTAGGAAAGTGCTGTGCATGGTATTCTTTTATTGTTGTGTTGACTGTCTGATAACAAGAGCTAAATATTTTTAAAAAAGAAAAAAGAATATATTTAAACTTAGAGTGATTGCCACCAAATCTCTTTCATCAACCTGGTTGGACCGCAAAGAAACAGGGGGGGAGTGATGTTACTTGTAAACAGGCACTGATAAATCCTGGATTAATTTCAAGTTTTAAACTTGCACACTGGTTGATGTTTCTTTCTTAAACTTCAGTTTTTTCCCTCATTTCATTTTTCCTTATTTCGTGTTTTAGGTGAAATAATATTGCCGGTTGTGCAACATAAAACATAATTATCAGATTTATAAATAATTGAAAGGTATTCAAATGTTTAAAACTATATGATGTAAAAAAAAATTAAAAAAAAAAGACTGGAAAGAGCAAGAGAAATTTCAGTTGGACTATAATGGATTTGGAACTAGAATCAATGAATTGGACAAAAACATCTAAAAACTGCTTGAAATGCTTGATTTTAATCAACTTTTTTGCACCCAAATTCATATGGAATTCAGATAGATGAAAACTAAAGGAAAAATAGTATTAAATGTTACCTGCATTTTTGTGCAAGTCTTTGTTAAAATAAATAACAATACATATTAAAAATGATTTTTTAAATTACAAAAAAAAAAAAAAAGTTTTAAAAATTCCTAAACATTTTTTAAAAAGTTGTTGGATACTCTGTTATTAGTTGATGGATATATCTTCTTCCAAGTCTTTTATTCTTCTTTCTCTGCTGTGTGCGCTAAGTTCTTCTGACTTGCTTGTCTTGGGTGCTGTATATCTCCTCATCCATCTTTTGTTCTTAATTATGAACATAAAGACATAATTCTATTTTTGATGTCTTTATTATCCACAGAGACCCAATATTTTAACACACATATGGAGAAGAATTAACCCAGCAGAAATACCAGTTTACATCGAGCTCTGAAGAGCACCTTAACTCAACTCACTAACTTTCCCACAGATATAAGTCATCACGAGGCAAAAGATATTAATATATAAAATTTACAACACTAAAAAGAGCAACATAAATTTTCTTAGGATCCCTTGGATTTGTAACTAGAATCAATTGGACTAAAATATTTAAAAACTGGCTATTTTCCATGGGTAAATTTAAATATTCTACACTATATTATAAAATGAATAGGATACCCTATTCATTATGCAACAAAGCGATTTTTAATAAAATAATCAATAAATTAAACAGAACATAAATTTTAAGATAAAGAATTACCAAGATATACAAACTGTAAATTATTATTTATTATTAAAGAAAACTCTTTACTCAAAAGCAAATTGTTATCCATAGCCGGATTTATACCTGGGGTTGGCACTTCTGGTTAAGCCCCCCCCCCTCAAGTTACATCAACTTAGGTACAAGAGATATAAAAGAAAATTGAAGGACATATCGAAGTCAGTTTTTGAACCTTTCCCTATGGGTCCGTTTTACACCACCATCCCCCTACGTCTTTTTTTTTTTAAATACACTATGTCTATTTTTTTCAATAAGAAAACTAATCATATAATTATTACAGTTTTTATAAAGGAAGTTCGGGTGCCCCCCTAGCAGGGGGTCCCGAGGCAATTTAACCCCTTTGCTCCATTATAAATCCGACCCTATTTTTATCACTGTCACAGTGTCACAGCTCAAGACTTAGCGAATGAGTCACTGGCCAGTCATCATTCAGTTAGACGGACACCTTACAAAGACTCTTCCCTGTAAAACCCAATATTTTTTAAAACGTAACTTTATGTCTAACATTAAACCTCTGTATACAATTTAAAATAAAAATTCAAAGATCTATAAGTAGTTGTTTCTTCCCTCCCAATTAGACAGTTATTGTTTTAATTAATTTATCATTATGTGACCTTCCAGAGTATTGTAGTACAATATTATACATTTGCGCATTTTGGCATAACGCATATATTCGTCCTTTGCAAGGAGAGACTATATCGAATCACGTTTAAGCCAATATCGCGTGAATATGAAGGTTTGGTCCAACACTATTATAGCATTATAACAGTCTTTTCTTAACTCTTTTCTCCATTTATTATCATTATTATTATTAAAACAAGTATACTAGCAATTTGATTCGCTTCTTTTTGCACCCCCCCCCTCAACAAGGAACTGTTGAGTCGAATATTTATTCACCCTCCCCCCTCTATTTTTTTTTCCTTCTAGAGAGAAAAAAAAAGGTAATAACTATAACAAGTGATTGTGTATCTAGCCCGGATTCGAACGTCCAACCTTAAGTTAAGCAGCCAAGCGTCTTAACTACTACGCTAGCGTTCTGCTGTAACCTGGAAATAATGAGAGAGAGGGGGGCACAGATACTACACTCTGATCGTACACAGAAGTGCCAATTCAAATGTAAATAACCTAGTTATTTTTATGGGTACTCTGCTAGTTAGTTATTGAATAAAGTACCTCAAAAAAAATTTTTTTTTTTTTATTCAGACATGTCCTAAAAATAAAAATAAAAATGGCAGCAATTCTTAAGAAAATTCTTATTTTTTTCTTTTCAAGCGTCAGTATTCTTGAAATTGTTAATGTTAGAAAATATAAAAACCAAAAATAAAAGAAACTAAAAAAAAGGACAAAAAATAAAGTTTAATCTTTTGTTGTCCGAGGAAAAAAATGGAGTAGAAACCAAATTTTGTCTCCAGTTTTCAAAAATTATTAAAAGTTAACTTTTAAAAAAGGATTTTCAAATTAAAAAAAGAGAATTTGTAAATTATTTTCTGAAATTATTATTATTATTATTATTAAGAAGATGCTTATGATGATTTTAACTAGAAATGTTAAAGAATACAAAAATAATTTTCGGCTGCAAAAAAGTAAAATGATATTTTCGAGAAATGGTCATTTTATTTTCATTAGAAAAATTTCCTCACTAAATAGACAGAAAACTGAATTTCATTACAAATCAGATTAATTACACCAGAAAAAATATAAAATGTATCTTCTTTTTTTTTTAATCGTTAAGAAGAAACTTAGAATTTTGATTCAATTTTGCTTCATGTAAATCAAAACCGGTGATTGCAAAAATCATTACGCATCCGATTTTAGTAAAAATAACAATAATGCAATTAATTAAAACCAAATTCAATATAAACTATCAAATCGTTAAAAGTATTTATCGTTTCAATTAAATGAAAAAAAAATACTTACAATAATGTATTAGTTTATACTTTCACTTTTATATATTTTGGTTATCTTATTTGGAAACCAGAAAGAAAAAAAAACATTGGAAATAAAAGATGGCTTGATTTTGTGCATCGTCTTCTTTACCAGGAATATTTTTTGTTTATTTTTCTATTTCAATTTTCGTTAAAAGACAAGACAAAACTGCAATTTTTACTTTAATCTTACCGCTGTAAAATAATAATAAAAATAATAAGAATAATAATAAGAAGAAGAAGAAGAAGAAACTTTAAAACGAAATTATCTATTTTCATCTGCTCGAGGAAAAAGCTGACGAACTCACCTTTTTATCATCGTGAAATAACATTGATTATTATTTTATATATATAAGTGAATGTTTGCAAGTTATACTGAAAAAATAAGATTGATTATTGCATTCATTCTGATTTACAAAAATCCTAGGGGGAAAAAAAACAAGAAAGAAATTGTCTCTACTAACCTGTTATGGTGAGCGGTTGTTATTTTGCGGTGCATCGTACAACGTCGACATTCTGGAAAGCTTGATCTCCGTGAATGGGAATTAATCCAAGAACAATCCCCATGATTGTAAATTTTAAAAAATAGTTTTCATTCACATCCAAAAAGTTATTTTTCTGCATTTACAAATCGTTTACAAAAAATAGAAATCACTTGAGAAGAATAAACACCTTCCCAAAAATCATCAAACGCAGATGAATATGTTGTATTCAAAAGTAGGAATGGATTACGCATTGCAGACAGGTGAAACGAAACAACCGTTTTGTCGGATTTTCTTTAATATTTTTCAGATATGGATCAAATTAATACTTTAATAATTTTTTAAGTTCTTTTTTTTTTATTTACATTTTTTTTTAACAAAAGCTACAATTATGCTTGTTAAACTCTAAGATAAATATGTAAATTATCCATTTTGTATAGCCTGGGTTACGTTTCGGTAATTAAGACCGTGTTTGTATATCATCAGCTTTGCTTATTCAATAGAGCTTATGACTTTTTATGTAAATAATGCACCTAATTTTCAAGGTTGAAATTAATCTTTTTTTTTATATGTTTACCTGTTGAACGATAATAAATGTTGGAATTTTGTAGACATTCTTTATTTCAAAATTTCCTTTCTTGTTTGATTTAGCATATTATTTTCTTTTTTAATTGGTTTTGTAATCTTAACAAAAATAAGCACTTTATTCTGTTCAAGTGTCTCGACCGAAGGAAAAGAAAACAAAACAGTATTTTAAAATAACTTCTGAAGGACGTTGTTTTTGTAGTCAAAATACGGGTAGATTGATCTTCTTATCGTGATGGGTAGGTAAAGAATAGTCTGAAGAATTGGTCAAATAATCTTATATCTTTCGTTTTTGTATTTGGTTTCGTCCAAAGAAAACTAACCCTACCAGCACCAAAAAGCAATAACCTAAATACTAAAATAGTTTTTGTATTATTTTTTTGTTATAATTATACAATAATTTCACCTTTTTTCTCAGACATCCGTATCATTATAATAGATGAAAATGAACTCAAATCTTTTATTTAAGCTTTGCCTAGGTTAATATCCAAATTTCATTTCAAGGATATTAACAACATTAATATTATTAATGTTAATTAAAACGTCTTACAACATGTGAATCCGTTGTGTAGTTCCCGCTTTTATTTAGGAAGGCGTGAAAGATTCTTACTAGCTATGTGCAAAACACGCTCTTTTAATACGCACGGGGATTGTTAAAAAAATATTTCAAAACGTCAATAAAAAATTGAAAATTAACTATTTAATGTTTTCTTTTACGTTTAATATAAAGAACAATTCCAAGTTTATGTGTTATAAAAAAAGAAAAAACAAATTTATCTTACATAAACCTAAATTTTTGCATTTAAAAGTAAATTTCCGCAAATTCTTAATCTTTGTTGACATAGTTATCGCATCTTGACGTGTGTATTATTTCTTTGTAAGGAAAATCGTAAGTATAATAATTTCTTTTCTGAAGCAAAAACAAATTACTAATTTAGCATTTCCTTGATGTCTCCCGATTTAACTTATTGACCTCAACAACCCAGCGCTGCAACAAAAAACAACAACTACAAGAGTTTTCCTCAAAAACCAAATGACATAACATATTTCGGTTTTTATTTCAAAAATTTTAAAATAAAAACCGAAATATATTATGTCATTATTTTTAGCTAGATATTTTTTATACAATATTTTCTTTGATTAATAAATACGATTTTGATATCCGCTAAACAAAAGTATTTATTTTACATTTTATAAATTTTTTTAAATCCCTGAAAAAAAATAATAAACAAGTAGACAATAGGAACTTTTAATACAAAATTCTTTAGAAAATAATCTAACAATTCGGAGAAAAAAGAGAAAAAAATACATATTTTTTTCTTATTTACCAGATTTAAGTTTCAATGTTTAAGATGCCCTATTACCAAAACCGAATTAGTTGCAAATTAATTTTTTTTACATATGTTCCGTCGTTAAATTATCTTTCCAAAAATGTAAAAAAAAAAAAAAGAAAGATCTTTGTACCCCCCGTACAAAGATCTTTCTTTTTTTTTTTCAATGCGCGAAACAAAAACTAACGAAAAAAATTATTAGCCTTTTCAATTTAGTAAACATTTATTTACAATAAAAGTTTGTCTTTTATTACTTCATATACCGAAAGTTTTATTAAAATCGGATAGTTAGTTTATTTTATATGATTTTTAAAAGAATTTCCTGTGATCACCCTTTTTTAGAGAAAGCGAGAAAATGCACATCCCTAATTCTTACTATCATTTGATAGTTATTCTTGTTGTGAACAAAGACCTCACAAAATTACCATTCAATTGCAAATTAGACTGAAAATTGCTTTATTCTCTAAGTTAAAGCATTTGAAATTAATTTCTTTAATAAAAAATATCGCTACGATGTACCATTTTTACTGGGTTGTAGTTTTAAAAACACATACCACACAATCAACCAATCACATAATAAACAAAAACAAACATGAGAATTTTAGTAATGATATTCAAGACAACTCGTGAAGCCAATTGGTTCTCGTTGTAACAGTCAGTAGCTAATTGGACAGGAAATTGCTTTATTCTCTTAGAAAATCTTAAGCATATTCTGTTTTTTTTGTTTTTTAAATTCGCTATAATGTTTCAAACTCCAATCGTGTTATTATAGGTACAAACATTTTTGACATCATAGATGTATTTTACAAAATCAAATCAACCCCCCTAATTGAAAAAAAACAAAACATAATAGCCGCTAAGTGACCGGAAAAAAAAAAAAATAACAGATGCATTATAATATTCATTCATTGATAATTCAACATTGAAAATTTCATTAAAATCAGATAATTTTACAAAATCAAATCAACCCCCCTGATTGAAAAAAAACCCCCGGAATTATCCGATTTTAATGAAATTTTCAATGTTGAATTATCAATGAATGAATTTTATAATGCATCTGTTATTTTTATTTTTTTTCCGGTCACTTCAGCAGTTAGAAAAATAATTAATTAGCACAACTCCTACCCCAGCTATGGTTAGCGGAATGAGAACAGGATACCCCCGTGGAATAAATAAAGGGTTAGGTTCAAAGTTCCGTGATGGCTCCCGAATACGACAAGAAAATTCCCAAGTTCGAAAAGAAGGTTCCCGAGTCCAAGAAGGTTCCCGAGTCCGACAAGAAATACCTGAAGAAGGCCGGAGGGTATATCGGCCGAAACGTTGCACAAATAGCAATGAAGATGGGGACAATAGTCCGAACAACGCTAATAATACTAATTAGGGTAGTTTAATGAGTTAATATCATTTGGTGCGGATCACTAGTTTCTGCGGTCTATGAACCCTAACCAAAAAGTGAAAAGGGATCTTTAGTTAGATTATCGCTGCCAGGTTGGTCGGAATGAAGCAACAAGCTGTGAGTTTCCATTTCTTGATATGTCTATTTGTTGAAGTTTCTGTATTTTGAGATTCTTTTGAATTGTTCTTCTTTGTTGTATTCGCTGTTATTAAATGCTATTTGTTTTCTTACAGTTTCACGGTGTTAATTGAATAAAATTAATTACATCAGTAAGAATCGTCAGGCCTTTACTTTATCCACCCCAACCCGGCAGCTATAATTACTACTGAATAACGAGATTGATCCTCACCGGATGCTCCATACCTGTGACCTTGCGTCACATCCTACCCATGGCAGAAAGGTTGAGTAAAAAAAGGTGTCCCATCATGGTGTAATGGTTAGTAAGTTAGTCTCACCGATCCATTACAACTGAAAAGCGAGTTTGATCCTTGCTAGATGCCCCATATTTGCAACCTTGTGTCACATCCTACCCATGGCGAACAGGTTGCATAAAAGAGGGTGTCCCATCGTGGTATAATGGTTAGCAAGTTAATCTCACAGATCTATTACGACTGAATCACAAGTTCGTAAATCAGTGTATTTAACCAGGAGTCATTTTTCCAAGTTTATAGATGACTAATAAGGAAGCGTGTGGTGTAATGGTTAAAGTCACAGGAAATGGACTCGTCGCCCCGAGTTCAAATCCTGGACATGATAATTGCATTTCCCTTAGCGCTAATACCCTTGGGAAAGGTATGAATCCTACTCTCCCTCCAGCTATGGGCAAATAGTAGGGCAGACTGGACTCTTTAACCTTGGTTAGGCAACCGGTCTAGGAGAAGGAAAACTCTGAATTCAAACCTGTTAAAACTCCGCTTAAGAAATTGACCTTGTGTCACATCCTGCTCATGCGGAGGGGTTGGTAAATATATATATAGATGACTAATATCTTTAAAACTTGAAATCCGTGCACATAAGTATTGATGCATCAAAATATGCAAATACGTTTGTTGTGTCAGTTGAATAAAAAAGGGAATAAACATACAAAGGAAAAAAGAAAATAAAATTTATAGGTTTGGTTTGTTTTGTTTTACGGCATATCAACCTCAGTGGGTCATTTAATGCCGATAAAGTTTTGAAATAAATCAATTCTTAATGGATAATACAATTTTGTTTATAAACTCATGTTTTTCTATTTAACCCATAGATGGGACCCTAACAGGTACTACCACTCCGGGTCAGAGAGGACCAGGGAGCAATGGTGATAAAGGGGTGCTCCACATTCCCCAAACCTCCAAGACTGGAACCTCACCATCAGATAGAGTTTAACGTTATTCCCAGGACATGTAGACCCGCAGCCACCGCCTTCTAGCACCCATATGATAAAAAGGGGTTTGGGCTTGCCATAAGGGCAATAGGGTTGGGAAAATCATATAGGTGCTAGGGCTTGACGTGACCAGCCGATTGATCGAAGGGGGCCTCTCTGACCGCCTGTCTAGCCCAAGATAGGGCCAAAGTGGAGTATTGCATGTCATGAACTGCTCATCCACCTGGGCTCTATCCTTAAGCATCACGGGTCGCCACCCACGGCCAACAGGTGGCCCCATTGGGGGAGTCTTACTCCTCTGCAGAGGTGCAGTCAGTGCATTCTAATGCCCCAGCCGACAGGGCGTCAAATTTATAGGTAATGAATATTAAAAAGATCTTTGACACAATGCATAAAAATTTTTTTTTTTAAATAACACACCCAAGATAACCATAGAGATGGTGATTTTAATTAAGTGAAAGAAATGAAGCTGTTAATGTTATCTTTAATTGTATCAGAAAAGGATCAGATTTATCTTTAGGTACAATGTCATGTTGATACATAACTTGATACATAACTTGTATGTAAAAGATGATACAGATGAATGACAAAAATGTAGAAAATTAAAATCAACTTACGTATTTCTATAATGTATGTTATTCACTTCATCAAAGCCGGGCGATGTTATCTGGTCTAAGATATTTGTTTAATCTAAATATCTTGTCTCATTGTGAGAAGTTTCCAGATGCAAAATAAGTCTATAATAAAACGCCTGTGATAAGTCATTGTAAAATAGATATAATCACATGACCATAGATATGTAAATTTTAGTCTGAAGGACATATTCATTTACACAATCTGCTTAACTAAAAATAAGTGTATTAAACCCCTACCCCAAAATGACTTGATAACAAATTAAATCACCCCCCCCCCCAAAAAAAACACTACATTTTAACCCCAAACACTTCATCATCATTATCATCATTATCATGTCATGCTAACAGCATGGATTCATATGACTCTCTCTCATTACCCATCCCTAGTGGGCATTACTCCTGGCAAGTCCGTTAAACTGCATTTAATGGTGAAGTTCCAGTTCTGGAGCTCTGGAGAGTGTGGAGTACCTCATCACCATTATTCTCAGTTCCACTCTGCTCCAGAGTGGTAGTACCTGTTAGGGTCCCATCTATGGGTGAAATAGAGAATAAATGAGTTTAAAAAATGTGTTAAAACAAATAAGTTTTATTTTTAAATTTTGAATACCTATCAAGCATGAATAGAACAAAATGTCTTTGGTATAAAATAACCCAACAAGGGTTGACATGCCATAAAATCCAACCAACCAATGAAACTGGCAAGTCCTCCTCATGATATCCAGAATCTGCACAGAACTGATCAATGTAAATCTTTGCTGGTTGGCCCACTCTGGTGTGTCCATGTGTAGTTGTCCACAGGAGAATATTACTTATGAGTTTATACTTACTAACTGAATTTGTTTGTGGGAAGTGACAACCAAAAACAACCACTGTCATCAATTTCCCCAAACGCACAAATCCACCAAGAAAGTATTTTGCCTGCAACAATAGTACAGTAGCCCTTGCTTAATCCACCAAAACTTCACTCACCCAACACATGTTTCTCTTTACGTTAAGGAGATCAGAACACAACTCACCATAGTGTAGGCCTTAAATAATTAGTAACTGTCCTCCCCAAAATCTTACATCCAGGCTAATCACACTCAGCGCTGCCCGACACATGTGAAATTTGTAGATTCAACAAAGTTGACAGTAGTCTGACTATGAGCCACTCCTCACAATGAGGTGGTTGCGAGTTCAATATCTGTAGTCATCCACTACACTCCCCCGCGCAAGCCAGACATATACAGACGCGCTTAGTTCTTGGAGGTAGGGAATCTTCTAATCCACAATTCAGTGTCCAACATGTCTTGTTCGTCTTGGATGGTTTGTGTGATAGGAGGTAAGTGGCTATACAGCTGCTTTTTTGTGGAGTACTGCTTCCAGGATTTATTCAGGACAGCACACAGCTTTTTTCCAATTGATTCATTAAAATCCAAATACTTACACTTCTTTTATTTATTAATTTATCATAGTAGAAATTTCAACGTTTTTAAAAATTCATTAACTTTTAGTATTATTTGGACTATTGTCCTCATCTTCATTGTTCTCTGTACAATGTTTCAGCCAATGCACCCTCCGGCCTTCTTCAGGTATTTCTTGTTGGACTCAGGAACCTTCTCAGACTCAGAAACCTTTTTGTAATCGGGAACATTCTTTTTGTAATCGGGAGTCATCACGGATCTTTGAACCTAACCCTTTATTCAGTCCACGGGGGTATCCTGTTCTCATTCTACTAACCATAGCTGGGGTAAAGGTGTTAATTATTATTCTATGTTACTGCTGTCCCTGACCAAGATTGAACCTGCAGTCAAGAGATAACTGTCACTTAGAACTGCCTTAAACCAACTCCTTTATCCACTAGGTTATGTGTCCAATTGGACAATTCAGTGTGAATTTGGGGAACTTATAAACCTAATGTCTTGTTTTGACTAGAATATCTACTTATTCACTTATGTATGATTTTTTACCTAGACTCATATTGTTTTTGTTTTTTTTAATCTAATCTAGCCTTTTTAATTATAGGTTCCATATTGTGTTCATTTCTATGCTCGGTCTACTTAAGAGATTAATTTTTATCAAGTGATTTTTCTACCGAATGACATTTGACATTTCCAAGAAAAAAATTTGAAAATTATTTTGAAAATTTGAAAATATTTTTAAAAAACAATATTTTCTATGTATTATAAACCATGACATGTATTATAAGATATGACAATAAACCATGTATTAAGTGAACACAGCAAACTAGCATAACAAGAATACAAGGCTAGGCATGACTGAGTTGGAAAGGTGATCCACTGGGAATTGTGCAAAAAAGTAAATTTTGACCATACAACAAAATGGCATATGCATAAACCAGAATCTGTTCTTGAGAATGAAACACATAAAATTCTCTGAGAATTTAAGATAAAAACAGATCACCTTATCCCAGCCAGAAGACCAGACCTAGTATTGATTAACAAGAAAAGGAGAACTTGGCAACTGGTAGATTTTGCATTCCCAGCAGATCACAGGGTGAAGATGAAAGAAAACAAAAAAGATAGACAAATACCTGAACCTTTCTAGAGAACTGAATAGACTGTGGAATATGAAAGTGAAAGTGATACCAATTGTAGTTGGTGCACTTGGAACAATCCCTAAAAGTTTAGAAAACAGACTGGAGGAACTAGTGTCAGAAATTCCATGTGAATTATCTTCCCCTGCCACTAGGGGGACAAATTGCCAATGGGATATTGGCGCGAGAATCAAAACCCCAGCACTAGTCTGTGGGCTCTCGTCCGGGATGGACGTACTTATCAGGGAGCTGTTACTAGAGAGATACATCAAAAGAAACGCTCTCATCACTTACCCCCAAAACAGGGCTACTTATTGAAGAACCGTTACTGGAGGAGAGACGTAAAACTAACGTTCTCTCACAGACCAAGCTCTCATTACCAAGCCCCAAAACAGGGTCCATTTATCACCAGAACCTTACAACCAGATTCCGTCTAAGGCATCGCACCAGCATACTACAGAAAGGCCGGTACGAACGCACACTGACCAAAGGAAAACAACTACCGAGACAAAGCGTCTTAACTACATTTCCCACCGACGAGAAGAAAACTGTGTTATCTCCAGTACTACAAGAAATCCCTCCACAGATGAGTCTTGTAGCAAATACCATAAAATTTGCAACAATTTATGTAATTTTATGTCAATACAGTGTCTGCATTTACTTTTGTGTTGTTCCTTCTTTGTCCGACAATTTGCCTTCAACTACGGTGAAATAAGGGCTCCTTCGAAACCGTAAATACTCTTACTAGAAATCAAAGGAAGAATTGAAACCATCAAGAAACTCACACTCCAGTGAAAAGACCATCAGCAAACGCTGGTGTAAAAATTCACAAGGAGTGATATTAGGAGGTATACTTAGCATAACAGTTATTGTCATAGGAAATGAAAATTAGTGATCTGAGTTCAAATCCTGGACAAGTTGTTTGTGTTTCACTTCATGATAATGCCCTTGGAAAGGCTTGAATCCATCTGGTCTCCTCCTGAATAAATAGTAGGATAGACTGGATTCTTTAGCGTTAGTTAGGCACCAATCTAAGAGAAGGAAGTCTGAATTCAAAGCAGCTTTACTTATGTAAGGATTACATTTTTTACTTGCTATAGTTCTCCTATTTGACACTAGGGGACACGAAAGGTAATTACCTCCCATGTCTGCCAATATCCACTAGGTGGCATGGCCAGCAACATTATAAAAGAAGATGCGGCAAAGTTAAAAGCCTCTCTTACATTCCTGCCTTGACAAGGAATAGCAATGCACAATTTGTGTTCCTATCTACAGACGGGGGGGAAACAACCTTATGCCACACATGTTTAACATGTAAGTCTACACTTTCATTTTATAATGGCTACATATCAAAGACTCAACACTTTATTTACTAACTAGAAGTGGCTACCCAACGTTGCCTGGGTAGAGAGGGGGGCAAAAAGTTAGTCTCGCAGATCCATTATTATTGGATGCCCCATTAAAATCCCTATTTAAGAAAGACCTTGCATTGATCTGGTTAGGTAAGGTGTCAGATGAAAAAGTGCACAGACCTTCTGAAAAGAAAAATTAATGTATTCTATTTAAAATATTAAATGCAACAAAAAAAAAAAAATTCCATGTTGTTACTATTTGAATTTTATTTTTTAATTATCTTCACGAATATAAATCAAATCTCATTTATTTTTTGCTCAAAAACCAAGCCCTGGTGATATTTAATGTGTATATATATTTACTTTGTCGTTAATTGTTTTATTAAACAGAAGTTTCCTCTGGACATACAGATTTACACAACTGCCCTTAATATATGTATAGAAGACTCCTTTTTATATTCGGACATTTCACTTATACAACTCTGTATAAGCTTTTTGTTATATCTCATTTGTCATGTTTGTATTCTGTTCTGTTAAATTTGCTCATGCAATAAAATATTTTTGTAATTACTTCCTCATGAATTATTCTAACATTTATTCTGTACAAGGAAATGATATTCAACCAACCATTGTTCTTCTACACTCCACTTAGAAATTGACCTTTTGTCACATCCTGCCCATGGCAGAGTAATCCTGCCCATGGTAGGTAAATAGATATATAATATGACAATTAAATGAGACAAACTGTGAAAGTAATGTCTCTTGTTTATTTCAACAGAAACTACAACAGATGCAAACATTTTTGGATAGAGTAAGTTTTTCAGCTATAAAACAATATTTTTCTATATAGTCACTAGTATTGTCTATGTATTTTCACAAGTGATGAACAAGAATCTGCATGCAACACTTATAGAGGATCATTCCTTCTTAAGTAGAAAGCGCGTGGTATAATGGTTAAAGTCATAGGAAATGGACTCGTCAACATGAGTTCCAATCCTGGACGTGGTTATTGCATTTCACTTAGCGCTAATACCTTGGGAAAAAGTATGAATTCTACTCTCCCTCCAGCTATGGGTAAAAGTAGGGCAGACTGGGTTCTTTAACTTTGGTTAGGCAACCGGTCTAGGGAAGGAAACTCTGAATTCAAACCTGTTAAACTCTGCTTAAGAAATTGACCTTGTGTCACATCCTGCTCGTGCGGAGGGGTTGGTAAATATATATAAGAGGATCATTCCAAAAGTGATGGCTCCTATTTTATTATGTTGTGCTACAATTTTAGAGTTAGATATTGATGGTATGGCAGTAGAGGTTGAACCAATACTTTTCTTTCTTTCTTTCTTTTGTTTGCTTCTTTCTTTTTTTTTTTCCTTTCTTTCTTTCTTTTCTCTGTTAGTTTTCTTTTTTACTTTCTTTTCTCAGTGTAGTTTTTCTTTCTTTCTTTCTTTCTTTATTTATTTGCTTGTTTGTTTCATTGTTTCTTACTTTCTTTTCTTGGTATAGTGATTCTTTCCTTCTTTCTTTCTCTCTTTTGTTTGCTTCTTTCTTTCTTTTTTTTTCTTTCTTTTCTCTGTATATTTTTTTTCTTACCTTCTTTTCTCGGTGTAGTTTTTCTTTCTTTCTTTCTTTCTTTCTTTCTTTCTTTTCTCTGTATATATATTTTTTCTTACCTTTCTTTTTCTTTTCTTGGGTAGTCTTTCTTTCTTTTCTTTCTTTCTTTCTTTCTTTTCTCTGTATAGTTTTTTTTTTCTTACCTTCTTTCTCGGTGTAGTTTTCTTTCTTTCTTTTTTCTTTCTTTCTTTCTTTCTTTCTTTCCTTTCTCTGTATAGTTTTTTTCCTTTGTGTGTTTGTTTTATTTTCTCTTTTTTTTTTTTCTCTATATAATTTTAAACCAATCATCTATTTTTTCCCCTTGTTACCAATCAGCAGGAGTATCATAAAATGAAATGCCAACAGGAAAGGTGAATTATTGAATTCTGATGAGCAGAAAAAATTTCACAATAAAATTGATCAATACTTCATGAACATTTACTAAAAAGCAAATAGTGTGTGTGAGCACAATGAGGTGGTGGGTAGTGTAGTAAAAGCAACAATACCAGTGACACACAAGTGTACACATACACACACATACTCATGTACATGCACACAGGGGCACACATGCCTGAGCACGCACGCACGCACGCAAAGACACATGTACATGCGCAAATGCATACTCACACACTCACACATGTACAAATGCACACATGCACACATGCACAAATGTATACTTACATGTGCACACACAATATGCACATGTACACACAAATAAACGAATTATCACATAGCACACATGCATGAGCATGCACAACACATAGAGGCACCACACAGACACACACAAAGGCCACATGCGCACACACACACTCATGTACAAATGCATATTCACAACACACACACACATACACAAACACACACGCACAAGCACACACATATTTCATGCACAAATGCATACTTATACACACACACTCATGCACATGTACACACACACTCAAAAAATATTCAGGTAGCATACTTTATGGAAAATTAACATTTTACGCCTTTTTACCTTTCGGTTTTGAGACACCGAGAACTTTTTTAGATTATAACTGTGAGTTTTAACCAATATTTTTTCCCTCCTCGTATATGCCCTCTACTGAATTTTTTTTTCCTTTGGTTTTAAAAGGCTATCACAATGCAAGTTTAAAGAAAAATGAGGTAACTATGATGTTGTTTGTTTACCTTTGAATTTATCTTATAATATTTCAAGATAAAGATCTCTTCGTCAGTCAGGCCAGATTTGGCCTACCCTTTTTTTTAGTATTATTTGTATTATTCGGACTATGTCCTCATCTTCATTGTTATCTGTACAACATTTCAGATGATGTGCCCTCCGGCCTTCTTCAGGTATTTCTTGTCAGACTCAGAAACCTTCTTTTCGAACTCAGGAACCTTCTTGTTGTAATTGGGAGTCATCATGGAACTTTGAACCTAACCCTTTATTCAGTCCAGCGATGCACGCACGCCGAGTCTGTCCGCAAGTGAATCGTCGTTGCCTTCCACTGCAGTGCGAGGTTAATGCCCCGTAACACTGCGTCGAGTTCTGCCAAGTTGATATGTTTATCCTCGCTTATCGGTCTCAACCAGCTCGCATCTTCAGCCACGGCTCCACCACTCTCAATAACAACACCAGAGGCCAACGAGCTCGCGTCCACCCACACAGTGACGTCCTCTCCATCAACGCACCAATCACCACGTGTTGGATCTGTTTGCGCCACTCTGGCGAAAACATCCGCCAACATTCGACTTAAGAGGGGTCTCGCACTTTCATCGTCCCATCCAATGGTTGCAGCCTTTGCCCTTCTTCGCTTTATGAACACGGTTGCAACGCGCAGCCAACCGCACACCGGAAAGTGTCCCGTTAATTTTCCACACACGGAAAAAATAGTCCGACGGGTTAATACATCAGGGGCGTCGGTGGCTCACCTCCACGACACCACCGAAGTTTTATTGCGCTCCTCCCAGACATGCAATCCCAACACGCGTGTGCCGCATCTTAACTGCTCTGGGGACTTGCACGCAAGTCCAAACCGCTCAAGGTGCTTTTTTACGTGGGATGCAGAACATATAGCTTCATTGACGAATATGTCGTCAATATATGAAGAGGTAGCTTTCTCAACTCTCTCGTCTTGCGCAACCACGGTATGGACGATGGACCGCATGATCAGGGGTGCGACATTGAGCCCAAACCCCAAACGGGTGAGGCAATACTTTTCCCCATGATTTCCACTGTTTGGAATGGCCACAGGGACTTTTCTACGTGAACTTGCAAATAGGCCCGACGCAAGTCCAACACAGCGACATCTGACCCTTGCTGTCGCCACTTCTCGTAACTTGTGTGCACACACGTCTGCACTGGCCGTATATGCATCTACGTGCTCATTGAGCTCACGGTAGTCCATGACGGGCCAAACCTTTTGTTTGTTTGCCTGGAGGACGGCCATTAGGGGATAAGGCCCTTTGGGGGTCCGAGCTCGTCTGCAGGGTATGGAAGCAGCCAGCCATTGTGTATCCATGTTTGCAGCTCTCGGTTGTACTCCTCCCGAAGCTGCTCAGGCAGGATATTCTGATAGCCTGTTCTTAACGTGACTGGCGGCTGGTCACCGGACCACTTCCATGATGCAATCCATATTTGTTTGTTCTCATCATACTTTGCGTGGAAATCAGGCTCGTTGATGACGATGGCAGCACAACTTGGCTCATCAAGTTGGGGAAATTTTACTTCACCGGTGCTAGTCATGGACATTCCACCCAGCTGTTTGATTACGTCTAGTCCAAGCAACAAATCAAAAACCCGAGTAGCTCCCCGTCAACGACCAGAACCTCTATGTTTGATAGAGGGCCTGTTGCCCACGCTAAGCCGGATCGTCCAACTCCACAAACTTGAGTGTACTCCCGCCTACAGTCAGCACGTGTACCTCCTTTCTCCTCCATGCCTGACAGCATGTTTTGTGTACGAGTGTTTGCGTGCAACCAGTGTCCACCAGGGCTGTACGCCTCGTATCATTGATCTGCACAATCACTGTAGGTAGCGCCGTATTTAACGGGCATTTGGGGAGAAGACAGGCGCCGAAATCTCGTCCCCTTGCTCGTTTCCCGGACAGTTTTCGGGCTATATGTCCCTGCCGCTTTACATCGATAGCACACGAAACTGGTCTTCGGGTTTAGCATCCGCTTTCGTTGATGTTTCACGCCGCAAGAGGCAGTCGCGTGCAAAGTGATTGGGCCCATCGCATACATAACATTTTGTTGGCGCATCATCTTCCTTCGCCTGGCAACGTGATGGTCGTGCAGCCACGCTACTTGCTCCATATTATCAGGGCACTTCTTCAGTATGGCTATTGCTCGAGCCAACACTTGCGAAATGTCCATATTATCTAACTGGAAAGTGGCTCGAAGGAGATCCTCGGCATGCTCTGGCAACCCGGCGATAAATGCACACATCAGACTCCGATCCGTCATACACGACCAGAACTGAGAGTTTACACAATTCGGCCAAAAAAGACATCAACAGTCTCTCCCGGGCGCAAGCGGCGTGCCACAAATTGCTTCCAAGCTGTAACAGCATCTAGAGCGAATGCTGTATACAAGGCTTTTTTAATACAGTGAAGTCGCTCTTCTTTTCCTCACTCAGCTGCTGGTACACCGCATATGCACCACCCGATAGACGCATTGGCACTACACACTCTATATGCTTTAACACCGCTTAGCTGGCATATATCAATTCTGCCTTTCTCGATCCACTCGACGACCCGACTGTCCAGAATCACTTCCGTCAAAAAGTGGTATCAATTTTTGGGTCGAAACTTTGGGCCATAATTGCAAATAGCTTATAATTAGAGGGGGGGTCATGGTCAAGTCTGACTCAAGGCTCCAATCGATAGTCCAACTGTATCTCGCTCCAATTCTCCAATACTGATAACCGACTTCAACAACCTTCGCAACGGACCTGGCAGCAAAAACACTTCTTCTTGCAACAGGTTTACGAACTACTGCCAAGCCTCCGATACATTTCATTATATAGGACACGGCGAGGCGTCGATTGGGCAATCTGCAGAGCTTCAGATTTGCATCACACACACCTCAGCCAGCACGCTTCCAAACTGCTCCACAACACCGCAATGCAAATCGCCGGACGCTTCGTGCATGATGTCGCGTATCTTGCTCACCACGACAATCACAAAAACGTTAATGTACTTTTGCCTGTATCATGAAGAGGAAGTATTTAAAGAAATAATATGTAAAAATTATCTTTTTTTACAGTCTTTAAAAACAGAGGATTTTTAGATTAAAATCTGTATCTGTCAAAATGGAGCCATTTTGACTTTTTTTTTTTTTTTCCTCTCTTGAAGATTTTCTTTTTTTAATGTTATTTCATTGTTATGATTAAGAAATTCATAGAAAAACATTTTTAATACAATATTGTTTAGGTTTATTTTAAAGAAAAAATACAATAAGTGAACAATTTACAAAATTTTAGGTTCTATTTTTTAAGAAAAAATTACAATAAGTGACAATTTAACAATTTTAATTTTTTTTATAAAGTTTAAAGAAAATTGGGGTGTGTTATACGAATTGCCAAAATTTTTCTACCTAACTATATGCAGACTCTTTGAAAAAAATGTTAGAGATATTGATAGAATATAAACTAAATCAACTAAACTTAATCTGTCCTTTATTAATAAAAAGTGGGAACCGAAGTAACCAATTAGCACCCAATCAAAGCAACAACAATATTGTATAGTATTTTTTTTAACATCTTTATATCATAACTAGAAACGGCTTACGCTACCCCCGGTGCGTCACCCTGGATATAAGAAGTAGAAAGGGTGGGGGTTAAATAGTTAGTTTGCAGTTCCATATACTTTACTGATTTGAATTAGATTCTTGAGGATTGGCCTGCCCCATTAAATCCTACGTTAGAAAAAAAGGTTTTATGAAAGAAGTGCGTTCTCTCTCCTGCCCTCACTCAAAATTGCTACCCCCCGTGACTAATTAAAAATACAACCCCAGCTACGGTGTTTACTTGAAGAAAAACAAGCCAACTAAGGTGTTAAAGTATTTGGGGTGGGGGTTCTCCCCCTTTTTTTGTCGTATTCTTATTTATTATTCGTAATTTTGTGTCAATAATTTCTTGTTTATTTATTTATCGTAATTTGTCCCGTAATTTTTGTTTTAGATAGTGAAGATGGATATATAGTTTGGAATAGACGAGAATAGGATAGAATAGATAGATGAACAAACAAAAATAATATCGTTAGATATGAATAAAATGGAGATAAATAGATAGATAGTATTTTCATCAACAAGTAATGTATTGGGGGGGGGGGGCGCTTCATTTTTTGTCGTAATTCTTGTTTATTTAAAAACTAAAAACAAACATTTAAAACAAATATGATAAAAGAAAATCTTTTAGTATTAAAAGTAATATAGATATATGAACAAATTGAGATAGATAGATAATGAAGGATGGGGTCCATTATTTTAATAAGTTCCACTGTGTAGCAATTTATGAGGCAGGAGACCGGACGGGCACTTTGCCATCATTGAATTACAAAAAAAAAGAGTTGCGTTATCAGTCTAGTTGGGTTGGCGCAGAAAAAAAAAGAAGTGCACAGAAACTCTGAAAGAAAAATTAAATGTCTCCTATTTAAAATATTAAATGCAAAAATAAAATCATTGCTGTTACTATCTAAAACTTTTTTTTTTTAAATTATGTTCATGAATATAAATTCAAATCTTTTATTATTTTTTGCTCAAGTATGCAAATACAGTTGAATTAGTGAGTCTGTATACATATATATATATATATTAATATATAATATATTATATAAGTAAAGAAAATAACAAAGACTTAGAGATTTAGCATATAAGTCCTATTTCAGGAGCTTTAAGACAGTTCTAAACTCTTCCTGACCATCAGATTCATCTGATGAGTCGGGAGAGTTAGAGCATCTTCGTCTAATAAAAATTTTAAAAAAAACCAAAAAAATAAAAAATTTTAAAAAATAAAAAAAATAAAACAATAAAATCTGTTTCCAAATGCCTTTAAAGTATAAAGATTCATCATTCGCTTCTGATTGAGTCGGGAGAAGTTAGAGTCACTTTGTCTAGCTCCCTGAAATAGACTATATTTCTAAATCTCTAAGTCCCCTTTTGTTATTTTTTACTTATATATTGCCTGTGACTCTAACCATTAAAGCGACACATTGACTCTCAACTGCAACAGGTTTTTTTTAAATAAAAACTCGTGTCGTAAGGAAATTTTATTCTCTGGACTTTTGGATATAATATATATATATATATATATCCTTTGTTTGTTAATTGTTTTATTTTCATAGTTTCCCCTCCTCCTCGCAGATATATATACATCTACAACACCACGCTCTTTTATATATGTATGTATGTGATGATCACACCTGGGGAGTGTGGAGCCAATCATCCATAGGGGTGCGAGAAGGTCCATATAATCAAAATTTAAGATTTGATTTTTTTCCTTTTTGTAATTAATATTATTTATATTTTTGTTTCTTTATTCAGATTATTATTATTTATGAGTGAAATATATATGATCTTTTGATAAAACTGTGTATGGATCACATTCTAATTATTTTTAACAAAACTATAAATTGTAGGGTTGATGTCAGAGGCAAACTCTTTTAAAGGGTGCGGGAATTAGAAAAAGGTGGGAACCATTGGTATAGATGGATATGATAGTATAAGTTTTTAAGTGTCTACAAGTTGTTCCCCGTCTTAGACTAAAAATAAAACTTAAGTAAATATTTATTTAGAATGAGGCAATGAGGACAGTCAGAAACATTAAAAATAATATAATAAATAATTTATAGTTTTTGTTGTAATTTGCTAAAAGTTTAACTTAGTTTGGCACAAGGCCAGAAAATTTATGGGGAAACCAGTATGAATTTGATGTTCATTAACCATTAGTAAGCCTATTTTAGCTTGTTAACCCACTACACAATGAAGGGGAGTCATAGTAAGTGAGTTCAAACCTTCCAGTCTCACTATCGATGTCCCTTTTAGACTACCCTTGAGGAAGGTATGAACTTCCCTCATCCCCCCAGCTATTGATTAAACAGTACCACTATGTTTTTCTATCTGTTATATACTGACTTTTCCACGTTAACCAAAATCAGCATATAACGTTAATATACTTTCTTAGCGTCTTACTCTGTGTCGTATCTTTCTCACCTGGCCGGCTTGCTATTCTGAATTCGTCATCATCCTATCTTTGGTCTGGTATATTTCTTGGTCCTGGTCTTCTTGGGGACTCCGGTCCTGGTTCTGTGGGGATCACTCCTTTTATCAAGAAGCCCTGTGTCATTGTTAGTTTTTTTGGTAATAATACACAAGACTTCGATTTATGTTTGATGTTTACTTTATTTTATAATCCAACCAGACCATTCTGCGCAAATGAGGCTTATGTTGCTAGCTCGGCTCTAGTTCTAACTGACTAAGTTACTGTACTATATCCTTAAACCGGAAGAGGGCCTTCTATGGGGTTCCAGGTTCTCACGGTTTCATCCCCAGAACGCAAAAGGTGAGATTGAGGTCAAGCACCGTCACTCACCTCAGGCCATCAGCTGTTACTAATCGCCATATTGATTCTAACAATACCTTATAAAAGCATTAAGGGATCCAATATATTATGTAAACTACAAGGATGGTTTTGGGCATAATACTACCAGCAGACAAAGGCAATATAACCATATGTGTCACCCATTGAGCCTACCTTTTGAGATAGTCACCCCATTGATGGTAAGCCCTCATATACACATATGTGTCACACCCCATTGAGCCATTACCTTTTTGAGATAGTCACCCCCATTGATAGGTAAGCCCTCATCATATGTCAAGAACTCCGCCCACTTCATGGGAAAAATCAGCAATGCTCCCATCTATTCCAAACCAAATGGTGTTTAAGAGTAGTGAGTCTATTAGCAAAAGGTACTCACTGAATGAACTCTAACAGTGTTGTATGGGATAAAGTTAGCCGCTGATCCTTCATTGGAAAAAAGAATGCACCTGGTATCCCAAAGATAATCTAATGGAGATGTTGACTTTCTGTGGTGAAACCATACTCGAGGTGGGTTCTGACATATACCAACAAGAAGAGGGATTGGGCGATGGGATCACCATTGTCTCCAGTGTTGGCCAATATATAACATGAAATACCTTGAAGAGATGGCCTTAGGATCCATACCAAATAAAGTTGCAATGTGGCTAAGATACGTAGATGACACAATTCATTCTCTGGCCCCATCAGGAAGATGTTCAAAATACTAATGGATCAAGTGAACTCAATCTGTCTATTCTATACAATTCACAATGGAGAAAGAACAAGACAACAAATTGTCCTTCCTAGATTTGTGTTAATAACTGTGCATAGAGCAAGGATTTGGTTCATCCATGTCAAAAGCCTACCTCAAACAGGACAGTACCCTCTTCAATTTCAACTCCCACAACTTCCATACAATGTAAAGAAAGGGAATTTCATCCATTGCCATCAGGCAGCAGTGACGATGTGTATCAGAAACAAATGGATACCCTCCATCGTAATAATTATCCTAAGAAATATACTCAGCTAAAGAAAATGCGCACAGGACAGAGGTGATACCCGAAAACTTACCCACACATTGTCTGCCATTGTCACAGGCTTGGCTGGAAGATTCAAAAAGGTATTTAATCTATATGATCATCAGGACCATTCAGAAGTGACTTGACTCTTTGTAAACATTTCCTCTGAGTCAAGCCCCACAGATATTACATGATCAAGAATTATGTATATTCCATCACATGCAGTTGTGGCAAAGTATACAAAGGCAAAACATGCTATCCATTGAAAGTAAGACTTGAAGACAACGTGAATAGAAAAGTCAGGTATGGCTGACCATATATTGGAATGAAAGGGAAACCATCTCCTTGTATGGGAATGAAGTTAAAATAATAGGAAAGAACATTGGTGAAAAAAGATGTCTCAAAGAATCAGCTCATGTTAGGTTATAATAACCTCTTAAGTAGACCAAGTATAGAGATATAAATATGGGAACCTATGAAAAAAAAGGCCAAGATTAGATTATATAAAAAAAAAATGCAATATGAGCTAAGGTAAAAAATCACACATAAGTATAGAGGTAAATATTCTAGATAAATAGAACATTAGATTTTATAAATTCCAAAAATTCCACTTCTGAATTATCCAGTTGGACACATAGCACAACAGATATATAGGTTGAGTTATTATCAGTTTTAAGTGGAAAATCATCTGTAGGTTGCAGGTTCAATCCTGGCCAAGGACAATAATTATGAATACTTAACAACAGCTTAACACTTCTACTCTGTCATGGTTTAATTATAAGATTCATTTCTTAATGACATATAGCATACATCACAGGATTTAAAAACACATTAATAATATGGGCTGTTTTTTGAGGGCAATCTATTTCAGCTAGACCTTAATAGAAACATTGTTAATAAATGAGTGCTAATTAAGATTAAATATGATTATTTAATAACCATTGGTTAATGGAAATGGAAACAGTCTACCGTGGTGGATTGAATAGAAGGGTTTAGTTCGAAGTTTGTGAAGGTTCCTAATTATGATATGAAGGCCCCCGAGTTTGCCAAGAAGGTTCTGAGTTCAAAAAGAAAGTTCCAGTGTGTGAGAAGGTTCCAGAGTTTGACAAAAAAACACCTAAAGAAGGCTGGAGGGTACATTCGGGTGAAATATTTGTGTAGATAACAAATAAAGATGAGAACACAACTGAATAGTCCAAAATACAGCCTTATCTCAAAAATTCAGAGAAAATAGTAAATAATAGGAATTAGGAAAATTAAACATAAAGGAAATTTAGGGACCTTGGTGGAATTTAGGGGAATAATTTCACAAGTACAAGTGAAACAGAGAGAAGATAAACCGTGAAGTTGAAAGACAAGTTATGATGACAATATAATGCTACAAAAGGCTTTTATATTCATCAAAA
This sequence comes from Doryteuthis pealeii, assembly GCA_023376005.1. Taxonomy (NCBI): domain Eukaryota; kingdom Metazoa; phylum Mollusca; class Cephalopoda; order Myopsida; family Loliginidae; genus Doryteuthis; species Doryteuthis pealeii. Next base: position 63,359,227 of record CM042160.1, on the reverse strand, counting down.
TATACAAATAGGTATATATTTTTTTTTCCCTAAAAGGGTTAAATCAGGAAATACCTGTGCTGAAATGGATATTTTTAGTGATATAGTGTGCACGGAACTAGCTCCAATTTTTTGGTAAATCACAGTCAGAAAGACAGTGTGACAAACAAATTCGACAGACAAGGATACCTGTGACCGATTCATTGTTTGAAATTATGAAAAAAAAAGAAAGAGAGAAAGAAAAAAAAACAGAAATTTAAAATTCTTCCGGGAGCTTTAGCCGGAGAAAATCAAAAAACAGATGGGTGGCAAATGATAAGGCCACAGCAGGGTGATTTGGAATGTATGCGAAGAAATCAAAAAAAAGGTAAATGCTCAAGTGTTTTGGGGGATCCCAGAAGCAAGTCCCTACTTGAATTTGTTGTGTTGTTGGAGAAAAGCCTTTTGATGTGGGCCAACTGATGGCGGCATGAGGAAGATGATCAGGAAGTCAATCACCCATATTTTTTGGTCCGAAAATTGGTATTGGAAATTTATCGCCCCCCTTCCCCTTTAAACGGAACAATATTGAAGGTAATATTTTTTTCCTTTTATAGAATAATAGGCCAATTAAATAATTAATCGAAATGAGTAAAAAAAAAATCTCCAAAAATTATTTTTTTAGTTTTTTTTATTTTCATTTTTTTTCCCTGATTTTCCATACTTATTTAATTATCCAACAGATTCTAAAAAACCTTTCTTCTTATTCAGCAGATCCTTCGTCCTTTTGTTAATTTTATTTATGCAGAAATTAGTACATTCACATATATACACAACAATATTTTGCACCCAAAACAAGGGGGGGGTCAAAGTTAAGGGCCTTGAAGAAAACCACATAGAAATTTAGATAATAAAATAACTGATTCACTATAAAATTAAAATTTAATTGATAAATCAACCATTGAAATTTCATTTGGAAATCAGATAATTCCCTGATTTTTGGGGTAAATTTTTTTCAAAAAATTGTATTAAAAAAAAAACGGATTTTTCCATGAATTGGGTATATATGGTTGACCTAAGTTTAAATTGAAAATGGATCAGGGAATTTTATTACATCTGGTCTTCTTCAATCACTCTTTCCTTTTACTCTTTGTAAACTACACTTTAAATAGACCGAGGGAATAAATCAGAGAGACATAGAAGGAAAAAGAGTGATATGTAGAATGTTAAGAACAGGGATTGGGCAGTTTTTTGCTTAATTGCCTAATTATGGACTAAATTAAACCAAATTAAAATAGATTTTTCCAAAACATATAATG